>OX451219.1:129132265-129499475 GCA_949628195.1 Phasia obesa
TTTTTAATGAAAATTTCGATTTTTTTATATAAAAACTAAAAACTCATTTTCTAGCTAAACTAAGCGTCCTAGAGGCAAAAGGACAAAAATCTGTGATCAGTTATAAAATTCCATAAAAAGGGGTTTTGTACTGAAAAATTCAATTTTTTATATAAAAACTAAAAACTGTGATCATTTATAAAATTCCATAAAAAGAGGATTTTTTACTGAAAAATTAATTTTTTTATATTAAAACTAAAAACTCAATTTTTAGCTAAACTAAGCGTCTTAGAGGCAAAAGGACAAAAATCTGTGATCAGTTATAAAATTCCATAAAAAGGGGATTTTTTACTGAAAAATACAATTTTTTATTAGAAAAACTAAAAACTCATTTTCTAGCTAAACTAAGCGTCCTAGAGGCAAAAGGACAAAAATCTGTGATCAGTTATAAATTTCCATAAAAAGGGGATTTTGTACTGAAAAATTCAATTTTTTATTTGAAAAACTAAAAACTCATTTTTTAGCTAAACTAAGCGTCCTAGAGGCAAAAGGACAAAAATCTGTGATCAGTTATAAAATTCCATAAAAAAAGTGATTTTTAACTGAAAAATTAAACCTTTTTATATGAAAAACTAAAAACTCAATTTTTAGCTAAACTAGGCGTCCTAGAGGCAAAAGGATAAAAATATGTGATCAGTTATAAAATTCTATAAAAAGGGGATTTTTTACTGAAAAATTCAATTTTTTTATATGAAAAACTAAAAACTCATTTTCCAGCTAAACTAAGCGTCCTAGAGGCAAAAGGACAAAAATCTGTGATCAGTTATAAAATTCCATAAAAAGGGGATTTTGTACTGAAAAATTCAATTTTTTTATATGAAAAACTAGAAACTCATTTTCTAGCTAAACTAAGCGTCCTAGAGGCAAAAGGACAAAAATCTGTGATCAGTTATAAAATTCCATAAAAAGGGGATTTTGTACTGAAAAATTAAATTTTTTTATATGAAAAATTAAAAACTCATTTTCTAGCTAAACTAAGCGTCCTAGAGGCAAAAGGACAAAAATCTGTGATCACTTATAAAATTTCATAAAAAGGGGGTTTTTAATGAAAATTTCGATTTTTTTATATAAAAACTAAAAACTCATTTTCTAGCTAAACTAAGCGTCCTAGAGGCAAAAGGACAAAAATCTGTGATCAGTTATAAAATACCATAAAAAGGGGATTTTGTACTGAAAAATTCAATTTTTTTATATGAAAAACTAAAAACTCATTTTTTAGCTAAACTAGCGTCCTAGAGGCAAAAGGACAAAAATCTGTGATCAGTTATAAAATTCCATAAAAAGGGGATTTTGTACTGAAAAATTCAATTTTTTTATATGAAAAACTTAAAACTCAATTTTTAGCTAAACTATGCGTCCTACAGGCAAAAGGACAAAAATCTGTGATCAGTTATAAAATTCCATAAAAAGGGGATTTTGTACTGAAAAATTCAATTTTTTTATATGAAAAACTTAAAACTCAATTTTTAGCTAAACTAAGCGTCCTAGAGGCAAAAGGACAAAAATCTGTGATCAGTTATAAAATTCGATAAAAAGGGGATTTTGTACTGAAAAATTCAATTTTTTTATATGAAAAACTAAACACTCATTTTCTAGCTAAACTAAGCGTCCTAGAGGCAAAAGGACAAAAATCTGTGATCACTTATAAAATTTCATAAAAAGGGGGTTTTTAATGAAAATTTCGATTTTTTTATATAAAAACTCATTTTCTAGCTAAACTAAGCGTCCTAGAGGCAAAAGGACAAAAATCTGTGATCAGTTATAAAATACCATAAAAAGGGGATTTTGTACTGAAAAATTCAATTTTTTTATATGAAAAACTAAAAACTCATTTTCTAGCTAAACTAAGCGTCCTAGAGGCAAAAGGACAAAAATCTGTGATAACTTATAAAATTTCATAAAAAGGGGGGTTTTTAATGAAAATTTCGATTTTTTTATATAAAAACTAAAAACTCATTTTCTAGCTAAACTAAGCGTCCTAGAGGCAAAAGGACAAAAATCTGTGATCAGTTATAAAATTCCATAAAAAGGGGATTTTTTACTGAAAAATACAATTTTTTATTTGAAAAACTAAAAACTCATTTTCTAGCTAAACTAAGCGTCCTAGAGGCAAAAGGACAAAAATCTGTGATCAGTTATAAATTTCCATAAAAAGGGGATTTTGTACTGAAAAATTCAATTTTTTATTTGAAAAACTAAAAACTCATTTTTTAGCTAAACTAAGCGTCCTAGAGGCAAAAGGACAAAAATCTGTGATCAGTTATAAAATTCCATAAAAAAAGGGATTTTTTACTGAAAAATTAAACCTTTTTATATGAAAAACTAAAAACTCAATTTTTAGCTAAACTAAGCGTCCTAGAGGCAAAAGGATAAAAATATGTGATCAGTTATAAAATTCTATAAAAAGGGGATTTTTTACTGAAAAATTCAATTTTTTTATATGAAAAACTAAAAACTCATTTTCTAGCTAAACTAAGCGTCCTAGAGGCAAAAGGACAAAAATCTGTGATCAGTTATAAAATTCCATAAAAAGGGGATTTTGTACTGAAAAATTCAATTTTTTTATATGAAAAACTAAAAACTCATTTTCTAGCTAAACTAAGCGTCCTAGAGGCAAAAGGACAAAAATCTGTGATCAGTTATAAAATTCCATAAAAAGGGATTTTGTACTGAAAAATTCAATTTTTTTATATGAAAAACTAAAAACTCAATTTTTAGCTAAACTAAGCGTCCTACAGGCAAAAGGACAAAAATCTGTGATCACTTATAAAATTTCATAAAAAGAGGATTTTTTACTGAAAAATTAAATTTTTTTATATGAAAAACTAAAAACTCATTTTATAGCTAAACTAAGCGTCCTAGAGGAAAAAGGACAAAAATCTGTGATCACTTATAAAATTTCATAAAAAGGGGGTTTTTAATGAAAATTTCGATTTTTTTATATAAAAACTCATTTTCTAGCTAAACTAAGCGTCCTAGAGGCAAAAGGACAAAAATATGTGATCAGTTATAAAATTCCATAAAAAGGGGATTTTGTACTGAAAAATTCAATTTTTTTATATGAAAAACTAAAAACTAATTTTCTAGCTAAACTAAGCGTCCTAGAGGCAAAAGGACAAAAATCTGTGATCAGTTATAAAATTCCTTAAAAAGGGGATTTTGTACTGAAAAATTCAATTTTTTTATATGAAAACCTAAAAACTCATTTTCGAGCTAAACTAAGCGTCCTAGAGGCAAAAGGACAAAAATCTGTGATCATTTATAAAATTTCATAAAAAGGGGATTTTGTACTGAAAAATTCAATTTTTTTATATGAAAAACTAAAAACTCAATTTTTACCTAGAGGCAAAAAGACAAAAATCTGTGATTAGTTATAAAATTTCATAAAAAGGGGGTTTTTAATGAAAATTTCGATTTTTTTATTTATAAAATTCCATAAAAAGAGGATTTTTTACTGAAAAATTAAATTTTTTTATATGAAAAACTAAAAACTCATTTTCTAGCTAAACTAAGCGTCCTAGAGGCAAACGGACAAAAATCTGTGATCAGTTATAAAATTACATAAAAAGGGGTGTTTTACTGAAAATTTCGATTTTTTTATATGAAAAACTAAAAACTCATTTTTTAGCTAAACTAACCGTCCTAGAGGCAAAAGGACAAAAATCTGTGATCATTTATAAAAAGAGGATTTTTTACTGAAAAATTAAATTTTTTTATATGAAAAACTAAAAACTCATTTTCTAGCTAAACTAAGCGTCCTAGAGGCAAACGGACAAAAATCTGTGATCACTTATAAAATTTCATAAAAAGGGGGTTTTAATGAAAATTTCGATTTTTTTATATAAAAACTAAAAACTCTAGCTAAACTAAGCGTCCTAGAGGCAAAAGGGCAAAAATCTGTGATCATTTATAAAATTCCATAAAAAGGAGTGTTTTACTGAAAATTTCGATTTTTTTTATAAAAAGGAGTGTTTTACTGAAAATTTCGATTTTTTTTATATGAAAAACTAAAAACTCATTTTTTAGCTACACTAAGCGTCCTAGAGGCAAAAGGACAAAAATATGTGATCAGTTATAAAATTCCATAAAAGGGGATTTTTTACTGAAAAATTCAATTTTTTTATTTGAAAAACTAAAAACTCATTTTCTAGCTAAACTAAGCGTCCTAGAGGCAAAAGGACAAAAATCTGTGATCAGTTATAAAATTCCATAAAAAGGGGATTTTGTACTGAAAAATTCAATTTTTTTATATGAAAAACTAAAAACTCATTTTCTAGCTAAACTAAGCGTCCTAGAGGCAAAAGGACAAAAATCTGTGATTAGTTATAAAATTCCATAAAAAGGGGATTTTGTACTGAAAAATTCAATTTTTTTATATGAAAAACTAAAAACTCATTTTCTAGCTAAACTAAGCGTCCTAGAGGCAAAAGGACAAAAATCTGTGATCAGTTATAAAATTCCATAAAAAGGGGATTTTGTACTGAAAAATTCAATTTTTTTATATGAAAAACTAAAAACTCATTTTCTAGCTAAACTAAGCGTCCTAGAGGCAAAAGGACAAAAATCTGTGATCAGTTATAAAATTCGATAAAAAGGGGATTTTGTACTGAAAAATTCAATTTTTTTATATGAAAAACTGAAAACTCATTTTCTAGCTAAACTGAGCGTCCTAGGACAAAAATCTGTGATCACTTATAAAATTCCATAAAAAGGGGATTTTGTACTGAAAAATTCAATTTTTTTATATGAAAAACTAAAAACTCATTTTCTAGCTAAACTAAGCGTCCTAGAGGCAAAAGGACAAAAATCTGTGATCACTTATAAAATTTCATAAAAAGGGGGTTTTTAATGAAAATTTCGATTTTTTTATATAAAAACTAAAAACTCATTTTCTAGCTAAACTAAGCGTCCTAGAGGCAAAAGGACAAAAATCTGTGATCAGTTATAAAATTCCATAAAAAGGGGATTTTGTACTGAAAAATTCAATTTTTTTATATGAAAAACTAAAAACTCATTTTCTAGCTAAACTAAGCGTCCTAGAGGCAAAAGGACAAAAATCTGTGATCATTTATAAAATTTCATAAAAAGGGGGTTTTTAATGAAAATTTCGATTTTTTTTATATAAAAACTAAAAACTCATTTTCTAGCTAAACTAAGCGTCCTGTGATCAGTTATAAAATACCATAAAAAGGGGATTTTGTACTGAAAAATTCAATTTTTTTATATGAAAAACTAAAAACTCATTTTCTAGCTAAACTAAGCGTCCTAGAGGCAAAAGGACAAAAATCTGTGATCAGTTATAAAATTCCTTAAAAAGGGGATTTTGTACTGAAAAATTCAATTTTTTTATATGAAAACCTAAAAACTCATTTTCGAGCTAAACTAAGCGTCCTAGAGGCAAAAGGACAAAAATCTGTGATCATTTATAAAATTTCATAAAAAGGGGGTTTTTAATGAAAATTTCGATTTTTTTATATAAAAACTAAAAACTCATTTTCTAGCTAAACTAAGCGTCCTGTGATCAGTTATAAAATACCATAAAAAGGGGATTTTGTACTGAAAAATTCAATTTTTTTATATGAAAAACTAAAAACTCATTTTCTAGCTAAACTAAGCGTCCTAGAGGCAAAACGACAAAAATCTGTGATCATTTATAAAATTCCATGAAAAGGGGATTTTTTACTGAAAAATTAAATTTTTTTATATGAAAAACTAAAAACTCAATTTTTAGCTAAACTAAGCGTCCTAGAGGCAAAAGGACAAAAATCTGTGATCAGTTATAAAATTCCATAAAAAGGGGATTTTGTACTGAAAAATTCAATTTTTTTATATGAAAAACTAAAAACTCATTTTCTAGCTAAACTAAGCGTCCTAGAGGCAAAAGGACAAAAATCTGTGATCACTTATAAAATTTCATAAAAAGGGGGGTTTTTAATGAAAATTTCGATTTTTTTATTTTTTATATAAAAACTCATTTTCTAGCTAAACTAAGCGTCCTAGAGGCAAAAGGACAAAAATATGTGATCAGTTATAAAATTCCATAAAAAGGGGATTTTGTACTGAAAAATTCATTTTTTTTATATGAAAAACTAAAAACTCAATTTTTAGCTAAACTAAGCGTCCTAGAGGCAAAAGGACAAAAATCTGTGATCAGTTATAAAATTCCATAAAAAGGGGATTTTGTACTGAAAAATTCAATTTTTTTTTATATGAAAAACTAAAAACTCATTTTCTAGCTAAACTAAGCGTCCTAGAGGCAAAAGGACAAAAATCTGTGATCACTTATAAAATTTCATAAAAAGGGGGGTTTTTAATGAAAATTTCGATTTTTTTATATAAAAACTAAAAACTCAATTTTTAGCTAAACTAAGCGTCCTAGAGGCAAAAGGACAAAAATCTGTGATCATTTATAAAAAGAGGATTTTTTACTGAAAAATTAAATTTTTTTATATGAAAAACTAAAAACTCATTTTCTAGCTAAACTAAGCGTCCTAGAGGCAAAAGGACAAAAATCTGTGATCATTTATAAAAAGAGGATTTTTTACTGAAAAATTCAATTTTTTTATTTGAAAAACTAAAAACTCATTTTTTAGCTAAATTAAGCGTCCTAGAGGCAAAAGGACAAAAATCTGTGATCAGTTATAAAATTCCATAAAAAGGGGATTTTTTACTGAAAAATTCAATTTTTTTATATGAAAAACTAAAAACTCATTTTCTAGCTAAACTAAGCGTCCTAGAGGCAAACGGACAAAAATCTGTGATCAGTTATAAAATTACATAAAAAGGGGTGTTTTACTGAAAATTTCGATTTTTTTATATGAAAAACTAAAAACTCAATTTTTAGCTAAACTAAGCGTCCTAGAGGCAAAAAGACAAAAATCTGTGATTAGTTATAAAATTTCATAAAAAGGGGGTTTTTAATGAAAATTTCGATTTTTTTATTTATAAAATTCCATAAAAAGAGGATTTTTTACTGAAAAATTAAATTTTTTTATATGAAAAACTAAAAACTCATTTTCTAGCTAAACTAAGCGTCCTAGAGGCAAACGGACAAAAATCTGTGATCAGTTATAAAATTACATAAAAAGGGGTGTTTTACTGAAAATTTCGATTTTTTTATATGAAAAACTAAAAACTCATTTTTTAGCTAAACTAACCGTCCTAGAGGCAAAAGGACAAAAATCTGTGATCATTTATAAAAAGAGGATTTTTTACTGAAAAATTAAATTTTTTTATATGAAAAACTAAAAACTCATTTTCTAGCTAAACTAAGCGTCCTAGAGGCAAACGGACAAAAATCTGTGATCACTTATAAAATTTCATAAAAAGGGGGTTTTAATGAAAATTTCGATTTTTTTATATAAAAACTAAAAACTCTAGCTAAACTAAGCGTCCTAGAGGCAAAAGGGCAAAAATCTGTGATCATTTATAAAATTCCATAAAAAGGGGTGTTTTACTGAAAATTTCGATTTTTTTTATATGAAAAACTAAAAACTCATTTTTTAGCTACACTAAGCGTCCTAGAGGCAAAAGGACAAAAATATGTGATCAGTTATAAAATTCCATAAAAGGGGATTTTTTACTGAAAAATTCAATTTTTTTATTTGAAAAACTAAAAACTCATTTTCTAGCTAAACTAAGCGTCCTAGAGGCAAAAGGACAAAAATCTGTGATCAGTTATAAAATTCCATAAAAAGGGGATTTTGTACTGAAAAATTCAATTTTTTTATATGAAAAACTAAAAACTCATTTTCTAGCTAAACTAAGCGTCCTAGAGGCAAAAGGACAAAAATCTGTGATTAGTTATAAAATTCCATAAAAAGGGGATTTTGTACTGAAAAATTCAATTTTTTTATATGAAAAACTAAAAACTCATTTTCTAGCTAAACTAAGCGTCCTAGAGGCAAAAGGACAAAAATCTGTGATCAGTTATAAAATTCCATAAAAAGGGGATTTTGTACTGAAAAATTCAATTTTTTTATATGAAAAACTAAAAACTCATTTTCTAGCTAAACTAAGCGTCCTAGAGGCAAAAGGACAAAAATCTGTGATCAGTTATAAAATTCGATAAAAAGGGGATTTTGTACTGAAAAATTCAATTTTTTTATATAAAAACTAAAAACTCATTTTCTAGCTAAACTAAGCGTCCTAGAGGCAAAAGGACAAAAATCTGTGATCAGTTATAAAATTCCATAAAAAGGGGATTTTGTACTGAAAAATTCAATTTTTTTATATGAAAAACTAAAAACTCATTTTCTAGCTAAACTAAGCGTCCTAGAGGCAAAAGGACAAAAATCTGTGATCATTTATAAAATTTCATAAAAAGGGGGTTTTTAATGAAAATTTCGATTTTTTTTATATAAAAACTAAAAACTCATTTTCTAGCTAAACTAAGCGTCCTGTGATCAGTTATAAAATACCATAAAAAGGGGATTTTGTACTGAAAAATTCAATTTTTTTATATGAAAAACTAAAAACTCATTTTCTAGCTAAACTAAGCGTCCTAGAGGCAAAAGGACAAAAATCTGTGATCATTTATAAAATTTCATAAAAAGGGGGTTTTTAATGAAAATTTCGATTTTTTTATATAAAAACTAAAAACTCATTTTCTAGCTAATCTAAGCGTCCTGTGATCAGTTATAAAATTCCATAAAAGGGGATTTTGTACTGAAAAATTCAATTTTTTTATATGAAAAACTAAAAACTCATTTTCTAGCTAAACTAAGCGTCCTAGAGGCAAAAGGACAAAAATCTGTGATCATTTATAAAATTTCATAAAAAGGGGGTTTTTAATGAAAATTTCGATTTTTTTTATATAAAAACTAAAAACTCATTTTCTAGCTAAACTAAGCGTCCTAGAGGCAAAAGGACAAAAATCTGTGATCATTTATAAAATTTCATAAAAAGGGGGTTTTTAATGAAAATTTCGATTTTTTTATATAAAAACTAAAAACTCATTTTCTAGCTAAACTAAGCGTCCTAGAGGCAAAAGGACAAAAATCTGTGATCAGTTATAAAATTCCTTAAAAAGGGGATTTTGTACTGAAAAATTCAATTTTTTTATATGAAAACCTAAAAACTCATTTTCGAGCTAAACTAAGCGTCCTAGAGGCAAAAGGACAAAAATCTGTGATCATTTATAAAATTTCATAAAAAGGGGGTTTTTAATGAAAATTTCGATTTTTTTATATAAAAACTAAAAACTCATTTTCTAGCTAATCTAAGCGTCCTGTGATCAGTTATAAAATACCATAAAAAGGGGATTTTGTACTGAAAAATTCAATTTTTTTATATGAAAAACTAAAAACTCATTTTCTAGCTAAACTAAGCGTCCTAGAGGCAAAAGGACAAAAATCTGTGATCAGTTATAAAATTCGATAAAAAGGGGATTTTGTACTGAAAAATTCATTTTTTTTATATAAAAAACTAAAAACTCAATTTTTAGCTAAACTAAGCGTCCTAGAGGCAAAAGGACAAAAATCTGTGATCAGTTATAAAATTCCATAAAAAGGGGATTTTGTACTGAAAAATTCAATTTTTTTTTACATGAAAAACTAAAAACTCATTTTCTAGCTAAACTAAGCGTCCTAGAGGCAAAAGGACAAAAATCTGTGATCACTTATAAAATTTCATAAAAAGGGGGGTTTTTAATGAAAATTTCGATTTTTTTATATAAAAACTAAAAACTCAATTTTTAGCTAAACTAAGCGTCCTAGAGGCAAAAGGACAAAAATCTGTGATCATTTATAAAAAGAGGATTTTTTACTGAAAAATTAAATTTTTTTATATGAAAAACTAAAAACTCATTTTCTAGCTAAACTAAGCGTCCTAGAGGCAAAAGGACAAAAATCTGTGATCATTTATAAAAAGAGGATTTTTTACTGAAAAATTCAATTTTTTTATTTGAAAAACTAAAAACTCATTTTTTAGCTAAATTAAGCGTCCTAGAGGCAAAAGGACAAAAATCTGTGATCAGTTATAAAATTCCATAAAAAGGGGATTTTTTACTGAAAAATTCAATTTTTTTATATGAAAAACTAAAACTCATTTTCTAGCTAAACTAAGCGTCCTAGAGGCAAACGGACAAAAATCTGTGATCAGTTATAAAATTACATAAAAAGGGGTGTTTTACTGAAAATTTCGATTTTTTTATATGAAAAACTAAAAACTCAATTTTTAGCTAAACTAAGCGTCCTAGAGGCAAAAAGACAAAAATCTGTGATTAGTTATAAAATTTCACAAAAAGGGGGTTTTTAATGAAAATTTCGATTTTTTTATTTATAAAATTCCATAAAAAGAGGATTTTTTACTGAAAAATTAAATTTTTTTATATGAAAAACTAAAAACTCATTTTCTAGCTAAACTAAGCGTCCTAGAGGCAAACGGACAAAAATCTGTGATCAGTTATAAAATTACATAAAAAGGGGTGTTTTACTGAAAATTTCGATTTTTTTATATGAAAAACTAAAAACTCATTTTTTAGCTAAACTAACCGTCCTAGAGGCAAAAGGACAAAAATCTGTGATCATTTATAAAAAGAGGATTTTTTACTGAAAAATTAAATTTTTTTATATGAAAAACTAAAAACTCATTTTCTAGCTAAACTAAGCGTCCTAGAGGCAAACGGACAAAAATCTGTGATCACTTATAAAATTTCATAAAAAGGGGGTTTTAATGAAAATTTCGATTTTTTTATATAAAAACTAAAAACTCTAGCTAAACTAAGCGTCCTAGAGGCAAAAGGGCAAAAATCTGTGATCATTTATAAAATTCCATAAAAAGGGGTGTTTTACTGAAAATTTCGATTTTTTTTATATGAAAAACTAAAAACTCATTTTTTAGCTACACTAAGCGTCCTAGAGGCAAAAGGACAAAAATATGTGATCAGTTATAAAATTCCATAAAAGGGGATTTTTTACTGAAAAATTCAATTTTTTTATTTGAAAAACTAAAAACTCATTTTCTAGCTAAACTAAGCGTCCTAGAGGCAAAAGGACAAAAATCTGTGATCAGTTATAAAATTCCATAAAAAGGGGATTTTGTACTGAAAAATTCAATTTTTTTATATGAAAAACTAAAAACTCATTTTCTAGCTAAACTAAGCGTCCTAGAGGCAAAAGGACAAAAATCTGTGATTAGTTATAAAATTCCATAAAAAGGGGATTTTGTACTGAAAAATTCAATTTTTTTATATGAAAAACTAAAAACTCATTTTCTAGCTAAACTAAGCGTGCTAGAGGCAAAAGGACAAAAATCTGTGATCAGTTATAAAATTCCATAAAAAGGGGATTTTGTACTGAAAAATTCAATTTTTTTATATGAAAAACTAAAAACTCATTTTCTAGCTAAACTAAGCGTCCTAGAGGCAAAAGGACAAAAATCTGTGATCAGTTATAAAATTCGATAAAAAGGGTATTTTGTACTGAAAAATTCAATTTTTTTATATGAAAAACTAAAAACTCATTTTCTAGCTAAACTAAGCGTCCTAGAGGCAAAAGGACAAAAATCTGTGATCACTTATAAAATTCCATAAAAAGGGGATTTTGTACTGAAAAATTCAATTTTTTTATATGAAAAACTAAAAACTCATTTTCTAGCTAAACTAAGCGTCCTAGAGGCAAAAGGACAAAAATCTGTGATCACTTATAAAATTTCATAAAAAGGGGGTTTTTAATGAAAATTTCGATTTTTTTATATAAAAACTAAAAACTCATTTTCTAGCTAAACTAAGCGTCCTAGAGGCAAAAGGACAAAAATCTGTGATCAGTTATAAAATTCCATAAAAAGGGGATTTTGTACTGAAAAATTCAATTTTTTTATATGAAAAACTAAAAACTCATTTTCTAGCTAAACTAAGCGTCCTAGAGGCAAAAGGACAAAAATCTGTGATCAGTTATAAAATTCCATAAAAAGGGGATTTTGTACTGAAAAATTCAATTTTTTTATATGAAAAACTAAAAACTCAATTTTTAGCTAAACTAAGCGTCCTACAGGCAAAAGGACAAAAATCTGTGATCATTTATAAAATTTCATAAAAAGAGGATTTTTTACTGAAAATTTCAATTTTTTTATATGAAAAACTAAAAACTCAATTTTTAGCTAAACTAAGCGTCCTAGAGGCAAAAGGACAAAAATCTGTGATCATTTATAAAAAGAGGATTTTTTTACTGAAAAATTAAATTTTTTTATATGAAAAACTAAAAACTCATTTTCTAGCTAAACTAAGCGTCCTAGAGGCAAACGGACAAAAATGTGATCACTTATAAAATTTCATAAAAAGGGGGTTTTAATGAAAATTTCGATTTTTTTATATAAAAACTAAAAACTCTTGCTAAATTAAGCGTCCTAGAGGCAAAAGGACAAAAATCTGTGATCATTTATAAAAAGAGGATTTTTTACTGAAAAATTAAATTTTTTTATATGAAAAACTAAAAACTCATTTTCTAGCTAAACTAAGCGTCCTAGAGGCAAAGGGACAAAAATCTGTGATCACTTATAAAATTTCATAAAAAGGGGGTTTTAATGAAAATTTTGATTTTTTTACATAAAAACTAAAAACTCATTTTTTAGCTAAACTAAGCGTCCTAGAGGCAAAAGGACAAAAATCTGTGATCATTTATAAAAAGAGGATTTTTTACTGAAAAATTAAATTTTTTTATATGAAAAACTAAAAACTCATTTTCTAGCTAAACTAAGCGTCCTAGAGGCAAACGGACAAAAATCTGTGATCACTTATAAAATATCATAAAAAGGGGGTTTTAATGAAAATTTCGATTTTTTTATATAAAAACTAAAAACTCTAGCTAAACTAAGCGTCCTAGAGGCAAAAGGGCAAAAATCTGTGATCATTTATAAAATTCCATAAAAAGGGGTGTTTTACTGAAAATTTCGATTTTTTTATATGAAAAACTAAAAACTCATTTTTTAGCTAAACTAAGCGTCCTAGAAGCAAAAGGAAAAAAATATGTGATCAGTTATAAAATTCCATAAAAGGGGATTTTTTACTGAAAAATTCAATTTTTTTATTTGAAAAACTAAAAACTAATTTTTTAGCTAAATTAAGCGTCCTAGAGGCAAAAGGACAAAAATCTGTGATCAGTTATAAAATTACATAAAAAGGGGTGTTTTACTGAAAATTTCGATTTTTTTATATGAAAAACTAAAAACTCATTTTTTAGCTAAACTAAGCGTCCTAGAGGCAAAAGGGCAAAAATCTGTGATCACTTATAAAATGTCATAAAAAGGGGGTTTTTAATGAAAATTTAGATTTTTTATATGAAAAACTAAAAACTCATTTTTTAGCTAAACTAAGCGTCCTAGAGGCAAAAGGACAAAAATCTGTGCTCAGTTATAAAATTCCATAAAAAGGGGATTTTGTACTGAAAAATTCAATTTTTTTATATGAAAAACTAAAAACTCAATTTTTAGCTAAACTAAGCGTCCTAGAGGCAAAAGGACAAAAATCTGTGATCTGTTATAAAATTCCATAAAAAGGGGATTTTGTACTGAAAAATTAAATTTTTTTATATGAAAAACTAAAAACTCATTTTCTAGCTAAACTAAGCGTCCTAGAGGCAAAAGGACAAAAATCTGTGATCACTTATAAAATTTCATAAAAAGGGGGGTTTTTAATGAAAATTTCGATTTTTTTATATAAAAACTAAAAACTCATTTTCTAGCTAAACTAAGCGTCCTAGAGGCAAAAGGACAAAAATCTGTGATCAGTTATAAAATTCCATAAAAAGGGGATTTTGTACTGAAAAATTCAATTTTTTTATATGAAAAACTAAAAACTTAATTTTTAGCTAAACTAAGCGTCCTAGAGGCAAAAGGACAAAAATCTGTGCTCAGTTATAAAATTTTATAAAAAGGGGTGTTTTACTGAAAATTTAGATTTTTTTATATGAAAAACTTAAAACTCATTTTTTAGCTAAACTAAGCGTCCTAGAGGCAAAAGGGCAAAAATCTGTGATCACTTATAAAATTCCATAAAAAGGGGTGTTTTACTGAAAATTTCGATTTTTTTATATGAAAAACTAAAAACTCATTTTCTAGCTAAACTAACCGTCCTAGAGGCAAAAGGACAAAAATCTGTGATCACTTATAAAATTTCATAAAAAGGGGGTTTTTAATGAAAATTTAGATTTTTTATATGAAAAACTAAAAACTCATTTTTTAGCTAAACTAAGCGTCCTAGAGGCAAAAGGACAAAAATCTGTGCTCAGTTATAAAATTCCATAAAAAGGGGATTTTGTACTGAAAAATTCAATTTTTTTATATGAAAAACTAAAAACTCAATTTTTAGCTAAACTAAGCGTCCTAGAGGCAAAAGGACAAAAATCTGTGATCACATATAAAATTTCATAAAAAGGGGGTTTTTAATGAAAATTTAGATTTTTTTATATAAAAACTAAAAACTCATTTTCTAGCTAAACTAAGCGTCCTAGAGGCAAAAGGACAAAAATCTGTGATCAGTTATAAACTTCCATAAAAAGGGTATTTTGTACTGAAAAATTAAATTTTTTTATATGAAAAACTAAAAACTCATTTTCTAGCTAAACTAAGCGTCCTAGAGGCAAAAGGACAAAAATCTGTGATCAGTTATAATTTAATATTCCATAAAAAGGGGATTTTGTACTGAAAAATTCAATTTTTTTATATGAAAAACTAAAAACTCAATTTTTAGCTAAACTAAGCGTCCTAGAGGCAAAAGGACAAAAATCTGTGATCATTTATAAAATTCCATAAAAAGAGGATTTTTTACTGAAAAATTAAATTTTTTTATATGAAAAACTAAAAACTCATTTTCTAGCTAAACTAAGCGTCCTAGAGGCAAAAGCACAAAAATCTGTGATCACTTATAAAATTTCATAAAAAGGGGGGTTTTTAATGAAAATTTCGATTTTTTTTTTATAAAAACTAAAAACTCTAGCTAAACTAAGCGTCCTAGAGGCAAAAGGGCAAAAATCTGTGATCATTTATAAAATTCCATAAAAAGGGGTGTTTTACTGAAAATTTCGATTTTTTTATATGAAAAACTAAAAACTCATTTTTTAGCTAAACTAAGCGTCCTAGAAGCAAAAGGAAAAAAATATGTGATCAGTTATAAAATTCCATAAAAGGGGATTTTTTACTGAAAAATTCAATTTTTTTATTTGAAAAACTAAAAACTAATTTTTTAGCTAAATTAAGCGTCCTAGAGGCAAAAGGACAAAAATCTGTGATCAGTTATAAAATTACATAAAAAGGGGTGTTTTACTGAAAATTTCGATTTTTTTATATGAAAAACTAAAAACTCATTTTTTAGCTAAACTAAGCGTCCTAGAGGCAAAAGGGCAAAAATCTGTGATCACTTATAAAATTTCATAAAAAGGGGGTTTTTAATGAAAATTTAGATTTTTTATATGAAAAACTAAAAACTCATTTTTTAGCTAAACTAAGCGTCCTAGAGGCAAAAGGACAAAAATCTGTGATCAGTTATAAAATTCCATAAAAAGGGGATTTTGTACTGAAAAATTAAATTTTTTTATATGAAAAACTAAAAACTCATTTTCTAGCTAAACTAAGCGTCCTAGAGGCAAAAGGACAAAAATCTGTGATCAGTTATAATTCCATAAAAAGGGGATTTTTTACTGAAAAATTCAATTTTTTTATATGAAAAACTAAAAACTCAATTTTTAGCTAAACTAAGCGTCCTAGAAGCAAAAGGACAAAAATCTGTGATCATTTATAAAATTCCATAAAAAGGGGTGTTTTACTGAAAATTTAGATTTTTTTATATGAAAAACTAAAAACTCATTTTTTAGCTAAACTAAGCGTCCTAGAGGCAAAAGGACAAAAATATGTGATCAGTTATAAAATTCCATAAAAAGGGGATTTTTTACTGAAAAATTCGATTTTTTTATATGAAAAACTAAAAACTCAATTTTTAGCTAAACTAAGCGTCCTAGAGGCAAAAGGACAAAAATCTGTGATCAGTTATAAAATTCCATAAAAAGGGGATTTTGTACTGAAAAATTAAATTTTTTTATATGAAAAACTAAAAACTCATTTTCTAGCTAAACTAAGCGTCCTAGAGGCAAAAGGACAAAAATCTGTGATCACTTATAAAATTTCATAAAAAGGGGGGTTTTTAATGAAAATTTCGATTTTTTTATATAAAAACTAAAAACTCATTTTCTAGCTAAACTAAGCGTCCTAGAGGCAAAAGGACAAAAATCTGTGATCAGTTATAAAATTCCATAAAAAGGGGATTTTGTACTGAAAAATTCAATTTTTTTATATGAAAAACTAAAAACTTAATTTTTAGCTAAACTAAGCGTCCTAGAGGCAAAAGGACAAAAATCTGTGCTCAGTTATAAAATTTTATAAAAAGGGGTGTTTTACTGAAAATTTAGATTTTTTTATATGAAAAACTTAAAACTCATTTTTTAGCTAAACTAAGCGTCCTAGAGGCAAAAGGGCAAAAATCTGTGATCACTTATAAAATTCCATAAAAAGGGGTGTTTTACTGAAAATTTCGATTTTTTTATATGAAAAACTAAAAACTCATTTTCTAGCTAAACTAACCGTCCTAGAGGCAAAAGGACAAAAATCTGTGATCACTTATAAAATTTCATAAAAAGGGGGTTTTGTACTGAAAAATTCAATTTTTTTATATGAAAAACTAAAAACTCAATTTTTAGCTAAACTAAGCGTCCTAGAGGCAAAAGGAAAAAAATCTGTGATCACATATAAAATTTCATAAAAAGGGGGTTTTTAATGAAAATTTAGATTTTTTTATATAAAAACTAAAAACTCATTTTCTAGCTAAACTAAGCGTCCTAGAGGCAAAAGGACAAAAATCTGTGATCAGTTATAAACTTCCATAAAAAGGGGATTTTGTACTGAAAAATTCAATTTTTTTATATGAAAAACTAAAAACTCAATTTTTAGCTAAACTAAGCGTCCTAGAGGCAAAAGGACAAAAATCTGTGCTCAGTTATAAAATTCCATAAAAAGGGGATTTTGTACTGAAAAATTCAATTTTTTTATATGAAAAACTAAAAACTCAATTTTTAGCTAAACTAAGCGTCCTAGAGGCAAAAGGACAAAAATCTGTGATCACATATAAAATTTCATAAAAAGGGGGTTTTTAATGAAAATTTAGATTTTTTTATATAAAAACTAAAAACTCATTTTCTAGCTAAACTAAGCGTCCTAGAGGCAAAAGGACAAAAATCTGTGATCAGTTATAAACTTCCATAAAAAGGGGATTTTGTACTGAAAAATTAAATTTTTTTATATGAAAAACTAAAAACTCATTTTCTAGCTAAACTAAGCGTCCTAGAGGCAAAAGGACAAAAATCTGTGATCAGTTATAATTTAATATTCCATAAAAAGGGGATTTTGTACTGAAAAATTCAATTTTTTTATATGAAAAACTAAAAACTCAATTTTTAGCTAAACTAAGCGTCCTAGAGGCAAAAGGACAAAAATCTGTGATCATTTATAAAATTCCATAAAAAGAGGATTTTTTACTGAAAAATTAAATTTTTTTATATGAAAAACTAAAAACTCATTTTCTAGCTAAACTAAGCGTCCTAGAGGCAAAAGCACAAAAATCTGTGATCACTTATAAAATTTCATAACAAGGGGGTTTTTAATGAAAATTTCGATTTTTTTATATAAAAACTAAAAACTCATTTTCTAGCTAAACTAAGCGTCCTAGAGGCAAAAGGACAAAAATCTGTGCTCAGTTATAAAATTCCATAAAAAGGGGATTTTGTACTGAAAAATTCAATTTTTTTATATGAAAAACTAAAAACTCAATTTTTAACTAAACTAAGCGTCCTAGAGGCAAAAGGGCAAAAATCTGTGATCACTTATAAAATACCATAAAAAGGGGGTTTTTAATGAAAATTTAGATTTTTTTATATGAAAAACTAAAAACTCATTTTCTAGCTAAACTAAGCTTCCTAGAGGCAAAAGGACAAAAATCTGTGATCACTTATAAAATTTCATAACAAGGGGGTTTTTAATGAAAATTTCGATTTATTTATATAAAAACTAAAAACTCATTTTCTAGCTTAACTAAGCGTCCTAGAGGCAAAAGGACAAAAATCTGTGCTCAGTTATAAAATTCCATAAAAAGGGGATTTTTAATGAAAATTTCGATTTTTTTATATAAAAACTAAAAACTCATTTTCTAGCTAAACTAAGCGTCCTAGAGGCAAAAGGACAAAAATCTGTGCTCAGTTATAAAATTCCATAAAAAGGGGATTTTGTACTGAAAAATTCAATTTTTTTATATGAAAAACTAAAAACTCAATTTTTAACTAAACTAAGCGTCCTAGAGGCAAAAGGGCAAAAATCTGTGATCACTTATAAAATACCATAAAAAGGGGGTTTTTAATGAAAATTTAGATTTTTTTATATGAAAAACTAAAAACTCATTTTCTAGCTAAACTAAGCTTCCTAGAGGCAAAAGGACAAAAATCTGTGATCACTTATAAAATTTCATAACAAGGGGGTTTTTAATGAAAATTTCGATTTATTTATATAAAAACTAAAAACTCATTTTCTAGCTTAACTAAGCGTCCTAGAGGCAAAAGGACAAAAATCTGTGCTCAGTTATAAAATTCCATAAAAAGGGGATTTTGTACTGAAAAATTCAATTTTTTTATATGAAAAACTAAAAACTCATTTTCTAGCTTAACTAAGCGTCCTAGAGGCAAAAGGACAAAAATCTGTGCTCAGTTATAAAATTCCATAAAAAGGGGATTTTGTACTGAAAAATTCAATTTTTTTATATGAAAAACTAAAAACTCAATTTTTAACTAAACTAAGCGTCCTAGAGGCAAAAGGGCAAAAATCTGTGATCACTTATAAAATACCATAAAAAGGGGGTTTTTAATGAAAATTTAGATTTTTTTATATGAAAAACTAAAAACTCATTTTCTAGCTAAACTAAGCTTCCTAGAGGCAAAAGGACAAAAATCTGTGATCACTTATAAAATTTCATAACAAGGGGGTTTTTAATGAAAATTTCGATTTATTTATATAAAAACTAAAAACTCATTTTCTAGCTTAACTAAGCGTCCTAGAGGCAAAAGGACAAAAATCTGTGCTCAGTTATAAAATTCCATAAAAAGGGGATTTTGTACTGAAAAATTCAATTTTTTTATATGAAAAACTAAAAACTCATTTTTTAGCTAAACTAAGCGTCCTAGAGGCAAAAGGACAAAAATCTGTGCTCAGTTATAAAATTCCATAAAAAGGGGATTTTGTACTGAAAAATTCAATTTTTTTATATGAAAAACTAAAAACTCATTTTTTAGCTAAACTAAGCGTCCTAGAGGCAAAAGGACAAAAATCTGTGATCAGTTATAAACTTCCATAAAAAGGGGATTTTGTACTGAAAAATTCAATTTTTTAATTTCAAAAACTAAAAACTCAATTTTTAGCTAAACTAAGCGTCCTAGAGGCAAAAGGACAAAAATCTGTGCTCAGTTATAAAATTTTATAAAAAGGGGTGTTTTACTGAAAATTTAGATTTTTTTATATGAAAAACTAAAAACTCATTTTCTAGCTAAACTAAGCGTCCTAGAGGCAAAAGGACAAAAATCTGTGATCAGTTATAAACTTCCATAAAAAGGGGATTTTGTACTGAAAAATTAAATTTTTTTATACGAAAAACTAAAAACTCATTTTCTAGCTAAACTAAGCGTCCTAGAGGCAAAAGGACAAAAATCTGTGCTCAGTTATAAAATTCCATAAAAAGGGGATTTTGTACTGAAAAATTCAATTTTTTTATATGAAAAACTAAAAACTCAATTTTTAGCTAAACTAAGCGTCCTAGAGGCAAAAGGGCAAAAATCTGTGATCACTTATAAAATACCATAAAAAGGGGGTTTTTAATGAAAATTTAGATTTTTTATATGAAAAACTAAAAACTCATTTTCTAGCTAAACTAAGCTTCCTAGAGGCAAAAGGACAAAAATCTGTGATCACTTATAAAATTTCATAACAAGGGGGTTTTTAATGAAAATTTCGATTTTTTTATATAAAAACTAAAAACTCATTTTCTAGCTAAACTAAGCGTCCTAGAGGCAAAAGGACAAAAATCTGTGATCACTTATAAAATTCCATAAAAAGGGGATTTTGTACTGAAAAATTCAATTTTTTTATATGAAAAACTAAAAACTCAATTTTTAGCTAAACTAAGCGTCCTAGAGGCAAAAGGACAAAAATCTGTGCTCAGTTATAAACTTTTATAAAAAGGGGTGTTTTACTGAAAATTTAGATTTTTTTATATGAAAAACTAAAAACTCATTTTCTAGCTAAACTAAGCGTCCTAGAGGCAAAAGCACAAAAATCTGTGATCACTTATAAAATTTCATAAAAAGGGGGGTTTTTAATGAAAATTTCGATTTTTTTTTTATAAAAACTAAAAACTCTAGCTAAACTAAGCGTCCTAGAGGCAAAAGGACAAAAATCTATGCTCAGTTATAAAATTTTATAAAAAGGGGTGTTTTACTGAAAATTTAGATTTTTTATATGAAAAACTAAAAACTCATTTTCTAGCTAAACTAAGCGTCCTAGAGGCAAAAGCACAAAAATCTGTGATCACTTATAAAATTTCATAAAAAGGGGGGTTTTTAATGAAAATTTCGATTTTTTTTTTATAAAAACTAAAAACTCTAGCTAAACTAAGCGTCCTAGAGGCAAAAGGACAAAAATCTGTGCTCAGTTATAAAATTTTATAAAAAGGGGTGTTTTACTGAAAATTTAGATTTTTTTATATGAAAAACTAAAAACTCATTTTTTAGCTAAACTAAGCGTCCTAGAGGCAAAAGGGCAAAAATCTGTGATCACTTATAAAATTTCATAAAAAGGGGGTTTTTAATGAAAATTTAGATTTTTTATATGAAAAACTAAAAACTCATTTTTTAGCTAAACTAAGCGTCCTAGAGGCAAAAGGACAAAAATCTGTGCTCAGTTATAAAATTCCATAAAAAGGGGATTTTGTACTGAAAAATTCAATTTTTTTATATGAAAAACTAAAAACTCAATTTTTAGCTAAACTAAGCGTCCTAGAGGCAAAAGGACAAAAATCTGTGATCAGTTATAAAATTCCATAAAAAGGGGATTTTGTACTGAAAAATTAAATTTTTTTATATGAAAAACTAAAAACTCATTTTCTAGCTAAACTAAGCGTCCTAGAGGCAAAAGGACAAAAATCTGTGATCACTTATAAAATTTCATAAAAAGGGGGGTTTTTAATGAAAATTTCGATTTTTTTATATAAAAACTAAAAACTCATTTTCTAGCTAAACTAAGCGTCCTAGAGGCAAAAGGACAAAAATCTGTGATCAGTTATAAAATTCCATAAAAAGGGGATTTTGTACTGAAAAATTCAATTTTTTTATATGAAAAACTAAAAACTTAATTTTTAGCTAAACTAAGCGTCCTAGAGGCAAAAGGACAAAAATCTGTGCTCAGTTATAAAATTTTATAAAAAGGTGTGTTTTACTGAAAATTTAGATTTTTTTATATGAAAAACTTAAAACTCATTTTTTAGCTAAACTAAGCGTCCTAGAGGCAAAAGGGCAAAAATCTGTGATCACTTATAAAATTCCATAAAAAGGGGTGTTTTACTGAAAATTTCGATTTTTTTATATGAAAAACTAAAAACTCATTTTCTAGCTAAACTAACCGTCCTAGAGGCAAAAGGACAAAAATCTGTGCTCAGTTATAAAATTCCATAAAAAGGGGATTTTGTACTGAAAAATTCAATTTTTTTATATGAAAAACTAAAAACTCAATTTTTAGCTAAACTAAGCGTCCTAGAGGCAAAAGGACAAAAATCTGTGATCACATATAAAATTTCATAAAAAGGGGGTTTTTAATGAAAATTTAGATTTTTTTATATAAAAACTAAAAACTCATTTTCTAGCTAAACTAAGCGTCCTAGAGGCAAAAGGACAAAAATCTGTGATCAGTTATAAACTTCCATAAAAAGGGGATTTTGTACTGAAAAATTAAATTTTTTTATATGAAAAACTAAAAACTCATTTTCTAGCTAAACTAAGCGTCCTAGAGGCAAAAGGACAAAAATCTGTGATCAGTTATAATTTAATATTCCATAAAAAGGGGATTTTGTACTGAAAAATTCAATTTTTTTATATGAAAAACTAAAAACTCAATTTTTAGCTAAACTAAGCGTCCTAGAGGCAAAAGGACAAAAATCTGTGATCATTTATAAAATTCCATAAAAAGAGGATTTTTTACTGAAAAATTAAATTTTTTTATATGAAAAACTAAAAACTCATTTTCTAGCTAAACTAAGCGTCCTAGAGGCAAAAGCACAAAAATCTGTGATCACTTATAAAATTTCATAAAAAGGGGGGTTTTTAATGAAAATTTCGATTTTTTTTTTATAAAAACTAAAAACTCTAGCTAAACTAAGCGTCCTAGAGGCAAAAGGACAAAAATCTGTGCTCAGTTATAAAATTTTATAAAAAGGGGTGTTTTACTGAAAATTTAGATTTTTTTATATGAAAAACTAAAAACTCATTTTTTAGCTAAACTAAGCGTCCTAGAGGCAAAAGGACAAAAATATGTGATCAGTTATAAAATTCCATAAAAAGGGGGTTTTTAATGAAAATTTAGATTTTTTTATATGAAAAACTAAAAACTCATTTTCTAGCTAAACTAAGCTTCCTAGAGGCAAAAGGACAAAAATCTGTGATCACTTATAAAATTTCATAACAAGGGGGTTTTTAATGAAAATTTCGATTTATTTATATAAAAACTAAAAACTCATTTTCTAGCTTAACTAAGCGTCCTAGAGGCAAAAGGACAAAAATCTGTGCTCAGTTATAAAATTCCATAAAAAGGGGATTTTGTACTGAAAAATTCAATTTTTTTATATGAAAAACTAAAAACTCATTTTTTAACTAAACTAAGCGTCCTAGAGGCAAAAGGGCAAAAATCTGTGATCACTTATAAAATACCATAAAAAGGGGGTTTTTAATGAAAATTTAGATTTTTTTATATGAAAAACTAAAAACTCATTTTCTAGCTAAACTAAGCTTCCTAGAGGCAAAAGGACAAAAATCTGTGATCACTTATAAAATTTCATAACAAGGGGGTTTTTAATGAAAATTTCGATTTATTTATATAAAAACTAAAAACTCATTTTCTAGCTTAACTAAGCGTCCTAGAGGCAAAAGGACAAAAATCTGTGCTCAGTTATAAAATTCCATAAAAAGGGGATTTTGTACTGAAAAATTCAATTTTTTTATATGAAAAACTAAAAACTCAATTTTTAACTAAACTAAGCGTCCTAGAGGCAAAAGGGCAAAAATCTGTGATCACTTATAAAATACCATAAAAAGGGGGTTTTTAATGAAAATTTAGATTTTTTTATATGAAAAACTAAAAACTCATTTTCTAGCTAAACTAAGCTTCCTAGAGGCAAAAGGACAAAAATCTGTGATCACTTATAAAATTTCATAACAAGGGGGTTTTTAATGAAAATTTCGATTTATTTATATAAAAACTAAAAACTCATTTTCTAGCTTAACTAAGCGTCCTAGAGGCAAAAGGACAAAAATCTGTGCTCAGTTATAAAATTCCATAAAAAGGGGATTTTGTACTGAAAAATTCAATTTTTTTATATGAAAAACTAAAAACTCATTTTTTAGCTAAACTAAGCGTCCTAGAGGCAAAAGGACAAAAATCTGTGCTCAGTTATAAAATTCCATAAAAAGGGGATTTTGTACTGAAAAATTCAATTTTTTTATATGAAAAACTAAAAACTCATTTTTTAGCTAAACTAAGCGTCCTAGAGGCAAAAGGACAAAAATCTGTGATCAGTTATAAACTTCCATAAAAAGGGGATTTTGTACTGAAAAATTCAATTTTTTAATTTCAAAAACTAAAAACTCAATTTTTAGCTAAACTAAGCGTCCTAGAGGCAAAAGGACAAAAATCTGTGCTCAGTTATAAAATTTTATAAAAAGGGGTGTTTTACTGAAAATTTAGATTTTTTTATATGAAAAACTAAAAACTCATTTTCTAGCTAAACTAAGCGTCCTAGAGGCAAAAGGACAAAAATCTGTGATCAGTTATAAACTTCCATAAAAAGGGGATTTTGTACTGAAAAATTAAATTTTTTTATACGAAAAACTAAAAACTCATTTTCTAGCTAAACTAAGCGTCCTAGAGGCAAAAGGACAAAAATCTGTGCTCAGTTATAAAATTCCATAAAAAGGGGATTTTGTACTGAAAAATTCAATTTTTTTATATGAAAAACTAAAAACTCAATTTTTAGCTAAACTAAGCGTCCTAGAGGCAAAAGGGCAAAAATCTGTGATCACTTATAAAATACCATAAAAAGGGGGTTTTTAATGAAAATTTAGATTTTTTATATGAAAAACTAAAAACTCATTTTCTAGCTAAACTAAGCTTCCTAGAGGCAAAAGGACAAAAATCTGTGATCACTTATAAAATTTCATAACAAGGGGGTTTTTAATGAAAATTTCGATTTTTTTATATAAAAACTAAAAACTCATTTTCTAGCTAAACTAAGCGTCCTAGAGGCAAAAGGACAAAAATCTGTGATCACTTATAAAATTCCATAAAAAGGGGATTTTGTACTGAAAAATTCAATTTTTTTATATGAAAAACTAAAAACTCAATTTTTAGCTAAACTAAGCGTCCTAGAGGCAAAAGGACAAAAATCTGTGCTCAGTTATAAACTTTTATAAAAAGGGGTGTTTTACTGAAAATTTAGATTTTTTTATATGAAAAACTAAAAACTCATTTTCTAGCTAAACTAAGCGTCCTAGAGGCAAAAGCACAAAAATCTGTGATCACTTATAAAATTTCATAAAAAGGGGGGTTTTTAATGAAAATTTCGATTTTTTTTTTATAAAAACTAAAAACTCTAGCTAAACTAAGCGTCCTAGAGGCAAAAGGACAAAAATCTGTGCTCAGTTATAAAATTTTATAAAAAGGGGTGTTTTACTGAAAATTTAGATTTTTTTATATGAAAAACTAAAAACTCATTTTCTAGCTAAACTAAGCGTCCTAGAGGCAAAAGCACAAAAATCTGTGATCACTTATAAAATTTCATAAAAAGGGGGGTTTTTAATGAAAATTTCGATTTTTTTTTTTATAAAAACTAAAAACTCTAGCTAAACTAAGCGTCCTAGAGGCAAAAGGACAAAAATCTGTGCTCAGTTATAAAATTTTATAAAAAGGGGTGTTTTACTGAAAATTTAGATTTTTTTATATGAAAAACTAAAAACTCATTTTTTAGCTAAACTAAGCGTCCTAGAGGCAAAAGGGCAAAAATCTGTGATCACTTATAAAATTTCATAAAAAGGGGGTTTTTAATGAAAATTTAGATTTTTTATATGAAAAACTAAAAACTCATTTTTTAGCTAAACTAAGCGTCCTAGAGGCAAAAGGACAAAAATCTGTGCTCAGTTATAAAATTCCATAAAAAGGGGATTTTGTACTGAAAAATTCAATTTTTTTATATGAAAAACTAAAAACTCAATTTTTAGCTAAACTAAGCGTCCTAGAGGCAAAAGGACAAAAATCTGTGATCAGTTATAAAATTCCATAAAAAGGGGATTTTGTACTGAAAAATTAAATTTTTTTATATGAAAAACTAAAAACTCATTTTCTAGCTAAACTAAGCGTCCTAGAGGCAAAAGGACAAAAATCTGTGATCACTTATAAAATTTCATAAAAAGGGGGGTTTTTAATGAAAATTTCGATTTTTTTATATAAAAACTAAAAACTCATTTTCTAGCTAAACTAAGCGTCCTAGAGGCAAAAGGACAAAAATCTGTGATCAGTTATAAAATTCCATAAAAAGGGGATTTTGTACTGAAAAATTCAATTTTTTTATATGAAAAACTAAAAACTTAATTTTTAGCTAAACTAAGCGTCCTAGAGGCAAAAGGACAAAAATCTGTGCTCAGTTATAAAATTTTATAAAAAGGTGTGTTTTACTGAAAATTTAGATTTTTTTATATGAAAAACTTAAAACTCATTTTTTAGCTAAACTAAGCGTCCTAGAGGCAAAAGGGCAAAAATCTGTGATCACTTATAAAATTCCATAAAAAGGGGTGTTTTACTGAAAATTTCGATTTTTTTATATGAAAAACTAAAAACTCATTTTCTAGCTAAACTAACCGTCCTAGAGGCAAAAGGACAAAAATCTGTGCTCAGTTATAAAATTCCATAAAAAGGGGATTTTGTACTGAAAAATTCAATTTTTTTATATGAAAAACTAAAAACTCAATTTTTAGCTAAACTAAGCGTCCTAGAGGCAAAAGGACAAAAATCTGTGATCACATATAAAATTTCATAAAAAGGGGGTTTTTAATGAAAATTTAGATTTTTTTATATAAAAACTAAAAACTCATTTTCTAGCTAAACTAAGCGTCCTAGAGGCAAAAGGACAAAAATCTGTGATCAGTTATAAACTTCCATAAAAAGGGGATTTTGTACTGAAAAATTAAATTTTTTTATATGAAAAACTAAAAACTCATTTTCTAGCTAAACTAAGCGTCCTAGAGGCAAAAGGACAAAAATCTGTGATCAGTTATAATTTAATATTCCATAAAAAGGGGATTTTGTACTGAAAAATTCAATTTTTTTATATGAAAAACTAAAAACTCAATTTTTAGCTAAACTAAGCGTCCTAGAGGCAAAAGGACAAAAATCTGTGATCATTTATAAAATTCCATAAAAAGAGGATTTTTTACTGAAAAATTAAATTTTTTTATATGAAAAACTAAAAACTCATTTTCTAGCTAAACTAAGCGTCCTAGAGGCAAAAGGACAAAAATCTGTGCTCAGTTATAAACTTCCATAAAAAGGGGATTTTGTACTGAAAAATTAAATTTTTTTATATGAAAAACTAAAAACTCATTTTCTAGCTAAACTAAGCGTCCTAGAGGCAAAAGGACAAAAATCTGTGATCAGTTATAATTTAATATTCCATAAAAAGGGGATTTTGTACTGAAAAATTCAATTTTTTTATATGAAAAACTAAAAACTCATTTTCTAGCTAAACTAAGCGTCCTAGAGGCAAAAGGACAAAAATCTGTGCTCAGTTATAAAATTCCATAAAAAGGGGATTTTGTACTGAAAAATTCAATTTTTTTATATGAAAAACTAAAAACTCAATTTTTAACTAAACTAAGCGTCCTAGAGGCAAAAGGGCAAAAATCTGTGATCACTTATAAAATACCATAAAAAGGGGGTTTTTAATGAAAATTTAGATTTTTTTATATGAAAAACTAAAAACTCATTTTCTAGCTAAACTAAGCTTCCTAGAGGCAAAAGGACAAAAATCTGTGCTCAGTTATAAAATTCCATAAAAAGGGGATTTTGTACTGAAAAATTCAATTTTTTTATATGAAAAACTAAAAACTCAATTTTTAGCTAAACTAAGCGTCCTAGAGGCAAAAGGGCAAAAATCTGTGATCACTTATAAAATACCATAAAAAGGGGGTTTTTAATGAAAATTTAGATTTTTTTATATGAAAAACTAAAAACTCATTTTCTAGCTAAACTAAGCTTCCTAGAGGCAAAAGGACAAAAATCTGTGATCAGTTATAAACATCCATAAAAAGGGGATTTTGTACTGAAAAATTAAATTTTTTTATACGAAAAACTAAAAACTCATTTTCTAGCTAAACTAAGCGTCCTAGAGGCAAAAGGACAAAAATCTGTGCTCAGTTATAAAATTCCATAAAAAGGGGATTTTGTACTGAAAAATTCAATTTTTTTTATATGAAAAACTAAAAACTCAATTTTTAGCTAAACTAAGCGTCCTAGAGGCAAAAGGGCAAAAATCTGTGATCACTTATAAAATACCATAAAAAGGGGGTTTTTAATGAAAATTTAGATTTTTTATATGAAAAACTAAAAACTCATTTTCTAGCTAAACTAAGCTTCCTAGAGGCAAAAGGACAAAAATCTGTGATCACTTATAAAATTTCATAACAAGGGGGTTTTTAATGAAAATTTCGATTTTTTTATATAAAAACTAAAAACTCATTTTCTAGCTAAACTAAGCGTCCTAGAGGCAAAAGGACAAAAATCTGTGCTCAGTTATAAAATTCCATAAAAAGGGGATTTTGTACTGAAAAATTCAATTTTTTTATATGAAAAACTAAAAACTCAATTTTTAGCTAAACTAAGCGTCCTAGAGGCAAAAGGACAAAAATCTGTGCTCAGTTATAAACTTTTATAAAAAGGGGTGTTTTACTGAAAATTTAGATTTTTTTATATGAAAAACTAAAAACTCATTTTCTAGCTAAACTAAGCGTCCTAGAGGCAAAAGCACAAAAATCTGTGATCACTTATAAAATTTCATAAAAAGGGGGGTTTTTAATGAAAATTTCGATTTTTTTTTTATAAAAACTAAAAACTCTAGCTAAACTAAGCGTCCTAGAGGCAAAAGGACAAAAATCTGTGCTCAGTTATAAAATTTTATAAAAAGGGGTGTTTTACTGAAAATTTAGATTTTTTTATATGAAAAACTAAAAACTCATTTTCTAGCTAAACTAAGCGTCCTAGAGGCAAAAGCACAAAAATCTGTGATCACTTATAAAATTTCATAAAAAGGGGGGTTTTTAATGAAAATTTCGATTTTTTTTTATAAAAACTAAAAACTCTAGCTAAACTAAGCGTCCTAGAGGCAAAAGGACAAAAATCTGTGCTCAGTTATAAAATTTTATAAAAAGGGGTGTTTTACTGAAAATTTAGATTTTTTTATATGAAAAACTAAAAACTCATTTTCTAGCTAAACTAAGCGTCCTAGAGGCAAACGGACAAAAATCTGTGATCACTTATAAAATATCATAAAAAGGGGGTTTTAATGAAAATTTCGATTTTTTTATATAAAAACTAAAAACTCTAGCTAAACTAAGCGTCCTAGAGGCAAAAGGGCAAAAATCTGTGATCATTTATAAATTTCCATAAAAAGGGGTGTTTTACTGAAAATTTCGATTTTTTTATATGAAAAACTAAAAACTCATTTTTTAGCTAAACTAAGCGTCCTAGAAGCAAAAGGAAAAAAATATGTGATCAGTTATAAAATTCCATAAAAGGGGATTTTTTACTGAAAAATTCAATTTTTTTATTTGAAAAACTAAAAACTAATTTTTTAGCTAAATTAAGCGTCCTAGAGGCAAAAGGACAAAAATCTGTGATCAGTTATAAAATTACATAAAAAGGGGTGTTTTACTGAAAATTTCGATTTTTTTATATGAAAAACTAAAAACTCATTTTTTAGCTAAACTAAGCGTCCTAGAGGCAAAAGGG
The DNA here is from genome assembly GCA_949628195.1 of Phasia obesa. Classification (NCBI taxonomy): domain Eukaryota; kingdom Metazoa; phylum Arthropoda; class Insecta; order Diptera; family Tachinidae; genus Phasia; species Phasia obesa. The sequence continues at coordinate 129,161,645 of OX451219.1, forward strand.
CAAAAATCTGTGATCACTTATAAAAATTTCATAAAAAGGGGGTTTTTAATGAAAATTTAGATTTTTTATATGAAAAACTAAAAACTCATTTTTTAGCTAAACTAAGCGTTCTAGAGGCAAAAGGACAAAAATCTGTGCTCAGTTATAAAATTCCATAAAAAGGGGATTTTGTACTGAAAAATTCAATTTTTTTATATGAAAAACTAAAAACTCAATTTTTAGCTAAACTAAGCGTCCTAGAGGCAAAAGGACAAAAATCTGTGATCAGTTATAAAATTCCATAAAAAGGGGATTTTGTACTGAAATTAAATTTTTTTACATGAAAAACTAAAAACTCATTTTCTAGCTAAACTAAGCGTCCTAGAGGCAAAAGGACAAAAATCTGTGATCACTTATAAAATTTCATAAAAAGGGGGGTTTTTAATGAAAATTTCGATTTTTTTATATAAAAACTAAAAACTCATTTTCTAGCTAAACTAAGCGTCCTAGAGGCAAAAGGACAAAAATCTGTGATCAGTTATAAAATTCCATAAAAAGGGGATTTTGTACTGAAAAATTCAATTTTTTTATATGAAAAACTAAAAACTTAATTTTTAGCTAAACTAAGCGTCCTAGAGGCAAAAGGACAAAAATCTGTGCTCAGTTATAAAATTTTATAAAAAGGGGTGTTTTACTGAAAATTTAGATTTTTTTATATGAAAAACTTAAAACTCATTTTTTAGCTAAACTAAGCGTCCTAGAGGCAAAAGGGCAAAAATCTGTGATCACTTATAAAATTCCATAAAAAGGGGTGTTTTACTGAAAATTTCGATTTTTTTATATGAAAAACTAAAAACTCATTTTCTAGCTAAACTAACCGTCCTAGAGGCAAAAGGACAAAAATCTGTGATCACTTATAAAATTTCATAAAAAGGGGGTTTTTAATGAAAATTTAGATTTTTTATATGAAAAACTAAAAACTCATTTTTTAGCTAAACTAAGCGTCCTAGAGGCAAAAGGACAAAAATCTGTGCTCAGTTATAAAATTCCATAAAAAGGGGATTTTGTACTGAAAAATTCAATTTTTTTATATGAAAAACTAAAAACTCAATTTTTAGCTAAACTAAGCGTCCTAGAGGCAAAAGGACAAAAATCTGTGATCACATATAAAATTTCATAAAAAGGGGGTTTTTAATGAAAATTTAGATTTTTTTATATAAAAACTAAAAACTCATTTTCTAGCTAAACTAAGCGTCCTAGAGGCAAAAGGACAAAAATCTGTGATCAGTTATAAACTTCCATAAAAAGGGGATTTTGTACTGAAAAATTAAATTTTTTTATATGAAAAACTAAAAACTCATTTTCTAGCTAAACTAAGCGTCCTAGAGGCAAAAGGACAAAAATCTGTGATCAGTTATAATTTAATATTCCATAAAAAGGGGATTTTGTACTGAAAAATTCAATTTTTTTATATGAAAAACTAAAAACTCAATTTTTAGCTAAACTAAGCGTCCTAGAGGCAAAAGGACAAAAATCTGTGATCATTTATAAAATTCCATAAAAAGAGGATTTTTTACTGAAAAATTAAATTTTTTTATATGAAAAACTAAAAACTCATTTTCTAGCTAAACTAAGCGTCCTAGAGGCAAAAGCACAAAAATCTGTGATCACTTATAAAATTTCATAAAAAGGGGGGTTTTTAATGAAAATTTCGATTTTTTTTTTATAAAAACTAAAAACTCTAGCTAAACTAAGCGTCCTAGAGGCAAAAGGACAAAAATCTGTGCTCAGTTATAAAATTTTATAAAAAGGGGTATTTTACTGAAAATTTAGATTTTTTTATATGAAAAACTAAAAACTCATTTTTTAGCTAAACTAAGCGTCCTAGAGGCAAAAGGACAAAAATATGTGATCAGTTATAAAATTCCATAAAAAGGGGGTTTTTAATGAAAATTTAGATTTTTTTATATGAAAAACTAAAAACTCATTTTCTAGCTAAACTAAGCTTCCTAGAGGCAAAAGGACAAAAATCTGTGATCACTTATAAAATTTCATAACAAGGGGGTTTTTAATGAAAATTTCGATTTTTTTATATAAAAACTAAAAACTCATTTTCTAGCTAAACTAAGCGTCCTAGAGGCAAAAGGACAAAAATCTGTGCTCAGTTATAAAATTCCATAAAAAGGGGATTTTGTACTGAAAAATTCAATTTTTTTATATGAAAAACTAAAAACTCAATTTTTAACTAAACTAAGCGTCCTAGAGGCAAAAGGGCAAAAATCTGTGATCACTTATAAAATACCATAAAAAGGGGGTTTTTAATGAAAATTTAGATTTTTTTATATGAAAAACTAAAAACTCATTTTCTAGCTAAACTAAGCTTCCTAGAGGCAAAAGGACAAAAATCTGTGATCACTTATAAAATTTCATAACAAGGGGGTTTTTAATGAAAATTTCGATTTATTTATATAAAAACTAAAAACTCATTTTCTAGCTTAACTAAGCGTCCTAGAGGCAAAAGGACAAAAATCTGTGCTCAGTTATAAAATTCCATAAAAAGGGGATTTTGTACTGAAAAATTCAATTTTTTTATATGAAAAACTAAAAACTCATTTTTTAGCTAAACTAAGCGTCCTAGAGGCAAAAGGACAAAAATCTGTGATCAGTTATAAAATTCCATAAAAAGGGGATTTTGTACTGAAAAATTCAATTTTTTAATTTCAAAAACTAAAAACTCAATTTTTAGCTAAACTAAGCGTCCTAGAGGCAAAAGGACAAAAATCTGTGCTCAGTTATAAAATTTTATAAAAAGGGGTGTTTTACTGAAAATTTAGATTTTTTTATATGAAAAACTAAAAACTCATTTTCTAGCTAAACTAAGCGTCCTAGAGGCAAAAGGACAAAAATCTGTGATCAGTTATAAACTTCCATAAAAAGGGGATTTTGTACTGAAAAATTCAATTTTTTTATATGAAAAACTAAAAACTCAATTTTTAGCTAAACTAAGCGTCCTAGAGGCAAAAGGACAAAAATCTGTGATCACATATAAAATTTCATAAAAAGGGGGTTTTTAATGAAAATTTAGATTTTTTTATATAAAAACTAAAAACTCATTTTCTAGCTAAACTAAGCGTCCTAGAGGCAAAAGGACAAAAATCTGTGATCAGTTATAAACTTCCATAAAAAGGGGATTTTGTACTGAAAAATTAAATTTTTTTATATGAAAAACTAAAAACTCATTTTCTAGCTAAACTAAGCGTCCTAGAGGCAAAAGGACAAAAATCTGTGATCAGTTATAATTTAATATTCCATAAAAAGGGGATTTTGTACTGAAAAATTCAATTTTTTTATATGAAAAACTAAAAACTCAATTTTTAACTAAACTAAGCGTCCTAGAGGCAAAAGGACAAAAATCTGTGATCATTTATAAAATTCCATAAAAAGAGGATTTTTTACTGAAAAATTAAATTTTTTTATATGAAAAACTAAAAACTCATTTTCTAGCTAAACTAAGCGTCCTAGAGGCAAAAGCACAAAAATCTGTGATCACTTATAAAATTTCATAAAAAGGGGGGTTTTTAATGAAAATTTCGATTTTTTTTATAAAAACTAAAAACTCTAGCTAAACTAAGCGTCCTAGAGGCAAAAGGACAAAAATCTGTGCTCAGTTATAAAATTTTATAAAAAGGGGTGTTTTACTGAAAATTTAGATTTTTTTATATGAAAAACTAAAAACTCATTTTTTAGCTAAACTAAGCGTCCTAGAGGCAAAAGGACAAAAATATGTGATCAGTTATAAAATTCCATAAAAAGGGGGTTTTTAATGAAAATTTAGATTTTTTTATATGAAAAACTAAAAACTCATTTTCTAGCTAAACTAAGCTTCCTAGAGGCAAAAGGACAAAAATCTGTGATCACTTATAAAATTTCATAACAAGGGGGTTTTTAATGAAAATTTCGATTTTTTTATATAAAAACTAAAAACTCATTTTCTAGCTAAACTAAGCGTCCTAGAGGCAAAAGGACAAAAATCTGTGCTCAGTTATAAAATTCCATAAAAAGGGGATTTTGTACTGAAAAATTCAATTTTTTTATATGAAAAACTAAAAACTCAATTTTTAACTAAACTAAGCTTCCTAGAGGCAAAAGGACAAAAATCTGTGATCACTTATAAAATTTCATAACAAGGGGGTTTTTAATGAAAATTTCGATTTATTTATATAAAAACTAAAAACTCATTTTCTAGCTTAACTAAGCGTCCTAGAGGCAAAAGGACAAAAATCTGTGCTCAGTTATAAAATTCCATAAAAAGGGGATTTTGTACTGAAAAATTCAATTTTTTTATATGAAAAACTAAAAACTCATTTTTTAGCTAAACTAAGCGTCCTAGAGGCAAAAGGACAAAAATCTGTGCTCAGTTATAAAATTCCATAAAAAGGGGATTTTGTACTGAAAAATTCAATTTTTTTATATGAAAAACTAAAAACTCATTTTTTAGCTAAACTAAGCGTCCTAGAGGCAAAAGGACAAAAATCTGTGATCAGTTATAAACTTCCATAAAAAGGGGATTTTGTACTGAAAAATTCAATTTTTTAATTTCAAAAACTAAAAACTCATTTTCTAGCTAAACTAAGCGTCCTAGAGGCAAAAGGACAAAAATCTGTGATCAGTTATAAACTTCCATAAAAAGGGGATTTTGTACTGAAAAATTAAATTTTTTTATATGAAAAACTAAAAACTCATTTTCTAGCTAAACTAAGCGTCCTAGAGGCAAAAGGACAAAAATCTGTGATCAGTTATAATTTAATATTCCATAAAAAGGGGATTTTGTACTGAAAAATTCAATTTTTTTATATGAAAAACTAAAAACTCAATTTTTAGCTAAACTAAGCGTCCTAGAGGCAAAAGGACAAAAATCTGTGATCATTTATAAAATTCCATAAAAAGAGGATTTTTTACTGAAAAATTAAATTTTTTTATATGAAAAACTAAAAACTCATTTTCTAGCTAAACTAAGCGTCCTAGAGGCAAAAGCACAAAAATCTGTGATCACTTATAAAATTTCATAAAAAGGGGGGTTTTTAATGAAAATTTCGATTTTTTTTATAAAAACTAAAAACTCTAGCTAAACTAAGCGTCCTAGAGGCAAAAGGACAAAAATCTGTGCTCAGTTATAAAATTTTATAAAAAGGGGTGTTTTACTGAAAATTTAGATTTTTTTATATGAAAAACTAAAAACTCATTTTTTAGCTAAACTAAGCGTCCTAGAGGCAAAAGGACAAAAATATGTGATCAGTTATAAAATTCCATAAAAAGGGGGTTTTTAATGAAAATTTAGATTTTTTTATATGAAAAACTAAAAACTCATTTTCTAGCTAAACTAAGCTTCCTAGAGGCAAAAGGACAAAAATCTGTGATCACTTATAAAATTTCATAACAAGGGGGTTTTTAATGAAAATTTCGATTTTTTTATATAAAAACTAAAAACTCATTTTCTAGCTAAACTAAGCGTCCTAGAGGCAAAAGGACAAAAATCTGTGCTCAGTTATAAAATTCCATAAAAAGGGGATTTTGTACTGAAAAATTCAATTTTTTTATATGAAAAACTAAAAACTCAATTTTTAACTAAACTAAGCGTCCTAGAGGCAAAAGGGCAAAAATCTGTGATCACTTATAAAATACCATAAAAAGGGGGTTTTTAATGAAAATTTAGATTTTTTTATATGAAAAACTAAAAACTCATTTTCTAGCTAAACTAAGCTTCCTAGAGGCAAAAGGACAAAAATCTGTGATCACTTATAAAATTTCATAACAAGGGGGTTTTTAATGAAAATTTCGATTTATTTATATAAAAACTAAAAACTCATTTTCTAGCTTAACTAAGCGTCCTAGAGGCAAAAGGACAAAAATCTGTGCTCAGTTATAAAATTCCATAAAAAGGGGATTTTGTACTGAAAAATTCAATTTTTTTATATGAAAAACTAAAAACTCATTTTTTAGCTAAACTAAGCGTCCTAGAGGCAAAAGGACAAAAATCTGTGCTCAGTTATAAAATTCCATAAAAAGGGGATTTTGTACTGAAAAATTCAATTTTTTTATATGAAAAACTAAAAACTCATTTTTTAGCTAAACTAAGCGTCCTAGAGGCAAAAGGACAAAAATCTGTGATCAGTTATAAACTTCCATAAAAAGGGGATTTTGTACTGAAAAATTCAATTTTTTAATTTCAAAAACTAAAAACTCAATTTTTAGCTAAACTAAGCGTCCTAGAGGCAAAAGCACAAAAATCTGTGATCACTTATAAAATTTCATAAAAAGGGGGGTTTTTAATGAAAATTTCGATTTTTTTTTTATAAAAACTAAAAACTCTAGCTAAACTAAGCGTCCTAGAGGCAAAAGGACAAAAATCTGTGCTCAGTTATAAAATTTTATAAAAAGGGGTGTTTTACTGAAAATTTAGATTTTTTTATATGAAAAACTAAAAACTCATTTTCTAGCTAAACTAAGCGTCCTAGAGGCAAAAGCACAAAAATCTGTGATCACTTATAAAATTTCATAAAAAGGGGGGTTTTTAATGAAAATTTCGATTTTTTTTTTATAAAAACTAAAAACTCTAGCTAAACTAAGCGTCCTAGAGGCAAAAGGACAAAAATCTGTGCTCAGTTATAAAATTTTATAAAAAGGGGTGTTTTACTGAAAATTTAGATTTTTTTATATGAAAAACTAAAAACTCATTTTCTAGCTAAACTAAGCGTCCTAGAGGCAAAAGCACAAAAATCTGTGATCACTTATAAAATTTCATAAAAAGGGGGGTTTTTAATGAAAATTTCGATTTTTTTTTTATAAAAACTAAAAACTCTAGCTAAACTAAGCGTCCTAGAGGCAAAAGGACAAAAATCTGTGCTCAGTTATAAAATTTTATAAAAAGGGGTGTTTTACTGAAAATTTAGATTTTTTTATATGAAAAACTAAAAACTCATTTTCTAGCTAAACTAAGCGTCCTAGAGGCAAAAGGACAAAAATCTGTGATCACTTATAAAATATCATAAAAAGGGGGTTTTAATGAAAATTTCGATTTTTTTATATAAAAACTAAAAACTCTAGCTAAACTAAGCGTCCTAGAGGCAAAAGGGCAAAAATCTGTGATCATTTATAAATTTCCATAAAAAGGGGTGTTTTACTGAAAATTTCGATTTTTTTATATGAAAAACTAAAAACTCATTTTTTAGCTAAACTAAGCGTCCTAGAAGCAAAAGGAAAAAAATATGTGATCAGTTATAAAATTCCATAAAAGGGGATTTTTTACTGAAAAATTCAATTTTTTTATTTGAAAAACTAAAAACTAATTTTTTAGCTAAATTAAGCGTCCTAGAGGCAAAAGGACAAAAATCTGTGATCAGTTATAAAATTACATAAAAAGGGGGGTTTTTAATGAAAATTTCGATTTTTTTTTATAAAAACTAAAAACTCTAGCTAAACTAAGCGTCCTAGAGGCAAAAGGACAAAAATCTGTGCTCAGTTATAAAATTTTATAAAAAGGGGTGTTTTACTGAAAATTTAGATTTTTTTATATGAAAAACTAAAAACTCATTTTCTAGCTAAACTAAGCGTCCTAGAGGCAAAAGCACAAAAATCTGTGATCAGTTATAAACTTCCATAAAAAGGGGATTTTGTACTGAAAAATTCAATTTTTTAATTTCAAAAACTAAAAACTCAATTTTTAGCTAAACTAAGCGTCCTAGAGGCAAAAGCACAAAAATCTGTGATCACTTATAAAATTTCATAAAAAGGGGGGTTTTTAATGAAAATTTCGATTTTTTTTTTATAAAAACTAAAAACTCTAGCTAAACTAAGCGTCCTAGAGGCAAAAGGACAAAAATCTGTGCTCAGTTATAAAATTTTATAAAAAGGGGTGTTTTACTGAAAATTTAGATTTTTTTATATGAAAAACTAAAAACTCATTTTCTAGCTAAACTAAGCGTCCTAGAGGCAAAAGCACAAAAATCTGTGATCAGTTATAAACTTCCATAAAAAGGGGATTTTGTACTGAAAAATTCAATTTTTTAATTTCAAAAACTAAAAACTCAATTTTTAGCTAAACTAAGCGTCCTAGAGGCAAAAGCACAAAAATCTGTGATCACTTATAAAATTTCATAAAAAGGGGGGTTTTTAATGAAAATTTCGATTTTTTTTTTATAAAAACTAAAAACTCTAGCTAAATTAAGCGTCCTAGAGGCAAAAGGACAAAAATCTGTGATCACTTATAAAATTTCATAACAAGGGGGTTTTTAATGAAAATTTCGATTTATTTATATAAAAACTAAAAACTCATTTTCTAGCTTAACTAAGCGTCCTAGAGGCAAAAGGACAAAAATCTGTGCTCAGTTATAAAATTCCATAAAAAGGGGATTTTGTACTGAAAAATTCAATTTTTTTATATGAAAAACTAAAAACTCATTTTTTAGCTAAACTAAGCGTCCTAGAGGCAAAAGGACAAAAATCTGTGCTCAGTTATAAAATTCCATAAAAAGGGGATTTTGTACTGAAAAATTCAATTTTTTTATATGAAAAACTAAAAACTCATTTTTTAGCTAAACTAAGCGTCCTAGAGGCAAAAGGACAAAAATCTGTGATCAGTTATAAACTTCCATAAAAAGGGGATTTTGTACTGAAAAATTCAATTTTTTAATTTCAAAAACTAAAAACTCAATTTTTAGCTAAACTAAGCGTCCTAGAGGCAAAAGCACAAAAATCTGTGATCACTTATAAAATTTCATAAAAAGGGGGGTTTTTAATGAAAATTTCGATTTTTTTTTTATAAAAACTAAAAACTCTAGCTAAACTAAGCGTCCTAGAGGCAAAAGGACAAAAATCTGTGCTCAGTTATAAAATTTTATAAAAAGGGGTGTTTTACTGAAAATTTAGATTTTTTTATATGAAAAACTAAAAACTCATTTTCTAGCTAAACTAAGCGTCCTAGAGGCAAAAGCACAAAAATCTGTGATCACTTATAAAATTTCATAAAAAGGGGGGTTTTTAATGAAAATTTCGATTTTTTTTTTATAAAAACTAAAAACTCTAGCTAAACTAAGCGTCCTAGAGGCAAAAGGACAAAAATCTGTGCTCAGTTATAAAATTTTATAAAAAGGGGTGTTTTACTGAAAATTTAGATTTTTTTATATGAAAAACTAAAAACTCATTTTCTAGCTAAACTAAGCGTCCTAGAGGCAAAAGCACAAAAATCTGTGATCACTTATAAAATTTCATAAAAAGGGGGGTTTTTAATGAAAATTTCGATTTTTTTTTTATAAAAACTAAAAACTCTAGCTAAACTAAGCGTCCTAGAGGCAAAAGGACAAAAATCTGTGCTCAGTTATAAAATTTTATAAAAAGGGGTGTTTTACTGAAAATTTAGATTTTTTTATATGAAAAACTAAAAACTCATTTTCTAGCTAAACTAAGCGTCCTAGAGGCAAAAGCACAAAAATCTGTGATCACTTATAAAATATCATAAAAAGGGGGTTTTAATGAAAATTTCGATTTTTTTATATAAAAACTAAAAACTCTAGCTAAACTAAGCGTCCTAGAGGCAAAAGGGCAAAAATCTGTGATCATTTATAAATTTCCATAAAAAGGGGTGTTTTACTGAAAATTTCGATTTTTTTATATGAAAAACTAAAAACTCATTTTTTAGCTAAACTAAGCGTCCTAGAAGCAAAAGGAAAAAAATATGTGATCAGTTATAAAATTCCATAAAAGGGGATTTTTTACTGAAAAATTCAATTTTTTTATTTGAAAAACTAAAAACTAATTTTTTAGCTAAATTAAGCGTCCTAGAGGCAAAAGGACAAAAATCTGTGATCAGTTATAAAATTACATAAAAAGGGGTGTTTTACTGAAAATTTCGATTTTTTTATATGAAAAACTAAAAACTCATTTTTTAGCTAAACTAAGCGTCCTAGAGGCAAAAGGGCAAAAATCTGTGATCACTTATAAAATTTCATAAAAAGGGGGTTTTTAATGAAAATTTAGATTTTTTATATGAAAAACTAAAAACTCATTTTTTAGCTAAACTAAGCGTCCTAGAGGCAAAAGGACAAAAATCTGTGCTCAGTTATAAAATTCCATAAAAAGGGGATTTTGTACTGAAAAATTCAATTTTTTTATATGAAAAACTAAAAACTCAATTTTTAGCTAAACTAAGCGTCCTAGAGGCAAAAGGACAAAAATCTGTGATCAGTTATAAAATTCCATAAAAAGGGGATTTTGTACTGAAAAATTAAATTTTTTTACATGAAAAACTAAAAACTCATTTTCTAGCTAAACTAAGCGTCCTAGAGGCAAAAGGACAAAAATCTGTGATCACTTATAAAATTTCATAAAAAGGGGGGTTTTTAATGAAAATTTCGATTTTTTTATATAAAAACTAAAAACTCATTTTCTAGCTAAACTAAGCGTCCTAGAGGCAAAAGGACAAAAATCTGTGATCAGTTATAAAATTCCATAAAAAGGGGATTTTGTACTGAAAAATTCAATTTTTTTATATGAAAAACTAAAAACTTAATTTTTAGCTAAACTAAGCGTCCTAGAGGCAAAAGGACAAAAATCTGTGCTCAGTTATAAAATTTTATAAAAAGGGGTGTTTTACTGAAAATTTAGATTTTTTTATATGAAAAACTTAAAACTCATTTTTTAGCTAAACTAAGCGTCCTAGAGGCAAAAGGGCAAAAATCTGTGATCACTTATAAAATTCCATAAAAAGGGGTGTTTTACTGAAAATTTCGATTTTTTTATATGAAAAACTAAAAACTCATTTTCTAGCTAAACTAACCGTCCTAGAGGCAAAAGGACAAAAATCTGTGATCACTTATAAATTTCATAAAAAGGGGTTTTTAATGAAAATTTAGATTTTTTATATGAAAAACTAAAAACTCATTTTTTAGCTAAACTAAGCGTCCTAGAGGCAAAAGGACAAAAAATCTGTGATCATTTATAAATTCCATAAAAAGAGGATTTTTTACTGAAAAATTAAATTTTTTTATATGAAAAACTAAAAACTCATTTTCTAGCTAAACTAAGCGTCCTAGAGGCAAAAGCACAAAAATCTGTGATCACTTATAAATTTCATAACAAGGGGGTTTTTAATGAAAATTTCGATTTATTTATATAAAAACTAAAAACTCATTTTCTAGCTTAACTAAGCGTCCTAGAGGCAAAAGGACAAAAATCTGTGCTCAGTTATAAAATTCCATAAAAAGGGGATTTTTTTACTGAAAAATTCAATTTTTTTATATGAAAAACTAAAAACTCAATTTTTAGCTAAACTAAGCGTCCTAGAGGCAAAAGGACAAAAATCTGTGATCACATATAAAATTTCATAAAAAGGGGGTTTTTAATGAAAATTTAGATTTTTTTATATAAAAACTAAAAACTCATTTTCTAGCTAAACTAAGCGTCCTAGAGGCAAAAGGACAAAAATCTGTGATCAGTTATAAACTTCCATAAAAAGGGGATTTTGTACTGAAAAATTAAATTTTTTTATATGAAAAACTAAAAACTCATTTTCTAGCTAAACTAAGCGTCCTAGAGGCAAAAGGACAAAAATCTGTGATCAGTTATAATTTAATATTCCATAAAAAGGGGATTTTGTACTGAAAAATTCAATTTTTTTATATGAAAAACTAAAAACTCAATTTTTAGCTAAACTAAGCGTCCTAGAGGCAAAAGGACAAAAATCTGTGATCATTTATAAAATTCCATAAAAAGAGGATTTTTTACTGAAAAATTAAATTTTTTTATATGAAAAACTAAAAACTCATTTTCTAGCTAAACTAAGCGTCCTAGAGGCAAAAGCACAAAAATCTGTGATCACTTATAAAATTTCATAACAAGGGGGTTTTTAATGAAAATTTCGATTTATTTATATAAAAACTAAAAACTCATTTTCTAGCTTAACTAAGCGTCCTAGAGGCAAAAGGACAAAAATCTGTGCTCAGTTATAAAATTCCATAAAAAGGGGATTTTTTACTGAAAAATTCAATTTTTTTATATGAAAAACTAAAAACTCATTTTTTAGCTAAATTAAGCGTCCTAGAGGCAAAAGGACAAAAATCTGTGATCAGTTATAAAATTCCATAAAAAGGGGATTTTTTTACTAAAAAATTCAATTCTTTAATTTGAAAAACTAAAAACTCATTTTTTTAGCTAAATTAAGCGTCCTAGAGGCAAAAGGACTAAAATCTGTGATCAGTTATAAAATTCCATAAAAAGGGGTTTTTTACTAAAAAATTCAATTTTTTAATTTGAAAAACTAAAAACTCATTTTTTAGCTAAATTAAGCGTCCTAGAGGCAAAAGGACAAAAATCTGTGATCAGTTATAAAATTCCATAAAAAGGGGATTTTTTACTGAAAAATTAAATTTTTTTATATGAAAAACTAAAAACTCAATTTTTAGCTAAACTAAGCGTCCTAGAGGCAAAAGGACAAAAATCTGTGATCAGTTATAAAATTTCATAAAAAGGGGTGTTTTTACTGAAAATTTCGATTTTTTATATGAAAAACTAAAAACTCATTTTTTAGCTAAACTAAACTTGCCTAGAGGCAAAAGGGCAAAAATCTGTGATCACTTATAAAATTTCATAAAAATGGGCGTTTTACTGAAAATTTAAATTTTTTATATGAAAAACTAAAAACTCATTTTTTAGCTAAACTAAGCGCCTAGAGGCAAAAGGACAAAAATCTGTGATCAGTTATAAAATTCCATAAAAAGGGGTGTTTTACTGAAAATTTCGATTTTTTTATATGAAAAACTAAAAACTCATTTTTTAGCTAAACTAAGCGTCCTAGAGGCAAAAGGCAAAAATCTGTGATCACTTATAAAATTTCATAAAAAGGGGGGTTTTTAATGAAAATTTAGATTTTTTATATGCAAAACTAAAAACTCATTTTTTAGCTAAACTAAGCGTCCTAGAGGCAAAATCTGTGATCATTTATAAAATTCCATAAAAAGGGGTGTTTTACTGAAAATTTAGATTTTTTTATATGAAAAACTAAAAACTCAATTTTAGCTAAACTAAGCGTCCTAGAGGCAAAAGGACAAAAATCTGTGATCAGTTATAAAATTCCATAAAAAGGGGATTTTGTACTGAAAAATTAAATTTTTTTATATGAAAAACTAAAACTCATATTCTAGCTAAACTAAGCGACCTAGAGGCAAGGACAAAAGGACAAAAATCTGTGATCAGTTATAATTCCATAAAAAGGGGATTTTTTACTGAAAAATTCAATTTTTTTATATGAAAAAACTAAAAACTCATTTTCTAGCTAAACTAAGCGTCCTAGAGGCAAAAGGGCAAAAATCTGTGATCACTTATAAAATTCCATAAAAAGGGGGTATTTAATGAAAATTTAGATTTTTTATATGCAAAACTAAAACTCATTTTTTAGCTAAACTAAGCGTCCTAGAGGAAAAAAGGACAAAAATATGTGATCATTTATAAAATTCATAAAAATATGATTTTTTACTGAAAAATTCAATTTTTTTATATTGAAAAACTAAAAACTCATTTTCTAGCCTAAACTAAGCGTCCTAGAGGCAAAAGGACAAAAATCTGTGATCAGTTATAAAATTCCGTAAAAAGGGGATTTTGTACTGAAGAATTCAATTTTTTTATATGAAAAACTAAAAACTCAATTTTTAGCTAAACTAAGCGTCCTAGAGGCAAAAGGACAAAAATTTGTGATCATTTATAAAATTCCATAAAAAGGGGTGTTTTACTGAAAAACTAAAAACTCATTTTTTAGCTAAACTAAGCGTCCTAGAGGAAAAAGGACAAAAATATGTGATCAGTTATAAAATTCCATAAAAAGGGGATTTTTTACTGAAAAATTCGATTTTTTTATATGAAAAACTAAAAACTCATTTTTTAGCTAAACTAAGCGTCCTAGAGGCAAAAGGGCAAAAATCTGTAATCACTTATAAAATTTCATAAAAAGGGGGTTTCTAATAAAAAATTTAGATTTTTTTATATGAAAAACTAAAAACTCATTTTTTAGCTAAACTATAGCGTCCTAGAGGCAAAAGGGCAAAAATCTGTGATCACTTATAAATTTCATAAAAAGGGGGTTTTTAATGAAAATTTAGATTTTTTATATGAAAAACTAAAAACTCAATTTTTAGCTAAACTAAGCGTCCTAGAGGCAAAAGGACAAAAATCTGTTATCAGTTATAAAATTCCATAAAAAGGGGATTTTGTACTGAAAAATTAAATTTTTTTATATGAAAAACTAAAAACTCATTTTCTAGCTAAACTAGCGTCCTAGAGGCAAAAGGACAAAAATCTGTGATCAGTTATAATTCCATAAAAAGGGGATTTTTTTACTGAAAAATTCAATTTTTTATATGAAAAACTAAAAACTCATTTCTAGCTAAACTAAGCGTCCCTAGAGGCAAAAGGACAAAAATCTGTGATCAGTTATAAAATTCCATAAAAAGGGGATTTTGTACTGAAGAAATAAATTTTTTATATGAAAAACTAAAAACTCAATTTTTAGCTAAACTAAGCGTCCTAGAGGCAAAATCTGTGATCATTTATAAAATTCCATAAAAAGGGGTGTTTGACTGAAAATTTAGATTTTTTTTATATGAAAAACTAAAAACTCATTTTTTAGCTAAACTAAGCGTCCTAGAGGAAAAAGGACAAAAATATGTGATCATTTATAAATTCCATAAAAAGATGATTTTTTACTGAAAAATTAAATTTTTTTATATGAAAAACTAAAAACTCATTTTCTAGCTAAACTAAGCGTCCTAGAGGCAAAAGGAAAAAAATCTGTGATCAGTTATAAAATTCCATAAAAAGGGGTGTTTTACTAAAAATTTCGATTTTTTTATATGAAAAACTAAAAACTCATTTTCTAGCTAAACTAAGCGTCCTAGAGGCAAAAGGGCAAAAATCTGTGATCACTTATAAAATTTCATAAAAAGGGGGTTTTTAATGAAAATTTAGATTTTTTTATATGAAAAAACTAAAAACTCAATTTTTAGCTAAACTAAGCGTCCTAGAGGCAAAAGGACAAAAATCTGTGATCAGTTATAAAATTCCATAAAAAGGGGATTTTGTACTGAAAAATTCAATTTTTTTATTTGAAAAACTAAAAACTCAATTTTTAGCTAAACTAAGCGTCCTAGAGGCAAAAGGACAAAAATCTGTGATCAGTTATAAAATTCCATAAAAAGGGGATTTTGTACTGAAAAATTAAATTTTTTTTATTTGAAAAACTAAAAACTCATTTTTTAGCTAAATTAAGCGTCCTAGAGGCAAAAGGGCAAAAATCTGTGATCACTTATAAAATTCCATAAAAAGGGGATTTTGTACTGAAAAATTCAATTTTTTTATATGAAAAACTAAAAACTCAATTTTTAGCTAACCTAAGCGTCCTAGAGGCAAACGGACAAAAATCTGTGATCAGTTATAAAATTCCATAAAAAGGGGATTTTGTACTGAAAAATTCAATTTTTTTATATGAAAAACTAAACTAAACTCATTTTCTAGCTAAACTAAGCGTCCTAGAGGCAAAAGGACAAAAATCTGTGATCAGTTATAAAATTAAAAGGGGATTTTTTACTGAAAAATTCAATTTTTTTATATGAAAAACTAAAAACTCAATTTTTAGCTAAACTAAGCGTCCTAGAGGCAAAAGGACAAAAATCTGTGATCAGTTATAAAATTCCATAAAAAGGGGATTTTTTTACTAAAAAATTCAATTTTTTAATTTGAAAAACTAAAAACTCATTTTTTAGCTAAATTAAGCGTCCTAGAGGCAAAAGGACTAAAATCTGTGATCAGTTATAAAATTCCATAAAAAGGGGATTTTTTACTGAAAAATTAAATTTTTTTATATGAAAAACTAAAAACTCAATTTTTAGCTAAACTAAGCGTCCTAGAGGCAAAAGGACAAAAATCTGTGATCAGTTATAAAATTTCATAAAAAGGGGTGTTTTACTGAAAATTTCGATTTTTTATATGAAAAACTAAAAACTCATTTTTTAGCTAAACTAAACTTGCCTAGAGGCAAAAGGGCAAAAATCTGTGATCACTTATAAAATTTCATAAAAATGGGCGTTTTACTGAAAATTTCAATTTTTTTATATGAAAAACTAAAAACTCATTTTTTAGCTAAACTAAGCGCCCTAGAGGCAAAAGGACAAAAATCTGTGATCAGTTATAAAATTCCATAAAAAGGGGTGTTTTACTGAAAATTTCGATTTTTTTATATGAAAAACTAAAAACTCATTTTTTAGCTAAACTAAGCGTCCTAGAGGCAAAAGGCAAAAATCTGTGATCACTTATAAAATTTCATAAAAAGGGGGTTTTTAATGAAAATTTAGATTTTTTATATGCAAAACTAAAAACTCATTTTTTAGCTAAACTAAGCGTCCTAGAGGCAAAATCTGTGATCATTTATAAAATTCCATAAAAAGGGGTGTTTTACTGAAAATTTAGATTTTTTTATATGAAAAACTAAAAACTCAATTTTTAGCTAAACTAAGCGTCCTAGAGGCAAAAGGACAAAAATCTGTGATCAGTTATAAAATTCCGTAAAAAGGGGATTTTGTACTGAAGAATTCAATTTTTTTATATGAAAAACTAAAAACTCATATTCTAGCTAAACTAAGCGACCTAGAGGCAAAAGGACAAAAATCTGTGATCAGTTATAATTCCATAAAAAGGGGATTTTTTACTGAAAAATTCAATTTTTTTATATGAAAAACTAAAAACTCATTTTCTAGCTAAACTAAGCGTCCTAGAGGCAAAAGGACAAAAATCTGTGATCAGTTATAAAATTCCGTAAAAAGGGGATTTTGTACTGAAGAATTCAATTTTTTTATATGAAAAACTAAAAACTCAATTTTTAGCTAAACTAAGCGTCCTAGAGGCAAAAGGACAAAAATCTGTGATCAGTTATAAAATTTCATAAAAAGGGGTGTTTTACTGAAAATTTCGATTTTTTATATGAAAAACTAAAAACTCATTTTTTAGCTAAACTAAACTTGCCTAGAGGCAAAAGGGCAAAAATCTGTGATCACTTATAAAATTTCATAAAAATGGGCGTTTTACTGAAAATTTCAATTTTTTTATATGAAAAACTAAAAACTCATTTTTTAGCTAAACTAAGCGCCCTAGAGGCAAAAGGACAAAAATCTGTGATCAGTTATAAAATTCCATAAAAAGGGGTGTTTTACTGAAAATTTCGATTTTTTTATATGAAAAACTAAAAACTCATTTTTTAGCTAAACTAAGCGTCCTAGAGGCAAAAGGCAAAAATCTGTGATCACTTATAAAATTTCATAAAAAGGGGGTTTTTAATGAAAATTTAGATTTTTTATATGCAAAACTAAAAACTCATTTTTTAGCTAAACTAAGCGTCCTAGAGGCAAAATCTGTGATCATTTATAAAATTCCATAAAAAGGGGTGTTTTACTGAAAATTTAGATTTTTTTATATGAAAAACTAAAAACTCAATTTTTAGCTAAACTAAGCGTCCTAGAGGCAAAAGGACAAAAATCTGTGATCAGTTATAAAATTCCATAAAAAGGGGATTTTGTACTGAAAAATTAAATTTTTTTATATGAAAAACTAAAAACTCATATTCTAGCTAAACTAAGCGACCTAGAGGCAAAAGGACAAAAATCTGTGATCAGTTATAATTCCATAAAAAGGGGATTTTTTACTGAAAAATTCAATTTTTTTATATGAAAAACTAAAAACTCATTTTCTAGCTAAACTAAGCGTCCTAGAGGCAAAAGGGCAAAAATCTGTGATCACTTATAAAATTTCATAAAAAGGGGGTATTTAATGAAAATTTAGATTTTTTATATGCAAAACTAAAAACTCATTTTTTAGCTAAACTAAGCGTCCTAGAGGAAAAAGGACAAAAATATGTGATCATTTATAAAATTCCATAAAAAGATGATTTTTTACTGAAAAATTAAATTTTTTTATATGAAAAACTAAAAACTCATTTTCTAGCTAAACTAAGCGTCCTAGAGGCAAAAGGGCAAAAATCTGTGATCAGTTATAAAATTCCATAAAAAGGGGATTTTGTATTGAAAAATTCAATTTTTTTATATGAAAAACTAAAAACTCATTTTCTAGCTAAACTAAGCGTCCTAGAGGCAAAAGGACAAAAATCTGTGATCAGTTATAAAATTCCGTAAAAAGGGGATTTTGTACTGAAGAATTCAATTTTTTTATATGAAAAACTAAAAACTCAATTTTTAGCTAAACTAAGCGTCCTAGAGGCAAAAGGACAAAAATTTGTGATCATTTATAAAATTCCATAAAAAGGGGTGTTTTACTGAAAAACTAAAAACTCATTTTTTAGCTAAACTAAGCGTCCTAGAGGAAAAAGGACAAAAATATGTGATCAGTTATAAAATTCCATAAAAAGGGGATTTTTTACTGAAAAATTCGATTTTTTTATATGAAAAACTAAAAACTCATTTTTTAGCTAAACTAAGCATCCTAGAGGCAAAAGGGCAAAAATCTGTGATCACTTATAAAATTTCATAAAAAGGGGGTTTCTAATAAAAAATTTAGATTTTTTATATGAAAAACTAAAAACTCATTTTTTAGCTAAACTAAGCGTCCTAGAGGCAAAAGGACAAAAATCTGTTATCAGTTATAAAATTCCATAAAAAGGGGATTTTGTACTGAAAAATTAAATTTTTTTATATGAAAAACTAAAAACTCATTTTCTAGCTAAACTAAGCGTCCTAGAGGCAAAAGGACAAAAATCTGTGATCAGTTATAATTCCATAAAAAGGGGATTTTTTTACTGAAAAATTCAATTTTTTTATATGAAAAACTAAAAACTCAATTTTTAGCTAAACTAAGCGTCCTAGAGGCAAAAGGACAAAAATCTGTGATCAGTTATAAAATTCCATAAAAAGGGGATTTTGTACTGAAATATTCAATTTTTTTATTTGAAAAACTAAAAACTCATTTTTTAGCTAAATTAAGCGTCCTAGAGGCAAAAGGACAAAAATCTGTGATCAGTTATAAAATTCCATAAAAAGGGGTGTTTTACTGAAAATTTCGATTTTTTTATATGAAAAACTAAAAACTCATTTTCTAGCTAAACTAAGCGTCCTAGAGGCAAAAGGGCAAAAATCTGTGATCACTTATAAAATTACATAAAAAGAGGGTTTTTAATGAAAATTTAGATTTTTTTATATGAAAAACTAAAAGCTCAATTTTTAGCTAAACTAAGCGTCCTAGAGGCAAAAGGACAAAAATCTGTGATCAGTTATAAAATTCCATAAAAAGGGGATTTTGTACTGAAAAATTAAATTTTTTTATTTGAAAAACTAAAAACTCAATTTTTAGCTAAACTAAGCGTCCTAGAGGCAAAAGGCCAAAAATCTGTGATCAGTTATAAAATTCCATAAAAAGGGGATTTTGTACTGAAAAATTAAATTTTTTTATATGAAAAACTAAAAACTCATTTTCTAGCTAAACTAAGCGTCCTAGAGGCAAAAGGACAATAATCTGTGATCATTTATAAAATTCCATAAAAAGAGGATTTTTTACTGAAAAATTAAATTTTTTTATATGAAAAACTAAAAACTCATTTTTTAGCTAAACTAAGCGTCCTAGAGGCAAAAGGACAAAAATCTGTGATCAGTTATAAAATTCCATAAAAAGGGGATTTTGTACTGAAAAATTCATTTTTTTATTTGAAAAACTAAAAACTCAATTTTTAGCTAAACTAAGCGTCCTAGAGGCAAAAGGACAAAAATCTGTGATCAGTTATAAAATTCCATAAAAAGGGGATTTTGTACTGAAAAATTCATTTTTTTTATTTGAAAAACTAAAAACTCAATTTTTAGCTAAGCTAAGCGTCCTAGAGGCAAAAGGACAAAAATCTGTGATCAGTTATAAAATTCCATAAAAAGGGGATTTTGTACTGAAAAATTAAATTTTTTTATTTGAAAAACTAAAAACTCATTTTCTAGCTAAACTAAGCGTCCTAGAGGCAAAAGGGCAAAAATCTGTGATCACTTATAAAATTTCATAAAAAGGGGGTATTTAATGAAAATTTAGATTTTTTATATGCAAAACTAAAAACTCATTTTTTAGCTAAACTAAGCGTCCTAGAGACAAAATCTGTGATCATTTATAAAATTCCATAAAAAGGGGTGTTTTACTGAAAATTTAGATTTTTTTATATGAAAAACTAAAAACTCATTTTTTAGCTAAACTAAGCGTCCTAGAGGAAAAAGGACAAAAATATGTGATCATTTATAAAATTCCATAAAAAATGATTTTTTACTGAAAAATTAAATTTTTTTATATGAAAAACTAAAAACTCATTTTCTAGCTAAACTAAGCTTCCTAGAGGCAAAAGGACAAAAATCTGTGATCAGTTATAAAATTCCATAAAAAGGGGATTTTGTATTGAAAAATTCAATTTTTTTATATGAAAAACTAAAAACTCATTTTCTAGCTAAACTAAGCGTCCTAGAGGCAAAAGGACAAAAATCTGTGATCAGTTATAATTAAAATTCCATAAAAAGGGGATTTTGTACTGAAGAATTCAATTTTTTTATATGAAAAACTAAAAACTCAATTTTTAGCTAAACTAAGCGTCCTAGAGGCAAAAGGACAAAAATCTGTGATCACTTATAAAATTTCATAAAAAGGGGGTTTCTAACGAAAATTTAGATTTTTTATATGAAAAACTAAAAACTCATTTTTTAGCTAAACTAAGCGTCCTAGAGGCAAAAGGGCAAAAATCTGTGATCACTTATAAAATTTCATAAAAAGGGGGTTTTTAATGAAAATTTAGATTTTTTTATATGAAAAACTAAAAACTCAATTTTTAGCTAAACTAAGCGTCCTAGAGGCAAAAGGACAAAAATCTGTGATCAGTTATAAAATTCCATAAAAAGGGGATTTTGTACTGAAAAATTAAATTTTTTTATATGAAAAACTAAAAACTCATTTTCTAGCTAAACTAAGCGTCCTAGAGGCAAAAGGACAAAAATCTGTGATCAGTTATAATTTCATAAAAAGGGGATTTTTTACTGAAAAATTCAATTTTTTTATATGAAAAACTAAAAACTCATTTTCTAGCTAAACTAAGCGTCCTAGAGGCAAAAGGACAAAAATCTGTGATCAGTTATAAAATTCCATAAAAAGGGGATTTTGTATTGAAAAATTCAATTTTTTTATATGAAAAACTAAAAACTCATTTTCTAGCTAAACTAAGCGTCCTAGAGGCAAAAGGACAAAAATCTGTGATCAGTTATAAAATTCCATAAAAAGGGGATTTTGTACTGAAGAATTCAATTTTTTTATATGAAAAACTAAAAACTCAATTTTTAGCTAAACTAAGCGTCCTAGAGGCAAAACGACAAAAATTTGTGATCATTTATAAAATTCCATAAAAAGGGGTGTTTTACTGAAAATTTAGATTTTTTTATATGAAAAACTAAAAACTCATTTTTTAGCTAAACTAAGCGTCCTAGAGGAAAAAGGACAAAAATATGTGATCAGTTATAAAATTCCATAAAAAGGGGATTTTTTACTGAAAAATTCGATTTTTTTATATCAAAAACTAAAAACTCATTTTTTAGCTAAACTAAGCGTCCTAGAGGCAAAAGGGCAAAAATCTGTGATCACTTATAAAATTTCATAAAAAGGGGGTTTCTAACGAAAATTTAGATTTTTTATATGAAAAACTAAAAACTCATTTTTTAGCTAAACTAAGCGTCCTAGAGGCAAAAGGGCAAAAATCTGTGATCACTTATAAAATTTCATAAAAAGGGGGTTTTTAATGAAAATTTTGATTTTTTTATATGAAAAAGTAAAAACTCAATTTTTAGCTAAATCAAGCGTCCTAGAGGCAAAAGGACAAAAATCTGTGATCAGTTATAAAATTCCATAAAAAGGGGTGTTTTACTGAAAATTTCGATTTTTTTATATGAAAAACTAAAAACTCATTTTCTAGCTAAACTAAGCGTCCTAGAGGCAAAAGGGCAAAAATCTGTGATCACTTATAAAATTTCATAAAAAGAGGGTTTTTAATGAAAATTTAGATTTTTTTATATGAAAAACTATAAGCTGAATTTTTAGCTAAACTAAGCGTCCTAGAGGCAAAAGGACAAAAATCTGTGATCAGTTATAAAATTCCATAAAAAGGGGATTTTGTACTGAAAAATTCAATTTTTTTATTTGAAAAACTAAAAACTCAATTTTTAGCTAAACTAAGCGTCCTAGAGGCAAAAGGACAAAAATCTGTGATCAGTTATAAAATTCCATAAAAAGGGGATTTTGTACTGAAAAATTAAATTTTTTTATTTGAAAAACTAAAAACTCATTTTTTAGCTAAATTAAGCGTCCTAGAGGCAAAAGGGCAAAAATCTGTGATCACTTATAAAATTCCATAAAAAGGGGTGTTTTACTGAAAATTTAGATTTTTTTATATGAAAAACTAAAAAATCTTTTTTTAGCTAAACTAAACTTGCCTAGAGGCAAAAGGCAAAAATCTGTGATCACTTATAAAATTTCATAAAAAGGGGGTTTTTAATGAAAATTTAGATTTTTTATATGCAAAACTAAAAACTCATTTTTTAGCTAAACTAAGCGTCCTAGAGGTAAAATCTGTGATCATTTATAAAATTCCATAAAAAGGGGTGTTTTACTGAAAATTTAGATTTTTTTATATGAAAAACTAAAAACTCATTTTTTAGCTAAACTAAGCGTCCTAGATGCAAAAGGACAAAAATCTGTGATCAGTTATAAAATTCCATAAAAAGGGGATTTTGTACTGAAAAATTCAATTTTTTTATATGAAAAACTAAAAACTCATTTTTTAGCTAAACTAAGCGTCCTAGAGGCAAAAGGACAAAAATCAGTGATCAGTTATAAAATTCCATAAAAAGGGGTGTTTTACTGAAATTTTCGATTTTTTATATGAAAAACTAAAAACTCTTTTTTTAGCTAAACTAAACTTGCCTAGAGGCAAAAGGCAAAAATCTGTGATCACTTATAAAATTTCATAAAAAGGGGGTTTTTAATGAAAATTTAGATTTTTTATATGCAAAACTAAAAACTCTTTTTTTAGCTAAACTAAACTTGCCTAGAGGCAAAAGGCAAAAATCTGTGATCACTTATAAAATTTCATAAAAAAGGGGTTTTTAATGAAAATTTAGATTTTTTATATGCAAAACTAAAAACTCATTTTTTAGCTAAACTAAGCGTCCTAGAGGTAAAATCTGTGATCATTTATAAAATTCCATAAAAAGGGGTGTTTTACTGAAAATTTAGATTTTTTTATATGAAAAACTAAAAACTCATTTTTTAGCTAAACTAAGCGTCCTAGATGCAAAAGGACAAAAATCTGTGATCAGTTATAAAATTCCATAAAAAGGGGATTTTGTACTGAAAAATTCAATTTTTTTATATGAAAAACTAAAAACTCATTTTCTAGCTAAACTAAGCGTCCTAGAGGCAAAAGGACAAAAATCTGTGATCAGTTATAAAATTCCATAAAAAGGGGATTTTGTACTGAAGAATTCAATTTTTTTATATGAAAAACTAAAAACTCAATTTTTAGCTAAACTAAGCGTCCTAGAGGCAAAAGGACAAAAATCTGTGATCATTTATAAAATTCCATAAAAAGGGGTGTTTTACTGAAAATTTAGATTTTTTTATATGAAAAACTAAAAACTCATTTTTTAGCTAAACTAAGCGTCCTAGAGGAAAAAGGACAAAAATATGTGATCAGTTATAAAATTCCATAAAAAGGGGATTTTTTACTGAAAAATTCGATTTTTTTATATGAAAAACTAAAAACTCATTTTTTAGCTAAACTAAGCGTCCTAGAGGCAAAAGGGCAAAAATCTGTGATCACTTATAAAATTTCATAAAAAGGGGGTTTCTAATGAAAATTTATATTTTTTTATATGAAAAACTAAAAACTCATTTTTTAGCTAAACTAAGCGTCCTAGAGGCAAAATCTGTGATCATTTATAAAATTCCATAAAAAGGGGTGTTTTACTGAAAATTTAGATTTTTTTATATGAAAAACTAAAAACTCATTTTTTAGCTAAACTAAGCGTCCTAGAGGAAAAAGGACAAAAATATGTGATCATTTATAAAATTCCATAAAAAGATGATTTTTTACTGAAAAATTAAATTTTTTTATATGAAAAACTAAAAACTCATTTTCTAGCTAAACTAAGCGTCCTAGAGGCAAAAGGACAAAAATCTGTGATCAGTTATAAAATTCCATAAAAAGGGGATTTTGTACTGAAAAATTCAATTTCTTATATGAAAAACTAAAAACTCATTTTCTAGCTAAACTAAGCGTCCTAGAGGCAAAAGGACAAAAATCTGTGATCAGTTATAAAATTCCATAAAAAGGGGATTTTGTACTGAAGAATTCAATTTTTTTATATGAAAAACTAAAAACTCAATTTTTAGCTAAACTAAGCGTCCTAGAGGCAAAAGGACAAAAATCTGTGATCATTTATAAAATTCCATAAAAAGGGGTGTTTTACTGAAAATTTAGATTTTTTTATATGAAAAACTAAAAACTCATTTTTTAGCTAAACTAAGCGTCCTAGATGCAAAAGGACAAAAATCTGTGATCAGTTATAAAATTCTATAAAAAGGGGATTTTGTACTGAAAAATTCAATTTTTTTATATGAAAAACTAAAAACTCATTTTCTAGCTAAACTAAGCGTCCTAGAGGCAAAAAGACAAAAATCTGTGATCAGTTATAAAATTCCATAAAAAGGGGATTTTGTACTGAAGAATTCAATTTTTTTATATGAAAAACTAAAAACTCAATTTTTAGCTAAACTAAGCGTCCTAGAGGCAAAAGGACAAAAATCTGTGATCATTTATAAAATTCCATAAAAAGGGGTGTTTTACTGAAAATTTAGATTTTTTTATATGAAAAACTAAAAACTCATTTTTTAGCTAAACTAAGCGTCCTAGAGGAAAAAGGACAAAAATATGTGATCAGTTATAAAATTCCATAAAAAGGGGATTTTTTACTGAAAAATTCGATTTTTTTATATGAAAAACTAAAAACTCATTTTTTAGCTAAACTAAGCTTCCTAGAGGCAAAAGGACAAAAATCTGTGATCAGTTATAAAATTCCATAAAAAGGGGATTTTGTATTGAAAAATTCAATTTTTTTATATGAAAAACTAAAAACTCATTTTCTAGCTAAACTAAGCGTCCTAGAGGCAAAAGGACAATAATCTGTGATCATTTATAAAATTCCATAAAAAGAGGATTTTTTACTGAAAAATTAAATTTTTTTATATGAAAAACTAAAAACTCATTTTTTAGCTAAACTAAGCGTCCTAGAGGCAAAAGGACAAAAATCTGTGATCAGTTATAAAATTCCATAAAAAGGGGATTTTGTACTGAAAAATTCATTTTTTTATTTGAAAAACTAAAAACTCAATTTTTAGCTAAACTAAGCGTCCTAGAGGCAAAAGGACAAAAATCTGTGATCAGTTATAAAATTCCATAAAAAGGGGATTTTGTACTGAAAAATTCATTTTTTTTATTTGAAAAACTAAAAACTCAATTTTTAGCTAAGCTAAGCGTCCTAGAGGCAAAAGGACAAAAATCTGTGATCAGTTATAAAATTCCATAAAAAGGGGATTTTGTACTGAAAAATTAAATTTTTTTATTTGAAAAACTAAAAACTCATTTTCTAGCTAAACTAAGCGTCCTAGAGGCAAAAGGGCAAAAATCTGTGATCACTTATAAAATTTCATAAAAAGGGGGTATTTAATGAAAATTTAGATTTTTTATATGCAAAACTAAAAACTCATTTTTTAGCTAAACTAAGCGTCCTAGAGGCAAAATCTGTGATCATTTATAAAATTCCATAAAAAGGGGTGTTTTACTGAAAATTTAGATTTTTTTATATGAAAAACTAAAAACTCATTTTTTAGCTAAACTAAGCGTCCTAGAGGAAAAAGGACAAAAATATGTGATCATTTATAAAATTCCATAAAAAATGATTTTTTACTGAAAAATTAAATTTTTTTATATGAAAAACTAAAAACTCATTTTCTAGCTAAACTAAGCTTCCTAGAGGCAAAAGGACAAAAATCTGTGATCAGTTATAAAATTCCATAAAAAGGGGATTTTGTATTGAAAAATTCAATTTTTTTATATGAAAAACTAAAAACTCATTTTCTAGCTAAACTAAGCGTCCTAGAGGCAAAAGGACAAAAATCTGTGATCAGTTATAATTAAAATTCCATAAAAAGGGGATTTTGTACTGAAGAATTCAATTTTTTTATATGAAAAACTAAAAACTCAATTTTTAGCTAAACTAAGCGTCCTAGAGGCAAAAGGACAAAAATTTGTGATCATTTATAAAATTCCATAAAAAGGGGTGTTTTACTGAAAATTTAGATTTTTTTATATGAAAAACTAAAAACTCATTTTTTAGCTAAACTAAGCGTCCTAGAGGAAAAAGGACAAAAATATGTGATCAGTTATAAAATTCCATAAAAAGGGGATTTTTTACTGAAAAATTCGATTTTTTTATATCAAAAACTAAAAACTCATTTTTTAGCTAAACTAAGCGTCCTAGAGGCAAAAGGGCAAAAATCTGTGATCACTTATAAAATTTCATAAAAAGGGGGTTTCTAACGAAAATTTAGATTTTTTATATGAAAAACTAAAAACTCATTTTTTAGCTAAACTAAGCGTCCTAGAGGCAAAAGGGCAAAAATCTGTGATCACTTATAAAATTTCATAAAAAGGGGGTTTTTAATGAAAATTTAGATTTTTTTATATGAAAAACTAAAAACTCAATTTTTAGCTAAACTAAGCGTCCTAGAGGCAAAAGGACAAAAATCTGTGATCAGTTATAAAATTCCATAAAAAGGGGATTTTGTACTGAAAAATTAAATTTTTTTATATGACAAACTAAAAACTCATTTTCTAGCTAAACTAAGCGTCCTAGAGGCAAAAGGACAAAAATCTGTGATCAGTTATAATTTCATAAAACGGGGATTTTTTACTGAAAAATTCAATTTTTTTATATGAAAAACTAAAAACTCATTTTCTAGCTAAACTAAGCGTCCTAGAGGCAAAAGGACAAAAATCTGTGATCAGTTATAAAATTCCATAAAAAGGGGATTTTGTATTGAAAAATTCAATTTTTTTATATGAAAAACTAAAAACTCATTTTCTAGCTAAACTAAGCGTCCTAGAGGCAAAAGGACAAAAATCTGTGATCAGTTATAAAATTCCATAAAAAGGGGATTTTGTACTGAAGAATTCAATTTTTTTATATGAAAAACTAAAAACTCAATTTTTAGCTAAACTAAGCGTCCTAGAGGCAAAACGACAAAAATATGTGATCAGTTATAAAATTCCATAAAAAGGGGATTTTTTACTGAAAAATTCGATTTTTTTATATCAAAAACTAAAAACTCATTTTTTAGCTAAACTAAGCGTCCTAGAGGCAAAAGGGCAAAAATCTGTGATCACTTATAAAATTTCATAAAAAGGGGGTTTCTAACGAAAATTTAGATTTTTTATATGAAAAACTAAAAACTCATTTTTTAGCTAAACTAAGCGTCCTAGAGGCAAAAGGGCAAAAATCTGTGATCACTTATAAAATTTCATAAAAAGGGGGTTTTTAATGAAAATTTTGATTTTTTTATATGAAAAACTAAAAACTCAATTTTTAGCTAAATCAAGCGTCCTAGAGGCAAAAGGACAAAAATCTGTGATCAGTTATAAAATTCCATAAAAAGGGGTGTTTTACTGAAAATTTCGATTTTTTTATATGAAAAACATAAAAAGGGGTGTTTTACTGAAAATTTAGATTTTTTTATATGAAAAACTAAAAACTCATTTTTTAGCTAAACTAAGCGTCCTAGATGCAAAAGGACAAAAATCTGTGATCAGTTATAAAATTCCATAAAAAGGGGATTTTGTACTGAAAAATTCAATTTTTTTATATGAAAAACTAAAAACTCATTTTCTAGCTAAACTAAGCGTCCTAGAGGCAAAAGGACAAAAATCAGTGATCAGTTATAAAATTCCATAAAAAGGGGTGTTTTACTGAAATTTTCGATTTTTTATATGAAAAACTAAAAACTCTTTTTTTAGCTAAACTAAACTTGCCTAGAGGCAAAAGGCAAAAATCTGTGATCACTTATAAAATTTCATAAAAAGGGGGTTTTTAATGAAAATTTAGATTTTTTATATGCAAAACTAAAAACTCTTTTTTTAGCTAAACTAAACTTGCCTAGAGGCAAAAGGCAAAAATCTGTGATCACTTATAAAATTTCATAAAAAGGGGGTTTTTAATGAAAATTTAGATTTTTTATATTCAAAACTAAAAACTCATTTTTTAGCTAAACTAAGCGTCCTAGAAGTAAAATATGTGATCATTTATAAAATTCCATAAAAAGGGGTGTTTTACTGAAAATTTAGATTTTTTTATATGAAAAACTAAAAACTCATTTTTTAGCTAAACTAAGCGTCCTAGATGCAAAAGGACAAAAATCTGTGATCAGTTATAAAATTCCATAAAAAGGGGATTTTGTACTGAAAAATTCAATTTTTTTATATGAAAAACTAAAAACTCATTTTCTAGCTAAACTAAGCGTCCTAGAGGCAAAAGGACAAAAATCTGTGATCAGTTATAAAATTCCATAAAAAGGGGATTTTGTACTGAAGAATTCAATTTTTTTATATGAAAAACTAAAAACTCAATTTTTAGCTAAACTAAGCGTCCTAGAGGCAAAAGGACAAAAATCTGTGATCATTTATAAAATTCCATAAAAAGGGGTGTTTTACTGAAAATTTAGATTTTTTTATATGAAAAACTAAAAACTCATTTTTTAGCTAAACTAAGCGTCCTAGAGGAAAAAGGACAAAAATATGTGATCAGTTATAAAATTCCATAAAAAGGGGATTTTTTACTGAAAAATTCGATTTTTTTATATGAAAAACTAAAAACTCATTTTTTAGCTAAACTAAGCGTCCTAGAGGCAAAAATCTGTGATCACTTATAAAATTTCATAAAAAGGGGTTTTCTAATGAAAATTTATATTTTTTTATATGAAAAACTAAAAACTCATTTTTTAGCTAAACTAAGCGTCCTAGAGGCAAAATCTGTGATCATTTATAAAATTCCATAAAAAGGGGTGTTTTACTGAAAATTTAGATTTTTTTATATGAAAAACTAAAAACTCATTTTTTAGCTAAACTAAGCGTCCTAGAGGAAAAAGGACAAAAATATGTGATCATTTATAAAATTCCATAAAAAGATGATTTTTTACTGAAAAATTAAATTTTTTTATATGAAAAACTAAAAACTCATTTTCTAGCTAAACTAAGCGTCCTAGAGGCAAAAGGACAAAAATCTGTGATCAGTTATAAAATTCCATAAAAAGGGGATTTTGTACTGAAAAATTCAATTTTTTATATGAAAAACTAAAAACTCATTTTCTAGCTAAACTAAGCGTCCTAGAGGCAAAAGGACAAAAATCTGTGATCAGTTATAAAATTCCATAAAAAGGGGATTTTGTACTGAAGAATTCAATTTTTTTATATGAAAAACTAAAAACTCAATTTTTAGCTAAACTAAGCGTCCTAGAGGCAAAAGGACAAAAATCTGTGATCATTTATAAAATTCCATAAAAAGGGGTGTTTTACTGAAAATTTAGATTTTTTTATATGAAAAACTAAAAACTCATTTTTTAGCTAAACTAAGCGTCCTAGAGGAAAAAGGACAAAAATATGTGATCAGTTATAAAATTCCATAAAAAGGGGATTTTTTACTGAAAAATTCGATTTTTTTATATGAAAAACTAAAAACTCATTTTTTAGCTAAACTAAGCGTCCTAGAGGCAAAAGGGCAAAAATCTGTGATCACTTATAAAATTTCATAAAAAGGGGGTTTCTAATGAAAATTTAGATTTTTTTATATGAAAAACTAAAAACTCATTTTTTAGCTAAACTAAGCGTCCTATAGGCAAAAGGGCAAAAATCTGTGATCACTTATAAAATTTCATAAAAAGGGGGTTTTTAATGAAAATTTAGATTTTTTTATATGAAAAACTAAAAACTCAATTTTTAGACTAAGCGTCCTAGAGGCAAAAGGACAAAAATCTGTGATCAGTTATAAAATTCCATAAAAAGGGGTGTTTTACTGAAAATTTCGATTTTTTTATATGAAAAACTAAAAACTCATTTTCTAGCTAAACTAAGCGTCCTAGAGGCAAAAGGACAAAAATCTGTGATCAGTTATAAAATTCCATAAAAAGTGGATTTTGTACTGAAAAATTCAATTTTTTTATATGAAAAACTAAAAACTCAATTTTTAGCTAAACTAAGCGTCCTAGAGGCAAAAGGACAAAAATCTGTGATCAGTTATAAAATTCCATAAAAAGGGGATTTTGTACTGAAAAATTCAATTTTTTTATTTGAAAAACTAAAAACTCATTTTTTAGCTAAATTAAGCGTCCTAGAGGCAAAAGGACAAAAATCTGTGATCAGTTATAAAATTCCATAAAAAGGGGTGTTTTACTGAAAATTTCGATTTTTTTATATGAAAAACTAAAAACTCAATTTTTAGCTAAACTAAGCGTCCTAGAGTCAAAAGGACAAAAATCTGTGATCAGTTATAAAATTCCATAAAAAGGGGATATTGTACTGAAAAATTCAATTTTTTTATTTGAAAAACTAAAAACTCATTTTTTAGCTAAATTAAGCGTCCTAGAGGCAAAAGGACAAAAATCTGTGATCAGTTATAAAATTCCATAAAAAGGGGTATTTTACTGGAAATTTCGATTTTTTTATATGAAAAACTAAAAACTCATTTTCTAGCTAAACTAAGCGTCCTAGAGGCAAAAGGGCAAAAATCTGTGATCAGTTATAAAATTCCATAAAAAGGGGATTTTGTACTGAAAAATTCAATTTTTTTATTTGAAAAACTAAAAACTCATTTTTTAGCTAAATTAAGCGTCCTAGAGGCAAAAGGACAAAAATCTGTGATCAGTTATAAAATTCCATAAAGAGGGGATTTTGTACTGAAAAATTCAATTTTTTTATATGAAAAACTAAAACTCAATTTTAAGCTAAACTAAGCGTCCTAGAGGCAAAAGGACAAAAATCTGTGATCAGTTATAAAATTCCATAAAAAGGGGATTTTGTACTGAAAAATTAAATTTTTTTATATGAAAAACTAAAAACTCATTTTCTAGCTAAACTAAGCGTCCTAGAGGCAAAAGGACAAAAATCTGTGATCAGTTATAATTCCATAAAAAGGGGATTTTTTACTGAAAAATTCAATTTTTTTATATGAAAAACTAAAAACTCAATTTTTAGCTAAACTAAGCGTCCTAGAGGCAAAAGGACAAAAATCTGTGATCAGTTATAAAATTCCATAAAAAGGGGATTTTGTACTGAAAAATTAATTTTTTTTATATGAAAAACTAAAAACTCATTTTCTAGCTAAACTAAGCGTCCTAGAGGCAAAAGGACAAAAATCTGTGATCAGTTATAAAATTCCATAAAAAGGGGATTTTGTACTGAAAAATTCAATTTTTTATATGAAAAACTAAAAACTCATTTTCTAGCTAAACTAAGCGTCCTAGAGGCAAAAGGACAAAAATCTGTGATCAGTTATAAAATTCCATAAAAAGGGGATTTTGTACTGAAGAATTCAATTTTTTTTATATGAAAAACTAAAAACTCAATTTTTAGCTAAACTAAGCGTCCTAGAAGCAAAAGGACAAAAATCTGTGATCATTTATAAAATTCCATAAAAAGGGGATTTTGTACTGAAAAATTCAATTTTTTATATGAAAAACTAAAAACTCAATTTTTAGCTAAACTAAGCGTCCTAGAGGCAAAAGGACAAAAATCTGTGATCAGTTATAAAATTCCATAAAAAGGGGTGTTTTACTGAAAATTTCGATTTTTTTATATGAAAAACTAAAAACTCAATTTTTAGCTAAACTAAGCGTCCTAGAGGCAAAAGGACAAAAATCTGTGATCAGTTATAAAATTCCATAAAAAGGGGATTTTATACTGAAAAAATTAAATTTTTTTATTTGAAAAACTAAAAACTCATTTTTTAGCTAAATTAAGCGTCCTAGAGGCAAAAGGACAAAAATCTGTGATCAGTTATAAAATTCCATAAAAAGGGGATTTTGTACTGAAAAATTCAATTTTTTTATATGAAAAACTAAAAACTCGATTTTAGCTAAATTAAGCGTCCTAGAGGCAAAAGGACAAAAATCTGTGATCAGTTATAAAATTCCATAAAAAGGGGATTTTGTACTGAAGAATTCAATTTTTTTATATGAAAAACTAAAAACTCAATTTTTAGCTAAACTAAGCGTCCTAGAGGCAAAAGGACAAAAATCTGTGATCAGTTATAAAATTCCATAAAAAGGGGATTTTGTACTGAAAAAATTAAATTTTTTTATTTGAAAAACTAAAAACTCATTTTTTAGCTAAACTAAGCGTCCTAGAGGCAAAAGGGCAAAAATCTGTGATCACTTATAAAATTTCATAAAAAGGGGGTTTTACTGAAAATTTCGATTTTTTTATTTGAAAAACTAAAAACTCATTTTTTAGCTAAATTAAGCGTCCTAGAGGCAAAAGGACAAAAATCTGTGATCAGTTATAAAATTCCATAAAAAGGGGTGTTTTACTGAAAAATTCGATTTTTTTATATGAAGAACTAAAAACTCATTTTCTAGCTAAACTAAGCGTCCTAGAGGCAAAAGGACAAAAATCTGTGATCAGTTATAAAATTCCATAAAAAGGGGATTTTGTACTGAAAAATTAAATTTTTTTATATGAAAAACTAAAAACTCATTTTCTAGCTAAACTAAGCGTCCTAGAGGCAAAAGGACAAAAATCTGTGATCAGTTATAAAATTCCATAAAAAGGGGATTTTGTACTGAAAAAATTAAATTTTTTTATTTGAAAAACTAAAAACTCATTTTTTAGCTAAACTAAGCGTCCTAGAGGCAAAAGGGCAAAAATCTGTGATCACTTATAAAATTTCATAAAAAGGGGGTTTTGCTGAAAATTTCGATTTTTTTATATGAAAAACTAAAAACTCAATTTTTAGCTAAACTAAGCGTCCTAGAGGCAAAAGGACAAAAATCTGTGATCAGTTATAAAATTCCATAAAGAGGGGATTTTGTACTGAAAAATTCAATTTTTTTATATGAAAAACTAAAACTCAATTTTTAGCTAAACTAAGCGTCCTAGAGGCAAAAGGACAAAAATCTGTGATCAGTTATAAAATTCCATAAAGAGGGGATTTTGTACTGAAAAATTCAATTTTTTTATATGAAAAACTAAAACTCAATTTTTAGCTAAACTAAGCGTCCTAGAGGCAAAAGGACAAAAATCTGTGATCAGTTATAAAATTCCATAAAAAGGGGATTTTGTACTGAAAAATTAAATTTTTTTATATGAAAAACTAAAAACTCATTTTCTAGCTAAACTAAGCGTCCTAGAGGCAAAAGGACAAAAATCTGTGATCAGTTATAATTCCATAAAAAGGGGATTTTTTACTGAAAAATTCAATTTTTTTATATGAAAAACTAAAAACTCAATTTTTAGCTAAACTAAGCGTCCTAGAGGCAAAAGGACAAAAATCTGTGATCAGTTATAAAATTCCATAAAAAGGGGATTTTGTACTGAAAAATTAATTTTTTTTATATGAAAAACTAAAAACTCATTTTCTAGCTAAACTAAGCGTCCTAGAGGCAAAAGGACAAAAATCTGTGATCAGTTATAAAATTCCATAAAAAGGGGATTTAGTACTGAAAAATTCAATTTTTTATATGAAAAACTAAAAACTCATTTTCTAGCTAAACTAAGCGTCCTAGAGGCAAAAGGACAAAAATCTGTGATCAGTTATAAAATTCCATAAAAAGGGGATTTTGTACTGAAGAATTCAATTTTTTTTATATGAAAAACTAAAAACTCAATTTTTAGCTAAACTAAGCGTCCTAGAAGCAAAAGGACAAAAATCTGTGATCATTTATAAAATTCCATAAAAAGGGGATTTTGTACTGAAAAATTCAATTTTTTTATATGAAAAACTAAAAACTCAATTTTTAGCTAAACTAAGCGTCCTAGAGGCAAAAGGACAAAAATCTGTGATCAGTTATAAAATTCCATAAAAAGGGGTGTTTTACTGAAAATTTCGATTTTTTTATATGAAAAACTAAAAACTCAATTTTTAGCTAAACTAAGCGTCCTAGAGTCAAAAGGACAAAAATCTGTGATCAGTTATAAAATTCCATAAAAAGGGGATTTTGTACTGAAAAATTCAATTTTTTTATTTGAAAAACTAAAAACTCATTTTTTAGCTAAATTAAGCGTCCTAGAGGCAAAAGGACAAAAATCTGTGATCAGTTATAAAATTCCATAAAAAGGGGTGTTTTACTGAAAAATTCGATTTTTTTATATGAAGAACTAAAAACTCATTTTCTAGCTAAACTAAGCGTCCTAGAGGCAAAAGGACAAAAATCTGTGATCAGTTATAAAATTCCATAAAAAGGGGATTTTGTACTGAAAAATTAAATTTTTTTATATGAAAAACTAAAAACTCATTTTCTAGCTAAACTAAGCGTCCTAGAGGCAAAAGGACAAAAATCTGTGATCAGTTATAAAATTCCATAAAAAGGGGATTTTGTACTGAAAAAATTAAATTTTTTTATTTGAAAAACTAAAAACTCATTTTTTAGCTAAACTAAGCGTCCTAGAGGCAAAAGGGCAAAAATCTGTGATCACTTATAAAATTTCATAAAAAGGGGGTTTTGCTGAAAATTTCGATTTTTTTATATGAAAAACTAAAAACTCAATTTTTAGCTAAACTAAGCGTCCTAGAGGCAAAAGGACAAAAATCTGTGATCAGTTATAAAATTCCATAAAGAGGGGATTTTGTACTGAAAAATTCAATTTTTTTATATGAAAAACTAAAACTCAATTTTTAGCTAAACTAAGCGTCCTAGAGGCAAAAGGACAAAAATCTGTGATCAGTTATAAAATTCCATAAAGAGGGGATTTTGTACTGAAAAATTCAATTTTTTTATATGAAAAACTAAAACTCAATTTTTAGCTAAACTAAGCGTCCTAGAGGCAAAAGGACAAAAATCTGTGATCAGTTATAAAATTCCATAAAAAGGGGATTTTGTACTGAAAAATTAAATTTTTTTATATGAAAAACTAAAAACTCATTTTCTAGCTAAACTAAGCGTCCTAGAGGCAAAAGGACAAAAATCTGTGATCAGTTATAATTCCATAAAAAGGGGATTTTTTACTGAAAAATTCAATTTTTTTATATGAAAAACTAAAAACTCAATTTTTAGCTAAACTAAGCGTCCTAGAGGCAAAAGGACAAAAATCTGTGATCAGTTATAAAATTCCATAAAAAGGGGATTTTGTACTGAAAAATTAATTTTTTTTATATGAAAAACTAAAAACTCATTTTCTAGCTAAACTAAGCGTCCTAGAGGCAAAAGGACAAAAATCTGTGATCAGTTATAAAATTCCATAAAAAGGGGATTTTGTACTGAAAAATTCAATTTTTTATATGAAAAACTAAAAACTCATTTTCTAGCTAAACTAAGCGTCCTAGAGGCAAAAGGACAAAAATCTGTGATCAGTTATAAAATTCCATAAAAAGGGGATTTTGTACTGAAGAATTCAATTTTTTTTATATGAAAAACTAAAAACTCAATTTTTAGCTAAACTAAGCGTCCTAGAAGCAAAAGGACAAAAATCTGTGATCATTTATAAAATTCCATAAAAAGGGGATTTTGTACTGAAAAATTCAATTTTTTTATATGAAAAACTAAAAACTCAATTTTTAGCTAAACTAAGCGTCCTAGAGGCAAAAGGACAAAAATCTGTGATCAGTTATAAAATTCCATAAAAAGGGGATTTTGTACTGAAGAATTCAATTTTTTTATATGAAAAACTAAAAACTCAATTTTTAGCTAAACTAAGCGTCCTAGAGGCAAAAGGACAAAAATCTGTGATCAGTTATAAAATTCCATAAAAAGGGGATTTTGTACTGAAAAAATTAAATTTTTTTATTTGAAAAACTAAAAACTCATTTTTTAGCTAAACTAAGCGTCCTAGAGG
The DNA here is from genome assembly GCA_949628195.1 of Phasia obesa. Classification (NCBI taxonomy): domain Eukaryota; kingdom Metazoa; phylum Arthropoda; class Insecta; order Diptera; family Tachinidae; genus Phasia; species Phasia obesa. Next base: position 129,197,820 of record OX451219.1, read on the forward strand.
CAAAAGGGCAAAAATCTGTGATCACTTATAAAATTTCATAAAAAGGGGGTTTTACTGAAAATTTCGATTTTTTTATATGAAAAACTAAAAACTCAATTTTTAGCTAAACTAAGCGTCCTAGAGTCAAAAGGACAAAAATCTGTGATCAGTTATAAAATTCCATAAAAAGGGGATTTTTTACTGAAAAATTCAATTTTTTTATATGAAAAACTAAAAACTCAATTTTTAGCTAAACTAAGCGTCCTAGAGGCAAAAGGACAAAAATCTGTGATCAGTTATAAAATTCCATAAAAAGGGGATTTTGTACTGAAAAATTAAATTTTTTTATATGAAAAACTAAAAACTCATTTTCTAGCTAAACTAAGCGTCCTAGAGGCAAAAGGACAAAAATCTGTGATCAGTTATAATTCCATAAAAAGGGGATTTTTTACTGAAAAATTCAATTTTTTTATATGAAAAACTCAAAACTCAATTTTTAGCTAAACTAAGCGTCCTAGAAGCAAAAGGACAAAAATCTGTGATCATTTATAAAATTCCATAAAAAGGGGTGTTTTACTGAAAATTTAGATTTTTTTATATGAAAAACTAAAAACTCATTTTTTAGCTAAACTAAGCGTCCTAGAGGCAAAAGGACAAAAATATGTGATCAGTTATAAAATTCCATAAAAAGGGGATTTTTTACTGAAAAATTCGATTTTTTTATATGAAAAACTAAAAACTCATTTTTTAGCTAAACTAAGCGTCTAGAGGCAAAAGGACAAAAATCTGTGATCACTTATAAAATTTCATAAAAAGGGGGTTTCTAATGAAAATTTAGATTTTTTTATATGAAAAACTAAAAACTCAATTTTTAGCTAAACTAAGCGTCCTAGAGGCAAAAGGACAAAAATCTGTGATCAGTTATAAAATTCCATAAATTGGGGTGTTTTACTGAAAAATTCGATTTTTTTATATGAAAAACTAAAAACTCATTTTTTAGCTAAACTAAGCGTCTAGAGGCAAAAGGACAAAAATCTGTGATCAGTTATAAAATTCCATAAAAAGGGGATTTTGTACTGAAAAATTCAATTTTTTTATATGAAAAACTAAAAACTCAATTTTTAGCTAAACTAAGCGTCCTAGAGGCAAAAGGACAAAAATCTGTGATCGGTTATAAAATTCCATAAAAAGGGGATTTTGTACTGAAAAATTAAATTTTTTTATATGAACAACTAAAAACTCATTTTCTAGCTAAACTAAGCGTCCTAGAGGCAAAAGGACAAAAATCTGTGATCAGTTATAATTCCATAAAAAGGGGATTTTTTACTGAAAAATTCGATTTTTTTATATGAAAAACTAAAAACTCAATTTTTAGCTAAATTAAGCGTCCTAGAGGCAAAAGGACAAAAATCTGTGATCAGTTATAATTCCATAAAAAGGGGATTTTTTACTGAAAATTTAGATTTTTTTATATGAAAAACTAAAAACTCAATTTTTAGCTAAACTAAGCGTCCTAGAGGCAAAAGGACAAAAATCTGTGATCAGTTATAAAATTCCATAAAAAGGGGTGTTTTACTGAAAATTTCGATTTTTTTATATGAAAAACTAAAAACTCAATTTTTAGCTAAACTAAGCGTCCTAGAGTCAAAAGGACAAAAATCTGTGATCAGTTATAAAATTCCATAAAAAGGGGATTTTGTACTGAAAAATTCAATTTTTTTATTTGAAAAACTAAAAACTCATTTTTTAGCTAAATTAAGCGTCCTAGAGGCAAAAGGACAAAAATCTGTGATCAGTTATAAAATTCCATAAAAAGGGGTGTTTTACTGAAAAATTCGATTTTTTTATATGAAGAACTAAAAACTCATTTTCTAGCTAAACTAAGCGTCCTAGAGGCAAAAGGACAAAAATCTGTGATCAGTTATAAAATTCCATAAAAAGGGGATTTTGTACTGAAAAATTAAATTTTTTTATATGAAAAACTAAAAACTCATTTTCTAGCTAAACTAAGCGTCCTAGAGGCAAAAGGACAAAAATCTGTGATCAGTTATAAAATTCCATAAAAAGGGGATTTTGTACTGAAAAAATTAAATTTTTTTATTTGAAAAACTAAAAACTCATTTTTTAGCTAAACTAAGCGTCCTAGAGGCAAAAGGGCAAAAATCTGTGATCACTTATAAAATTTCATAAAAAGGGGGTTTTGCTGAAAATTTCGATTTTTTTATATGAAAAACTAAAAACTCAATTTTTAGCTAAACTAAGCGTCCTAGAGGCAAAAGGACAAAAATCTGTGATCAGTTATAAAATTCCATAAAGAGGGGATTTTGTACTGAAAAATTCAATTTTTTTATATGAAAAACTAAAACTCAATTTTTAGCTAAACTAAGCGTCCTAGAGGCAAAAGGACAAAAATCTGTGATCAGTTATAAAATTCCATAAAGAGGGGATTTTGTACTGAAAAATTCAATTTTTTTATATGAAAAACTAAAACTCAATTTTTAGCTAAACTAAGCGTCCTAGAGGCAAAAGGACAAAAATCTGTGATCAGTTATAAAATTCCATAAAAAGGGGATTTTGTACTGAAAAATTAAATTTTTTTATATGAAAAACTAAAAACTCATTTTCTAGCTAAACTAAGCGTCCTAGAGGCAAAAGGACAAAAATCTGTGATCAGTTATAATTCCATAAAAAGGGGATTTTTTACTGAAAAATTCAATTTTTTTATATGAAAAACTAAAAACTCAATTTTTAGCTAAACTAAGCGTCCTAGAGGCAAAAGGACAAAAATCTGTGATCAGTTATAAAATTCCATAAAAAGGGGATTTTGTACTGAAAAATTAATTTTTTTTATATGAAAAACTAAAAACTCATTTTCTAGCTAAACTAAGCGTCCTAGAGGCAAAAGGACAAAAATCTGTGATCAGTTATAAAATTCCATAAAAAGGGGATTTTGTACTGAAAAATTCAATTTTTTATATGAAAAACTAAAAACTCATTTTCTAGCTAAACTAAGCGTCCTAGAGGCAAAAGGACAAAAATCTGTGATCAGTTATAAAATTCCATAAAAAGGGGATTTTGTACTGAAGAATTCAATTTTTTTTATATGAAAAACTAAAAACTCAATTTTTAGCTAAACTAAGCGTCCTAGAAGCAAAAGGACAAAAATCTGTGATCATTTATAAAATTCCATAAAAAGGGGATTTTGTACTGAAAAATTCAATTTTTTTATATGAAAAACTAAAAACTCAATTTTTAGCTAAACTAAGCGTCCTAGAGGCAAAAGGACAAAAATCTGTGATCAGTTATAAAATTCCATAAAAAGGGGATTTTGTACTGAAGAATTCAATTTTTTTATATGAAAAACTAAAAACTCAATTTTTAGCTAAACTAAGCGTCCTAGAGGCAAAAGGACAAAAATCTGTGATCAGTTATAAAATTCCATAAAAAGGGGATTTTGTACTGAAAAAATTAAATTTTTTTATTTGAAAAACTAAAAACTCATTTTTTAGCTAAACTAAGCGTCCTAGAGGCAAAAGGGCAAAAATCTGTGATCACTTATAAAATTTCATAAAAAGGGGGTTTTACTGAAAATTTCGATTTTTTTATATGAAAAACTAAAAACTCAATTTTTAGCTAAACTAAGCGTCCTAGAGTCAAAAGGACAAAAATCTGTGATCAGTTATAAAATTCCATAAAAAGGGGATTTTTTACTGAAAAATTCAATTTTTTTATATGAAAAACTAAAAACTCAATTTTTAGCTAAACTAAGCGTCCTAGAGGCAAAAGGACAAAAATCTGTGATCAGTTATAAAATTCCATAAAAAGGGGATTTTGTACTGAAAAATTAAATTTTTTTATATGAAAAACTAAAAACTCATTTTCTAGCTAAACTAAGCGTCCTAGAGGCAAAAGGACAAAAATCTGTGATCAGTTATAATTCCATAAAAAGGGGATTTTTTACTGAAAAATTCAATTTTTTTATATGAAAAACTCAAAACTCAATTTTTAGCTAAACTAAGCGTCCTAGAAGCAAAAGGACAAAAATCTGTGATCATTTATAAAATTCCATAAAAAGGGGTGTTTTACTGAAAATTTAGATTTTTTTATATGAAAAACTAAAAACTCATTTTTTAGCTAAACTAAGCGTCCTAGAGGCAAAAGGACAAAAATATGTGATCAGTTATAAAATTCCATAAAAAGGGGATTTTTTACTGAAAAATTCGATTTTTTTATATGAAAAACTAAAAACTCATTTTTTAGCTAAACTAAGCGTCTAGAGGCAAAAGGACAAAAATCTGTGATCACTTATAAAATTTCATAAAAAGGGGGTTTCTAATGAAAATTTAGATTTTTTTATATGAAAAACTAAAAACTCAATTTTTAGCTAAACTAAGCGTCCTAGAGGCAAAAGGACAAAAATCTGTGATCAGTTATAAAATTCCATAAATTGGGGTGTTTTACTGAAAAATTCGATTTTTTTATATGAAAAACTAAAAACTCATTTTTTAGCTAAACTAAGCGTCTAGAGGCAAAAGGACAAAAATCTGTGATCAGTTATAAAATTCCATAAAAAGGGGATTTTGTACTGAAAAATTCAATTTTTTTATATGAAAAACTAAAAACTCAATTTTTAGCTAAACTAAGCGTCCTAGAGGCAAAAGGACAAAAATCTGTGATCGGTTATAAAATTCCATAAAAAGGGGATTTTGTACTGAAAAATTAAATTTTTTTATATGAACAACTAAAAACTCATTTTCTAGCTAAACTAAGCGTCCTAGAGGCAAAAGGACAAAAATCTGTGATCAGTTATAATTCCATAAAAAGGGGATTTTTTACTGAAAAATTCGATTTTTTTATATGAAAAACTAAAAACTCAATTTTTAGCTAAATTAAGCGTCCTAGAGGCAAAAGGACAAAAATCTGTGATCAGTTATAAAATTCCATAAAAAGGGGATTTTGTACTGAAAAAATTAAATTTTTTTATTTGAAAAACTAAAAACTCATTTTTTAGCTAAATTAAGCGCCCTAGAGGCAAAAGGACAAAAATCTGTGATCAGTTATAAAATTCCATAAAAAGGGGATTTTTTACTGAAAAATTCAATTTTTTTATATGAAAAACTAAAAACTCAATTTTTAGCTAAACTAAGCGTCCTAGAGGCAAAAGAACAAAAATCTGTGATCAGTTATAAAATTCCATAAAAAGGGGATTTTGTACTGAAAAATTCAATTTTTTTATTTGAAAAACTAAAAACTCATTTTTTAGCTAAATTAAGCGTCCTAGAGGCAAAAGGACAAAAATCTGTGATCAGTTATAAAATTCCATAAAAAGGGGTGTTTTACTGAAAATTTCGATTTTTTTATATGAAAAACTAAAAACTCATTTTCTAGCTAAACTAAGCGTCCTAGAGGCAAAAGGGCAAAAATCTGTGATCACTTATAAAATTTCATAAAAAGGGGGTTTTTAATGAAAATTTAGATTTTTTTATATGAAAAACTAAAAACTCAATTTTTAGCTAAACTAAGCGTCCTAGAGGCAAAAGGACAAAAATCTGTGATCAGTTATAAAATTCCATAAAAAGGGGATTTTGTACTGAAAAATTAAATTTTTTTATTTGAAAAACTAAAAACTCATTTTTTAGCTAAATTAAGCGTCCTAGAGGCAAAAGGGCAAAAATCTGTGATCACTTATAAAATTTCATAAAAAGGGGGTTTCTAATGAAAATTTAGATTTTTTTATATGAAAAACTAAAAAATCAATTTTTAGACTAAGCGTCCTAGAGGCAAAAGGACAAAAATCTGTGATCAGTTATAAAATTCCATAAAAAGGGGTGTTTTACTGAAAATTTCGATTTTTTTATATGAAAAACTAAAAACTCATTTTCTAGCTAAACTAAGCGTCCTAGAGGCAAAAGGACAAAAATCTGTGATCAGTTATAAAATTCCATAAAAAGTGGATTTTGTACTGAAAAATTAAATTTTTTTATATGAAAAACTAAAAACTCAATTTTTAGCTAAACTAAGCGTCCTAGAGGCAAAAGGACAAAAATCTGTGATCAGTTATAAAATTCCATAAAAAGGGGATTTTGTACTGAAAAAATTAAATTTTTTTATTTGAAAAACTAAAAACTCATTTTTTAGCTAAACTAAGCGTCCTAGAGGCAAAAGGGCAAAAATCTGTGATCACTTATAAAATTTCATAAAAAGTGGATTTTGTACTGAAAAATTCAATTTTTTTATATGAAAAACTAAAAACTCAATTTTTAGCTAAACTAAGCGTCCTAGAGGCAAAAGGACAAAAATCTGTGATCAGTTATAAAATTCCATAAAAAGGGGATTTTGTACTGAAAAATTCAATTTTTTTATATGAAAAACTAAAAACTCAATTTTTAGCTAAACTAAGCGTCCTAGAGGCAAAAGGACAAAAATTTGTGATCAGTTATAAAATTCCATAAAAAGGGGATTTTGTACTGAAAAATTAAATTTTTTTATATGAAAAACTAAAAACTCATTTTCTAGCTAAACTAAGCGTCCTAGAGGCAAAAGGACAAAAATCTGTGATCAGTTATAATTCCATAAAAAGGGGATTTTTTACTGAAAAATTCAATTTTTTTATATGAAAAACTAAAAACTCAATTTTTAGCTAAACTAAGCGTCCTAGAAGCAAAAGGACAAAAATCTGTGATCATTTATAAAATTCCATAAAAAGGGGTGTTTTACTGAAAATTTAGATTTTTTTATATGAAAAACTAAAAACTCATTTTTTAGCTAAACTAAGCGTCCTAGAGGCAAAAGGACAAAAATATGTGATCAGTTATAAAATTCCATAAAAAGGGGATTTTTTACTGAAAAATTCGATTTTTTTATATGAAAAACTAAAAACTCATTTTTTAGCTAAACTAAGCGTCTAGAGGCAAAAGGACAAAAATCTGTGATCACTTATAAAATTTCATAAAAAGGGGGTTTCTAATGAAAATTTAGATTTTTTTAAACTAAGCGTTTAGAGGCAAAAGGACAAAAATCTGTGATCAGTTATAAAATTCCATAAAAAGGGGATTTTGTACTGAAAAATTCAATTTTTTTATATGAAAAACTAAAAACTCAATTTTTAGCTAAACTAAGCGTCCTAGAGGCAAAAGGACAAAAATCTGTGATCGGTTATAAAATTCCATAAAAAGGGGATTTTGTACTGAAAAATTAAATTTTTTTATATGAACAACTAAAAACTCATTTTCTAGCTAAACTAAGCGTCCTAGAGGCAAAAGGACAAAAATCTGTGATCAGTTATAATTCCATAAAAAGGGGATTTTTTACTGAAAAATTCGATTTTTTTATATGAAAAACTAAAAACTCAATTTTTAGCTAAATTAAGCGTCCTAGAGGCAAAAGGACAAAAATCTGTGATCAGTTATAAAATTCCATAAAAAGGGGATTTTGTACTGAAAAAATTAAATTTTTTTATTTGAAAAACTAAAAACTCATTTTTTAGCTAAATTAAGCGCCCTAGAGGCAAAAGGACAAAAATCTGTGATCAGTTATAAAATTCCATAAAAAGGGGATTTTTTACTGAAAAATTCAATTTTTTTATATGAAAAACTAAAAACTCAATTTTTAGCTAAACTAAGCGTCCTAGAGGCAAAAGAACAAAAATCTGTGATCAGTTATAAAATTCCATAAAAAGGGGATTTTGTACTGAAAAATTCAATTTTTTTATTTGAAAAACTAAAAACTCATTTTTTAGCTAAATTAAGCGTCCTAGAGGCAAAAGGACAAAAATCTGTGATCAGTTATAAAATTCCATAAAAAGGGGTGTTTTACTGAAAATTTCGATTTTTTTATATGAAAAACTAAAAACTCATTTTCTAGCTAAACTAAGCGTCCTAGAGGCAAAAGGGCAAAAATCTGTGATCACTTATAAAATTTCATAAAAAGGGGGTTTTTAATGAAAATTTAGATTTTTTTATATGAAAAACTAAAAACTCAATTTTTAGCTAAACTAAGCGTCCTAGAGGCAAAAGGACAAAAATCTGTGATCAGTTATAAAATTCCATAAAAAGGGGATTTTGTACTGAAAAATTAAATTTTTTTATTTGAAAAACTAAAAACTCATTTTTTAGCTAAATTAAGCGTCCTAGAGGCAAAAGGGCAAAAATCTGTGATCACTTATAAAATTTCATAAAAAGGGGGTTTCTAATGAAAATTTAGATTTTTTTATATGAAAAACTAAAAAATCAATTTTTAGACTAAGCGTCCTAGAGGCAAAAGGACAAAAATCTGTGATCAGTTATAAAATTCCATAAAAAGGGGTGTTTTACTGAAAATTTCGATTTTTTTATATGAAAAACTAAAAACTCATTTTCTAGCTAAACTAAGCGTCCTAGAGGCAAAAGGACAAAAATCTGTGATCAGTTATAAAATTCCATAAAAAGTGGATTTTGTACTGAAAAATTCAATTTTTTTATATGAAAAACTAAAAACTCAATTTTTAGCTAAACTAAGCGTCCTAGAGGCAAAAGGACAAAAATCTGTGATCAGTTATAAAATTCCATAAAAAGGGGATTTTGTACTGAAAAATTCAATTTTTTTATATGAAAAACTAAAAACTCAATTTTTAGCTAAACTAAGCGTCCTAGAGGCAAAAGGACAAAAATTTGTGATCAGTTATAAAATTCCATAAAAAGGGGATTTTGTACTGAAAAATTAAATTTTTTTATATGAAAAACTAAAAACTCAATTTTTAGCTAAACTAAGCGTCCTAGAGGCAAAAGGACAAAAATCTGTGATCAGTTATAAAATTCCATAAAAAGGGGATTTTGTACTGAAAAAATTAAATTTTTTTATTTGAAAAACTAAAAACTCATTTTTTAGCTAAACTAAGCGTCCTAGAGGCAAAAGGGCAAAAATCTGTGATCACTTATAAAATTTCATAAAAACTCATTTTCTAGCTAAACTAAGCGTCCTAGAGGCAAAAGGACAAAAATCTGTGATCAGTTATAAAATTCCATAAAAAGGGGATTTTGTACTGAAAAATTAAATTTTTTTATATGAAAAACTAAAAACTCATTTTCTAGCTAAACTAAGCGTCCTAGAGGCAAAAGGACAAAAATCTGTGATCAGTTATAAAATTCCATAAAAAGGGGATTTTGTACTGAAGAATTCAATTTTTTTATATGAAAAACTAAAAACTCAATTTTTAGCTAAACTAAGCGTCCTAGAAGCAAAAGGACAAAAATCTGTGATCATTTATAAAATTCCATAAAAAGGGGTGTTTTACTGAAAATTTAGATTTTTTTATATGAAAAACTAAAAACTCATTTTTTAGCTAAACTAAGCGTCCTAGAGGCAAAAGGACAAAAATCTGTGATCAGTTATAAAATTCCATAAAAAGGGGATTTTGTACTGAAAAAATTAAATTTTTTTATTTGAAAAACTAAAAACTCATTTTTTAGCTAAATTAAGCGCCCTAGAGGCAAAAGGACAAAAATCTGTGATCAGTTATAAAATTCCATAAAAAGGGGATTTTGTACTGAAAAATTCGATTTTTTTATTTGAAAAACTAAAAACTCATTTTTTAGCTAAATTAAGCGTCCTAGAGGCAAAAGGACAAAAATCTGTGATCAGTTATAAAATTCCATAAAAAGGGGATTTTGTACTGAAAAATTCAATTTTTTTATATGAAAAACTAAAAACTCAATTTTTAGCTAAATTAAGCGTCCTAGAGGCAAAAGGACAAAAATCTGTGATCAGTTATAAAATTCCATAAAAAGGGGATTTTGTACTGAAAAAATTAAATTTTTTTATTTGAAAAACTAAAAACTCATTTTTTAGCTAAATTAAGCGCCCTAGAGGCAAAAGGACAAAAATCTGTGATCAGTTATAAAATTCCATAAAAAGGGGATTTTTTACTGAAAAATTCAATTTTTTTATATGAAAAACTAAAAACTCAATTTTTAGCTAAACTAAGCGTCCTAGAGGCAAAAGAACAAAAATCTGTGATCAGTTATAAAATTCCATAAAAAGGGGATTTTGTACTGAAAAATTCAATTTTTTTATTTGAAAAACTAAAAACTCATTTTTTAGCTAAATTAAGCGTCCTAGAGGCAAAAGGACAAAAATCTGTGATCAGTTATAAAATTCCATAAAAAGGGGTGTTTTACTGAAAATTTCGATTTTTTTATATGAAAAACTAAAAACTCATTTTCTAGCTAAACTAAGCGTCCTAGAGGCAAAAGGGCAAAAATCTGTGATCACTTATAAAATTTCATAAAAAGGGGGTTTTTAATGAAAATTTAGATTTTTTTATATGAAAAACTAAAAACTCAATTTTTAGCTAAACTAAGCGTCCTAGAGGCAAAAGGACAAAAATCTGTGATCAGTTATAAAATTCCATAAAAAGGGGATTTTGTACTGAAAAAATTAAATTTTTTTATTTGAAAAACTAAAAACTCATTTTTTAGCTAAACTAAGCGTCCTAGAGGCAAAAGGGCAAAAATCTGTGATCACTTATAAAATTTCATAAAAAGGGGGTTTTACTGAAAATTTAGATTTTTTTATATGAAAAACTAAAAACTCAATTTTTAGCTAAACTAAGCGTCCTAGAGTCAAAAGGACAAAAATCTGTGATCAGTTATAAAATTCCATAAAAAGGGGATTTTGTACTGAAAAATTCAATTTTTTTATTTGAAAAACTAAAAACTCATTTTTTAGCTAAATTAAGCGTCCTAGAGGCAAAAGGACAAAAATCTGTGATCAGTTATAAAATTCCATAAAAAGGGGTGTTTTACTGAAAAATTCGATTTTTTTATATGAAAAACTAAAAACTCATTTTCTAGCTAAACTAAGCGTCCTAGAGGCAAAAGGACAAAAATCTGTGATCAGTTATAAAATTCCATAAAAAGGGGATTTTGTACTGAAAAATTAAATTTTTTTATATGAAAAACTAAAAACTCATTTTCTAGCTAAACTAAGCGTCCTAGAGGCAAAAGGACAAAAATCTGTGATCAGTTATAAAATTCCATAAAAAGGGGATTTTGTACTGAAAAAATTAAATTTTTTTATTTGAAAAACTAAAAACTCATTTTTTAGCTAAACTAAGCGTCCTAGAGGCAAAAGGGCAAAAATCTGTGATCACTTATAAAATTTCATAAAAAGGGGGTTTTGCTGAAAATTTCGATTTTTTTATATGAAAAACTAAAAACTCAATTTTTAGCTAAACTAAGCGTCCTAGAGTCAAAAGGACAAAAATCTGTGATCATTTATAAAATTCCATAAAAAGGGGTGTTTTACTGAAAATTTAGATTTTTTTATATGAAAAACTAAAAACTCATTTTTTAGCTAAACTAAGCGTCCTAGAGGCAAAAGGACAAAAATATGTGATCAGTTATAATTCCATAAAAAGGGGATTTTTTACTGAAAAATTCAATTTTTTTATATGAAAAACTAAAAACTCAATTTTTAGCTAAACTAAGCGTCCTAGAGGCAAAAGGACAAAAATCTGTGATCAGTTATAAAATTCCATAAAAAGGGGATTTTGTACTGAAAAATTCAATTTTTTTATTTGAAAAACTAAAAACTCATTTTTTAGCTAAATTAAGCGTCCTAGAGGCAAAAGGACAAAAATCTGTGATCAGTTATAAAATTCCATAAAAAGGGGTGTTTTACTGAAAAATTCAATTTTTTTATTTGAAAAACTAAAAACTCATTTTCTAGCTAAACTAAGCGTCCTAGAGGCAAAAGGACAAAAATCTGTGATCAGTTATAATTCCATAAAAAAGGGATTTTTTACTGAAAAATTCAATTTTTTTATATGAAAAACTAAAAACTCAATTTTTAGCTAAACTAAGCGTCCTAGAGGCAAAAGGACAAAAATCTGTGATCAGTTATAAAATTCCATAAAAAGGGGATTTTGTACTGAAAAATTAAATTTTTTTATATGAAAAACTAAAAACTCATTTTCTAGCTAAACTAAGCGTCCTAGAGGCAAAAGGACAAAAATCTGTGATCAGTTATAATTCCATAAAAAGGGGATTTTTTACTGAAAAATTCAATTTTTTTATATGAAAAACTAAAAACTCAATTTTTAGCTAAACTAAGCGTCCTAGAAGCAAAAGGACAAAAATCTGTGATCATTTATAAAATTCCATAAAAAGGGGTGTTTTACTGAAAATTTAGATTTTTTTATATGAAAAACTAAAAACTCAATTTTTAGCTAAACTAAGCGTCCTAGAGGCAAAAGGACAAAAATCTGTGATCAGTTATAAAATTCCATAAAAAGGGGATTTTGTACTGAAAAAATTATATTTTTTTATTTGAAAAACTAAAAACTCATTTTTTAGCTAAACTAAGCGTCCTAGAGGCAAAAGGGCAAAAATCTGTGATCACTTATAAAATTTCATAAAAAGGGGGTTTTACTGAAAATTTAGATTTTTTTATATGAAAAACTAAAAACTCAATTTTTAGCTAAACTAAGCGTCCTAGAGTCAAAAGGACAAAAATCTGTGATCAGTTATAAAATTCCATAAAAAGGGGATTTTGTACTGAAAAATTCAATTTTTTTATTTGAAAAACTAAAAACTCATTTTTTAGCTAAATTAAGCGTCCTAGAGGCAAAAGGACAAAAATCTGTGATCAGTTATAAAATTCCATAAAAAGGGGTGTTTTACTGAAAAATTCGATTTTTTTATATGAAAAACTAAAAACTCATTTTCTAGCTAAACTAAGCGTCCTAGAGGCAAAAGGACAAAAATCTGTGATCAGTTATAAAATTCCATAAAAAGGGGATTTTGTACTGAAAAATTAAATTTTTTTATATGAAAAACTAAAAACTCATTTTCTAGCTAAACTAAGCGTCCTAGAGGCAAAAGGACAAAAATCTGTGATCAGTTATAAAATTCCATAAAAAGGGGATTTTGTACTGAAAAAATTAAATTTTTTTATTTGAAAAACTAAAAACTCATTTTTTAGCTAAACTAAGCGTCCTAGAGGCAAAAGGGCAAAAATCTGTGATCACTTATAAAATTTCATAAAAAGGGGGTTTGCTGAAAATTTCGATTTTTTTATATGAAAAACTAAAAACTCAATTTTTAGCTAAACTAAGCGTCCTAGAGTCAAAAGGACAAAAATCTGTGATCATTTATAAAATTCCATAAAAAGGGGTGTTTTACTGAAAATTTAGATTTTTTTATATGAAAAACTAAAAAATCAATTTTTAGACTAAGCGTCCTAGAGGCAAAAGGACAAAAATATGTGATCAGTTATAATTCCATAAAAAGGGGATTTTTTACTGAAAAATTCAATTTTTTTATATGAAAAACTAAAAACTCAATTTTTAGCTAAACTAAGCGTCCTAGAGGCAAAAGGACAAAAATCTGTGATCAGTTATAAAATTCCATAAAAAGGGGATTTTGTACTGAAAAATTCAATTTTTTTATTTGAAAAACTAAAAACTCATTTTTTAGCTAAATTAAGCGTCCTAGAGGCAAAAGGACAAAAATCTGTGATCAGTTATAAAATTCCATAAAAAGGGGTGTTTTACTGAAAAATTCAATTTTTTTATTTGAAAAACTAAAAACTCATTTTCTAGCTAAACTAAGCGTCCTAGAGGCAAAAGGACAAAAATCTGTGATCAGTTATAATTCCATAAAAAAGGGATTTTTTACTGAAAAATTCAATTTTTTTATATGAAAAACTAAAAACTCAATTTTTAGCTAAACTAAGCGTCCTAGAGGCAAAAGGACAAAAATCTGTGATCAGTTATAAAATTCCATAAAAAGGGGATTTTGTACTGAAAAATTAAATTTTTTTATATGAAAAACTAAAAACTCATTTTCTAGCTAAACTAAGCGTCCTAGAGGCAAAAGGACAAAAATCTGTGATCAGTTATAATTCCATAAAAAGGGGATTTTTTACTGAAAAATTCAATTTTTTTATATGAAAAACTAAAAACTCAATTTTTAGCTAAACTAAGCGTCCTAGAAGCAAAAGGACAAAAATCTGTGATCATTTATAAAATTCCATAAAAAGGGGTGTTTTACTGAAAATTTAGATTTTTTTATATGAAAAACTAAAAACTCATTTTTTAGCTAAACTAAGCGTCCTAGAGGCAAAAGGACAAAAATATGTGATCAGTTATAAAATTCCATAAAAAGGGGATTTTTTACTGAAAAATTCGATTTTTTTATATGAAAAACTAAAAACTCATTTTTTAGCTAAACTAAGCGTCTAGAGGCAAAAGGACAAAAATCTGTGATCACTTATAAAATTTCATAAAAAGGGGGTTTCTAATGAAAATTTAGATTTTTTTATATGAAAAACTAAAAACTCATTTTTTAGCTAAACTAAGCGTCCTAGAGGCAAAAGGGCAAAAATCTGTGATCACTTATAAAATTTCATAAAAAGGGGGTTTTTAATGAAAATTTAGATTTTTTTATATGAAAAACTAAAAACTCAATTTTTAGCTAAACTAAGCGTCCTAGAGGCAAAAGGACAAAAATCTGTGATCAGTTATAAAATTCCATAAATTGGGGTGTTTTACTGAAAATTTCGATTTTTTTATATGAAAAACTAAAAACTCATTTTCTAGCTAAACTAAGCGTCCTAGAGGCAAAAGGGCAAAAATCTGTGATCACTTATAAAATTTCATAAAAAGGGGGTTTTTAATGAAAATTTAGATTTTTTTATATGAAAAACTAAAAACTCAATTTTTAGCTAAACTAAGCGTCCTAGAGGCAAAAGGACAAAAATCTGTGATCAGTTATAAAATTCCATAAAAAGGGGTGTTTTACTGAAAAAATTAAATTTTTTTATTTGAAAAACTAAAAACTCATTTTTTAGCTAAATTAAGCGCCCTAGAGGCAAAAGGACAAAAATCTGTGATCAGTTATAAAATTCCATAAAAAGGGGATTTTGTACTGAAAAATTCAATTTTTTTATATGAAAAACTAAAAACTCAATTTTTAGCTAAATTAAGCGTCCTAGAGGCAAATGGACAAAAATCTGTGATCAGTTATAAAATTCCATAAAAAGGGGATTTTGTACTGAAAAATTAAATTTTTTTATATGAAAAACTAAAAACTCAATTTTTAGCTAAATTAAGCGTCCTAGAGGCAAAAGGACAAAAATCTGTGATCAGTTATAAAATTCCATAAAAAGGGGATTTTGTACTGAAAAAATTAAATTTTTTTATTTGAAAAACTAAAAACTCATTTTTTAGCTAAATTAAGCGCCCTAGAGGCAAAAGGACAAAAATCTGTGATCAGTTATAAAATTCCATAAAAAGGGGATTTTGTACTGAAAAATTCAATTTTTTTATATGAAAAACTAAAAACTCAATTTTTAGCTAAATTAAGCGTCCTAGAGGCAAATGGACAAAAATCTGTGATCAGTTATAAAATTCCATAAAAAGGGGATTTTGTACTGAAAAATTAAATTTTTTTATATGAAAAACTAAAAACTCATTTTCTAGCTAAACTAAGCGTCCTAGAGGCAAAAGGACAAAAATCTGTGATCAGTTATAATTCCATAAAAAGGGGATTTTTTACTGAAAAATTCAATTTTTTTATATGAAAAACTAAAAACTCAATTTTTAGCTAAACTAAGCGTCCTAGAGGCAAAAGGACAAAAATCTGTGATCAGTTATAAAATTCCATAAAAAGGGGATTTTGTACTGAAAAATTCAATTTTTTTATTTGAAAAACTAAAAACTCATTTTTTAGCTAAATTAAGCGTCCTAGAGGCAAAAGGACAAAAATCTGCGATCAGTTATAAAATTCCATAAAAAGGGGTGTTTTACTGAAAATTTCGATTTTTTTATATGAAAAACTAAAAACTCATTTTCTAGCTAAACTAAGCGTCCTAGAGGCAAAAGGGCAAAAATCTGTGATCACTTATAAAATTTCATAAAAAGGGGGTTTTTAATGAAAATTTAGATTTTTTTATATGAAAAACTAAAAACTCAATTTTTAGCTAAACTAAGCGTCCTAGAGGCAAAAGGACAAAAATCTGTGATCAGTTATAAAATTCCATAAAAAGGGGATTTTGTACTGAAAAATTCAATTTTTTTATTTGAAAAACTAAAAACTCATTTTTTAGCTAAATTAAGCGTCCTAGAGGCAAAAGGACAAAAATCTGTGATCAGTTATAAAATTCCATAAAAAGGGGTGTTTTACTGAAAAATTCGATTTTTTTATATGAAAAACTAAAAACTCATTTTCTAGCTAAACTAAGCGTCCTAGAGGCAAAAGGACAAAAATCTGTGATCAGTTATAAAATTCCATAAAAAGGGGATTTTGTACTGAAAAATTAAATTTTTTTATATGAAAAACTAAAAACTCATTTTTTAGCTAAACTAAGCGTCCTAGAGGCAAAAGGACAAAAATATGTGATCAGTTATAATTCCATAAAAAGGGGATTTTTTACTGAAAAATTCAATTTTTTTATATGAAAAACTAAAAACTCAATTTTTAGCTAAACTAAGCGTCCTAGAGTCAAAAGGACAAAAATCTGTGATCATTTATAAAATTCCATAAAAAGGGGTGTTTTACTGAAAATTTAGATTTTTTTATATGAAAAACTAAAAACTCATTTTCTAGCTAAACTAAGCGTCCTAGAGGCAAAAGGACAAAAATCTGTGATCAGTTATAAAATTCCATAAAAAGGGGATTTTGTACTGAAAAATTAAATTTTTTTATATGAAAAACTAAAAACTCATTTTCTAGCTAAACTAAGCGTCCTAGAGGCAAAAGGACAAAAATCTGTGATCAGTTATAAAATTCCATAAAAAGGGGATTTTGTACTGAAAAAATTAAATTTTTTTATTTGAAAAACTAAAAACTCATTTTTTAGCTAAACTAAGCGTCCTAGAGGCAAAAGGGCAAAAATCTGTGATCACTTATAAAATTTCATAAAAAGGGGGTTTTGCTGAAAATTTCGATTTTTTTATATGAAAAACTAAAAACTCAATTTTTAGCTAAACTAAGCGTCCTAGAGTCAAAAGGACAAAAATCTGTGATCATTTATAAAATTCCATAAAAAGGGGTGTTTTACTGAAAATTTAGATTTTTTTATATGAAAAACTAAAAACTCATTTTTTAGCTAAACTAAGCGTCCTAGAGGCAAAAGGACAAAAATATGTGATCAGTTATAATTCCATAAAAAGGGGATTTTTTACTGAAAAATTCAATTTTTTTATATGAAAAACTAAAAACTCAATTTTTAGCTAAACTAAGCGTCCTAGAGGCAAAAGGACAAAAATCTGTGATCAGTTATAAAATTCCATAAAAAGGGGATTTTGTACTGAAAAATTAAATTTTTTTATTTGAAAAACTAAAAACTCATTTTTTAGCTAAATTAAGCGTCCTAGAGGCAAAAGGACAAAAATCTGTGATCAGTTATAAAATTCCATAAAAAGGGGTGTTTTACTGAAAAATTCAATTTTTTTATTTGAAAAACTAAAAACTCATTTTCTAGCTAAACTAAGCGTCCTAGAGGCAAAAGGACAAAAATCTGTGATCAGTTATTATTCCATAAAAAAGGGATTTTTTACTGAAAAATTCAATTTTTTTATATGAAAAACTAAAAACTCAATTTTTAGCTAAACTAAGCGTCCTAGAGGCAAAAGGACAAAAATCTGTGATCAGTTATAAAATTCCATAAAAAGGGGATTTTGTACTGAAAAATTAAATTTTTTTATATGAAAAACTAAAAACTCATTTTCTAGCTAAACTAAGCGTCCTAGAGGCAAAAGGACAAAAATCTGTGATCAGTTATAATTCCATAAAAAGGGGATTTTTTACTGAAAAATTCAATTTTTTTATATGAAAAACTAAAAACTCAATTTTTAGCTAAACTAAGCGTCCTAGAAGCAAAAGGACAAAAATCTGTGATCATTTATAAAATTCCATAAAAAGGGGTGTTTTACTGAAAATTTAGATTTTTTTATATGAAAAACTAAAAACTCATTTTTTAGCTAAACTAAGCGTCTAGAGGCAAAAGGACAAAAATCTGTGATCACTTATAAAATTTCATAAAAAGGGGGTTTCTAATGAAAATTTAGATTTTTTTATATGAAAAACTAAAAACTCAATTTTTAGCTAAACTAAGCGTCCTAGAGGCAAAAGGACAAAAATCTGTGATCAGTTATAAAATTCCATAAAAAGGGGATTTTGTACTGAAAAATTCAATTTTTTTATTTGAAAAACTAAAAACTCATTTTTTAGCTAAATTAAGCGTCCTAGAGGCAAAAGGACAAAAATCTGTGATCAGTTATAAAATTCCATAAAAAGGGGTGTTTTACTGAAAAATTCGATTTTTTTATATGAAAAACTAAAAACTCATTTTCTAGCTAAACTAAGCGTCCTAGAGGCAAAAGGACAAAAATCTGTGATCAGTTATAAAATTCCATAAAAAGGGGATTTTGTACTGAAAAATTAAATTTTTTTATATGAAAAACTAAAAACTCATTTTTTAGCTAAACTAAGCGTCCTAGAGGCAAAAGGACAAAAATATGTGATCAGTTATAATTCCATAAAAAGGGGATTTTTTACTGAAAAATTCAATTTTTTTATATGAAAAACTAAAAACTCAATTTTTAGCTAAACTAAGCGTCCTAGAGTCAAAAGGACAAAAATCTGTGATCATTTATAAAATTCCATAAAAAGGGGTGTTTTACTGAAAATTTAGATTTTTTTATATGAAAAACTAAAAACTCATTTTCTAGCTAAACTAAGCGTCCTAGAGGCAAAAGGACAAAAATCTGTGATCAGTTATAAAATTCCATAAAAAGGGGATTTTGTACTGAAAAATTAAATTTTTTTATATGAAAAACTAAAAACTCATTTTCTAGCTAAACTAAGCGTCCTAGAGGCAAAAGGACAAAAATCTGTGATCAGTTATAAAATTCCATAAAAAGGGGATTTTGTACTGAAAAAATTAAATTTTTTTATTTGAAAAACTAAAAACTCATTTTTTAGCTAAACTAAGCGTCCTAGAGGCAAAAGGGCAAAAATCTGTGATCACTTATAAAATTTCATAAAAAGGGGGTTTTGCTGAAAATTTCGATTTTTTTATATGAAAAACTAAAAACTCAATTTTTAGCTAAACTAAGCGTCCTAGAGGCAAAAGGACAAAAATCTGTGATCAGTTATAAAATTCCATAAAAAGGGGATTTTGTACTGAAAAATTCAATTTTTTTATTTGAAAAACTAAAAACTCATTTTTTAGCTAAATTAAGCGTCCTAGAGGCAAAAGGACAAAAATCTGTGATCAGTTATAAAATTCCATAAAAAGGGGTGTTTTACTGAAAAATTCGATTTTTTTATATGAAAAACTAAAAACTCATTTTCTAGCTAAACTAAGCGTCCTAGAGGCAAAAGGACAAAAATCTGTGATCAGTTATAAAATTCCATAAAAAGGGGATTTTGTACTGAAAAATTAAATTTTTTTATATGAAAAACTAAAAACTCATTTTCTAGCTAAACTAAGCGTCCTAGAGGCAAAAGGACAAAAATCTGTGATCAGTTATAAAATTCCATAAAAAGGGGATTTTGTACTGAAAAAATTAAATTTTTTTATTTGAAAAACTAAAAACTCATTTTTTAGCTAAACTAAGCGTCCTAGAGGCAAAAGGGCAAAAATCTGTGATCAGTTATAAAATTCCATAAAAAGGGGATTTTGTACTGAAAAATTCAATTTTTTTATTTGAAAAACTAAAAACTCATTTTTTAGCTAAATTAAGCGTCCTAGAGGCAAAAGGACAAAAATCTGTGATCAGTTATAAAATTCCATAAAAAGGGGTGTTTTACTGAAAAATTCGATTTTTTTATATGAAAAACTAAAAACTCATTTTCTAGCTAAACTAAGCGTCCTAGAGGCAAAAGGACAAAAATCTGTGATCAGTTATAAAATTCCATAAAAAGGGGATTTTGTACTGAAAAATTAAATTTTTTTATATGAAAAACTAAAAACTCATTTTTTAGCTAAACTAAGCGTCCTAGAGGCAAAAGGACAAAAATATGTGATCAGTTATAATTCCATAAAAAGGGGATTTTTTACTGAAAAATTCAATTTTTTTATATGAAAAACTAAAAACTCAATTTTTAGCTAAACTAAGCGTCCTAGAGTCAAAAGGACAAAAATCTGTGATCATTTATAAAATTCCATAAAAAGGGGTGTTTTACTGAAAATTTAGATTTTTTTATATGAAAAACTAAAAACTCATTTTCTAGCTAAACTAAGCGTCCTAGAGGCAAAAGGACAAAAATCTGTGATCAGTTATAAAATTCCATAAAAAGGGGATTTTGTACTGAAAAATTAAATTTTTTTATATGAAAAACTAAAAACTCATTTTCTAGCTAAACTAAGCGTCCTAGAGGCAAAAGGACAAAAATCTGTGATCAGTTATAAAATTCCATAAAAAGGGGATTTTTTACTGAAAAATTCGATTTTTTTATATGAAAAACTAAAAACTCATTTTTTAGCTAAACTAAGCGTCTAGAGGCAAAAGGACAAAAATCTGTGATCACTTATAAAATTTCATAAAAAGGGGGTTTCTAATGAAAATTTAGATTTTTTTATATGAAAAACTAAAAACTCAATTTTTAGCTAAACTAAGCGTCCTAGAGGCAAAAGGACAAAAATCTGTGATCAGTTATAAAATTCCATAAAAAGGGGATTTTGTACTGAAAAATTCAATTTTTTTATTTGAAAAACTAAAAACTCATTTTTTAGCTAAATTAAGCGTCCTAGAGGCAAAAGGACAAAAATCTGTGATCAGTTATAAAATTCCATAAAAAGGGGTGTTTTACTGAAAAATTCGATTTTTTTATATGAAAAACTAAAAACTCATTTTCTAGCTAAACTAAGCGTCCTAGAGGCAAAAGGACAAAAATCTGTGATCAGTTATAAAATTCCATAAAAAGGGGATTTTGTACTGAAAAATTAAATTTTTTTATATGAAAAACTAAAAACTCATTTTTTAGCTAAACTAAGCGTCCTAGAGGCAAAAGGACAAAAATATGTGATCAGTTATAATTCCATAAAAAGGGGATTTTTTACTGAAAAATTCAATTTTTTTATATGAAAAACTAAAAACTCAATTTTTAGCTAAACTAAGCGTCCTAGAGTCAAAAGGACAAAAATCTGTGATCATTTATAAAATTCCATAAAAAGGGGTGTTTTACTGAAAATTTAGATTTTTTTATATGAAAAACTAAAAACTCATTTTCTAGCTAAACTAAGCGTCCTAGAGGCAAAAGGACAAAAATCTGTGATCAGTTATAAAATTCCATAAAAAGGGGATTTTGTACTGAAAAATTAAATTTTTTTATATGAAAAACTAAAAACTCATTTTCTAGCTAAACTAAGCGTCCTAGAGGCAAAAGGACAAAAATCTGTGATCAGTTATAAAATTCCATAAAAAGGGGATTTTGTACTGAAAAAATTAAATTTTTTTATTTGAAAAACTAAAAACTCATTTTTTAGCTAAACTAAGCGTCCTAGAGGCAAAAGGGCAAAAATCTGTGATCACTTATAAAATTTCATAAAAAGGGGGTTTTGCTGAAAATTTCGATTTTTTTATATGAAAAACTAAAAACTCAATTTTTAGCTAAACTAAGCGTCCTAGAGTCAAAAGGACAAAAATCTGTGATCATTTATAAAATTCCATAAAAAGGGGTGTTTTACTGAAAATTTAGATTTTTTTATATGAAAAACTAAAAACTCATTTTTTAGCTAAACTAAGCGTCCTAGAGGCAAAAGGACAAAAATATGTGATCAGTTATAATTCCATAAAAAGGGGATTTTTTACTGAAAAATTCAATTTTTTTATATGAAAAACTAAAAACTCAATTTTTAGCTAAACTAAGCGTCCTAGAGGCAAAAGGACAAAAATCTGTGATCAGTTATAAAATTCCATAAAAAGGGGATTTTGTACTGAAAAATTCAATTTTTTTATTTGAAAAACTAAAAACTCATTTTTTAGCTAAATTAAGCGTCCTAGAGGCAAAAGGACAAAAATCTGTGATCAGTTATAAAATTCCATAAAAAGGGGTGTTTTACTGAAAAATTCAATTTTTTTATTTGAAAAACTAAAAACTCATTTTCTAGCTAAACTAAGCGTCCTAGAGGCAAAAGGACAAAAATCTGTGATCAGTTATAATTCCATAAAAAAGGGATTTTTTACTGAAAAATTCAATTTTTTTATATGAAAAACTAAAAACTCAATTTTTAGCTAAACTAAGCGTCCTAGAGGCAAAAGGACAAAAATCTGTGATCAGTTATAAAATTCCATAAAAAGGGGATTTTGTACTGAAAAATTAAATTTTTTTATATGAAAAACTAAAAACTCATTTTCTAGCTAAACTAAGCGTCCTAGAGGCAAAAGGACAAAAATCTGTGATCAGTTATAATTCCATAAAAAGGGGATTTTTTACTGAAAAATTCAATTTTTTTATATGAAAAACTAAAAACTCAATTTTTAGCTAAACTAAGCGTCCTAGAAGCAAAAGGACAAAAATCTGTGATCATTTATAAAATTCCATAAAAAAGGGGTGTTTTACTGAAAATTTAGATTTTTTTATATGAAAAACTAAAAACTCATTTTTTAGCTAAACTAAGCGTCCTAGAGGCAAAAGGACAAAAATATGTGATCAGTTATAAAATTCCATAAAAAGGGGATTTTGTACTGAAAAATTCAATTTTTTTATTTGAAAAACTAAAAACTCATTTTTTAGCTAAATTAAGCGTCCTAGAGGCAAAAGGACAAAAATCTGTGATCAGTTATAAAATTCCATAAAAAGGGGGTGTTTTACTGAAAAATTCGATTTTTTTATATGAAAAACTAAAAACTCATTTTCTAGCTAAACTAAGCGTCCTAGAGGCAAAAGGACAAAAATCTGTGATCAGTTATAAAATTCCATAAAAAGGGGATTTTGTACTGAAAAATTAAATTTTTTTATATGAAAAACTAAAAACTCATTTTTTAGCTAAACTAAGCGTCCTAGAGGCAAAAGGACAAAAATATGTGATCAGTTATAATTCCATAAAAAGGGGATTTTTTACTGAAAAATTCAATTTTTTTATATGAAAAACTAAAAACTCAATTTTTAGCTAAACTAAGCGTCCTAGAGTCAAAAGGACAAAAATCTGTGATCATTTATAAAATTCCATAAAAAGGGGTGTTTTACTGAAAATTTAGATTTTTTTATATGAAAAACTAAAAACTCATTTTCTAGCTAAACTAAGCGTCCTAGAGGCAAAAGGACAAAAATCTGTGATCAGTTATAAAATTCCATAAAAAGGGGATTTTGTACTGAAAAATTAAATTTTTTTATATGAAAAACTAAAAACTCATTTTCTAGCTAAACTAAGCGTCCTAGAGGCAAAAGGACAAAAATCTGTGATCAGTTATAAAATTCCATAAAAAGGGGATTTTGTACTGAAAAAATTAAATTTTTTTATTTGAAAAACTAAAAACTCATTTTTTAGCTAAACTAAGCGTCCTAGAGGCAAAAGGGCAAAAATCTGTGATCACTTATAAAATTTCATAAAAAGGGGGTTTTGCTGAAAATTTCGATTTTTTTATATGAAAAACTAAAAACTCAATTTTTAGCTAAACTAAGCGTCCTAGAGGCAAAAGGGCAAAATCTGTGATCACTTATAAAATTTCATAAAAAGGGGGTTTTTAATGAAAATTTAGATTTTTTTATATGAAAAACTAAAAACTCAATTTTTAGCTAAACTAAGCGTCCTAGAGGCAAAAGGACAAAAATCTGTGATCAGTTATAAAATTCCATAAAAAGGGGTGTTTTACTGAAAATTTCGATTTTTTTATATGAAAAACTAAAAACTCAATTTTTAGCTAAACTAACCGTCCTAGAGGCAAAAGGACAAAAATCTGTGATCAGTTATAAAATTCCATAAAAAGGGGATTTTGTACTGAAAAATTAAATTTTTTTATATGAAAAACTAAAAACTCAATTTTTAGCTAAATTAAGCGTCCTAGAGGCAAAAGGACAAAAATCTGTGATCAGTTATAAAATTCCATAAAAAGGGGATTTTGTACTGAAAAAATTAAATTTTTTTATTTGAAAAACTAAAAACTCATTTTTTAGCTAAATTAAGCGCCCTAGAGGCAAAAGGACAAAAATCTGTGATCAGTTATAAAATTCCATAAAAAGGGGATTTTGTACTGAAAAATTCAATTTTTTTATATGAAAAACTAAAAACTCAATTTTTAGCTAAATTAAGCGTCCTAGAGGCAAATGGACAAAAATCTGTGATCAGTTATAAAATTCCATAAAAAGGGGATTTTGTACTGAAAAATTAAATTTTTTTATATGAAAAACTAAAAACTCATTTTCTAGCTAAACTAAGCGTCCTAGAGGCAAAAGGACAAAAATCTGTGATCAGTTATAATTCCATAAAAAGGGGATTTTTTACTGAAAAATTCAATTTTTTTATATGAAAAACTAAAAACTCAATTTTTAGCTAAACTAAGCGTCCTAGAGGCAAAAGGACAAAAATCTGTGATCAGTTATAAAATTCCATAAAAAGGGGATTTTGTACTGAAAAATTCAATTTTTTTATTTGAAAAACTAAAAACTCATTTTTTAGCTAAATTAAGCGTCCTAGAGGCAAAAGGACAAAAATCTGTGATCAGTTATAAAATTCCATAAAAAGGGGTGTTTTACTGAAAATTTCGATTTTTTTATATGAAAAACTAAAAACTCATTTTCTAGCTAAACTAAGCGTCCTAGAGGCAAAAGGGCAAAAATCTGTGATCACTTATAAAATTTCATAAAAAGGGGGTTTTTAATGAAAATTTAGATTTTTTTATATGAAAAACTAAAAACTCAATTTTAGCTAAACTAAGCGTCCTAGAGGCAAAAGGACAAAAATCTGTGATCAGTTATAAAATTCCATAAAAAGGGGATTTTGTACTGAAAAATTTTTTTATATGAAAAACTAAAAACTCAATTTTTAGCTAAACTAAGCGTCCTAGAGGCAAAAGGACAAAAATCTGTGATCAGTTATAAAATTCCATAAAAAGGGGATTTTGTACTGAAAAATTAAATTTTTTTATATGAAAAACTAAAAACTCATTTTCTAGCTAAACTAAGCGTCCTAGAGGCAAAAGGACAAAAATCTGTGATCAGTTATAATTCCATAAAAAGGGGATTTTTTACTGAAAAATTCAATTTTTTTATATGAAAAACTAAAAACTCAATTTTTAGCTAAACTAAGCGTCCTAGAGGCAAAAGGACAAAAATCTGTGATCAGTTATAAAATTCCATAAAAAGGGGATTTTGTACTGAAAAATTAAATTTTTTTATATGAAAAACTAAAAACTCATTTTCTAGCTAAACTAAGCTCCTAGAGGCAAAAGGACAAAAATCTGTGATCAGTTATAAAATTCCATAAAAAGGGGATTTTGTACTGAAAAATTAAATTTTTTTATATGAAAAACTAAAAACTCATTTTCTAGCTAAACTAAGCGTCCTAGAGGCAAAAGGACAAAAATCTGTGATCAGTTATAAAATTCCATAAAAAGGGGATTTTGTACTGAAGAATTCAATTTTTTTATATGAAAAACTAAAAACTCAATTTTTAGCTAAACTAAGCGTCCTAGAAGCAAAAGGACAAAAATCTGTGATCATTTATAAAATTCCATAAAAAGGGGTGTTTTACTGAAAATTTAGATTTTTTTATATGAAAAACTAAAAACTCATTTTTTAGCTAAACTAAGCGTCCTAGAGGCAAAAGGACAAAAATATGTGATCAGTTATAAAATTCCATAAAAAGGGGATTTTTTACTGAAAAATTCGATTTTTTTATATGAAAAATAAAAACTCATTTTTTAGCTAAACTAAGCGTCTAGAGGCAAAAGGACAAAAATCTGTGATCACTTATAAAATTTCATAAAAAGGGGGTTTCTAATGAAAATTTAGATTTTTTTATATGAAAAACTAAAAACTCATTTTTTAGCTAAACTAAGCGTCCTAGAGGCAAAAGGGCAAAAATCTGTGATCACTTATAAAATTTCATAAAAATGGGGTTTTTAATGAAAATTTAGATTTTTTTATATGAAAAACTAAAAACTCAATTTTTAGCTAAACTAAGCGTCCTAGAGGCAAAAGGACAAAAATCTGTGATCAGTTATAAAATTCCATAAAAAGGGGTGTTTTACTGAAAATTTCGATTTTTTTATATGAAAAACTAAAAACTCATTTTCTAGCTAAACTAAGCGTCCTAGAGGCAAAAGGGCAAAAATCTGTGATCACTTATAAAATTTCATAAAAAGGGGGTTTTTAATGAAAATTTAGATTTTTTTATATGAAAAACTAAAAACTCAATTTTTAGCTAAACTAAGCGTCCTAGAGGCAAAAGGACAAAAATCTGTGATCAGTTATAAAATTCCATAAAAAGGGGATTTTGTACTGAAAAATTCAATTTTTTTATATGAAAAACTAAAAACTCAATTTTTAGCTAAACTAAGCGTCCTAGAGGCAAAAGGACAAAAATCTGTGATCAGTTATAAAATTCCATAAAAAGGGGTGTTTTACTGAAAATTTCGATTTTTTTATATGAAAAACTAAAAACTCAATTTTTAGCTAAACTAAGCGTCCTAGAGGCAAAAGGACAAAAATCTGTGATCAGTTATAAAATTCCATAAAAAGGGGATTTTGTACTGAAAAAATTAAATTTTTTTATTTGAAAAACTAAAAACTCATTTTTTAGCTAAATTAAGCGTCCTAGAGGCAAAAGGACAAAAATCTGTGATCAGTTATAAAATTCCATAAAAAGGGGATTTTGTACTGAAAAATTCAATTTTTTTATATGAAAAACTAAAAACTCAATTTTTAGCTAAATTAAGCGTCCTAGAGGCAAAAGGACAAAAATCTGTGATCAGTTATAAAATTCCATAAAAAGGGGATTTTGTACTGAAAAATTCAATTTTTTTATATGAAAAACTAAAAACTCAATTTTTAGCTAAACTAAGCGTCCTAGAGGCAAAAGGACAAAAATCTGTGATCAGTTATAAAATTCCATAAAGAGGGGATTTTGTACTGAAAAATTAAATTTTTTTATATGAAAAACTAAAAACTCATTTTCTAGCTAAACTAAGCGTCCTAGAGGCAAAAGGACAAAAATCTGTGATCAGTTATAATTCCATAAAAAGGGGATTTTTTACTGAAAAATTCAATTTTTTTATATGAAAAACTAAAAACTCAATTTTTAGCTAAACTAAGCGTCCTAGAGGCAAAAGGACAAAAATCTGTGATCAGTTATAAAATTCCATAAAAAGGAGATTTTGTACTGAAAAATTCAATTTTTTTATTTGAAAAACTAAAAACTCATTTTTTAGCTAAATTAAGCGTCCTAGAAGCAAAAGGACAAAAATCTGTGATCAGTTATAAAATTCCATAAAAAGGGGTGTTTTACTGAAAATTTCGATTTTTTTATATGAAAAACTAAAAACTCATTTTCTAGCTAAACTAAGCGTCCTAGAGGCAAAAGGGCAAAAATCTGTGATCACTTATAAAATTTCATAAAAAGGGGGTTTTTAATGAAAATTTAGATTTTTTTATATGAAAAACTAAAAACTCAATTTTTAGCTAAACTAAGCGTCCTAGAGGCAAAAGGACAAAAATCTGTGATCAGTTATAAAATTCCATAAAAAGGGGATTTTGTACTGAAAAATTAAATTTTTTTATTTGAAAAACTAAAAACTCATTTTTTAGCTAAATTAAGCGTCCTAGAGGCAAAAGGGCAAAAATCTGTGATCACTTATAAAATTTCATAAAAAGGGGGTTTCTAATGAAAATTTAGATTTTTTTATATGAAAAACTAAAAACTCATTTTTTAGCTAAACTAAGCGTCCTAGAGGCAAAAGGACAAAAAATCTGTGATCATTTATAAAATTCCATAAAAAGAGAATTTTTTACTGAAAAATTAAATTTTTTTATATGAAAAACTAAAAACTCATTTTCTAGCTAAACTAAGCGTCCTAGAGGTAAAGGACAAAAATCTGTGATCAGTTATAAAATTCCATAAAAAGGGGATTTTTTACTGAAAAATTCGATTTTTTTATATGAAAAACTAAAAACTCATTTTTTAGCTAAACTAAGCGTCCTAGAGGCAAAAGGGCAAAAATCTGTGATCACTTATAAAATTTCATAAAAAGGGGGTTTCTAATGAAAATTTAGATTTTTTTATATGAAAAACTAAAAACTCAATTTTTAGCTAAACTAAGCGTCCTAGAGGCAAAAGGACAAAAATCTGTAATCAGTTATAATTCCATAAAAAGGGGATTTTTTACTGAAAAATTCAATTTTTTTATATGAAAAACTAAAAACTCAATTTTTAGCTAAAATAAGCGTCCTAGAGGCAAAAGGACAAAAATCTGTGATCAGTTATAAAATTCCATAAAAAGGGGTGTTTTACTGAAAATTTAGATTTTTTTATATGAAAAACCTAAAATTCATTTTCTAGCTAAACTAAGCGTCCTAGAGGCAAAAGGGCAAAAATCTGTGATCACTTATAAAATTTCATAAAAAGGGGGGTTTTTAATGAAAATTTAGATTTTTTTATATGAAAAACTAAAAACTCAATTTTTAGCTAAACTAAGCGTCCTAGAGGCAAAAGGACAAAAATCTGTGATCAGTTATAAAATTCCATAAAAAGGGGATTCTGTACTGAAAAATTCAATTTTTTTATTTGAAAAACTAAAAACTCAATTTTTAGCTAAACTAAGCGTCCTAGAGGCAAAAGGACAAAAATCTGTGATCAGTTATAAAATTCCATAAAAAGGGGATTTTGTACTGAAAAATTAAATTTTTTTATTTGAAAAACTAAAAACTCATTTTTTAGCTAAATTAAGCGTCCTAGAGGCAAAAGGGCAAAAATCTGTGATCACTTATAAAATTTCATAAAAAGGGGGTTTCTAATCAAAATTTAGATTTTTTTATATGAAAAACTAAAAACTCAATTTTTAGCTAAACTAAGCGTCCTAGAGGCAAAAGGACAAAAATCTGTGATCAGTTATAAAATTCCATAAAAAGGGGATTTTGTACTGAAAAATTCAATTTTTTTATTTGAAAAACTAAAAACTCATTTTTTAGCTAAATTAAGCGTCCTAGAGGCAAAAGGACAAAAATCTGTGATCAGTTATAAAATTCCATAAAAAGGGGTGTTTTACTGAAAATTTAGATTTTTTTATATGAAAAACTAAAAACTCATTTTTTAGCTAAACTAAGCGTCCTAGAGGCAAAAGGACAAAAAATCTGTGATCATTTATAAAATTCCATAAAAAGAGGATTTTTTACTGAAAAATTAAATTTTTTTATATGAAAAACTAAAAACTCATTTTCTAGCTAAACTAAGCGTCCTAGAGGTAAAGGACAAAAATCTGTGATCAGTTATAAAATTCCATAAAAAGGGGATTTTGTACTGAAAAATTCAATTTTTTATATGAAAAACTAAACTAGACTCATTTTCTAGCTAAACTAAGCGTCCTAGAGGCAAAATTACAAAAATCTGTGATCAGTTATAAAATTAAAAGGGGATTTTTTACTGAAAAATTCAATTTTTTTATATGAAAAACTAAAAACTCATTTTTTAGCTAAACTAAGCGTCCTAGAGGCAAAAGGACAAAAATCTGTGATCAGTTATAAAATTCCATAAAAAGGGGGTTTTCAATGAAAATTTAGATTTTTTATATGCAAAACTAAAAACTCATTTTTTAGCTAAACTAAGCGTCCTAGAGGTAAAATCTGTGATCATTTATAAAATTCCATAAAAAGGGGTGTTTTACTGAAAATTTAGATTTTTTTATATGAAAAACTAAAAACTCATTTTTTAGCTAAACTAAGCGTCCTAGATGCAAAAGGACAAAAATCTGTGATCAGTTATAAAATTTCATAAATAGGGGATTTTGTACTGAAAAATTCAATTTTTTTATATGAAAAACTAAAAACTCATTTTCTAGCTAAACTAAGCGTCCTAGAGGCAAAAGGACAAAAATCAGTGATCATTTATAAAATTCCATAAAAAGGGGTGTTTTACTGAAAATTTAGATTTTTTTATATGAAAAACTAAAAACTCATTTTTTAGCTAAACTAAGCGTCCTAGAGGCAAAAGGGCAAAAATCTGTGATCACTTATAAAATTTCATAAAAAGGGGGTTTTTAATGAAAATTTAGATTTTTTTATATGAAAAACTAAAAACTCATTTTCTAGCTAAACTAAGCGTCCTAGAGGCAAAAGGACAAAAATCTGTAATCAGTTATAATTCCATAAAAAGGGGATTTTTTACTGAAAAATTCAATTTTTATATATAAAAAACTAAAAACTCAATTTTTAGCTAAACTAAGCGTCCTAGAGGCAAAAGGACAAAAATCTGTGATCAGTTATAAAATTCCATAAAAAGGGGTGTTTTACTGAAAATTTAGATTTTTTTATATGAAAAACTAAAAACTCATTTTCTAGCTAAACTAAGCGTCCTAGAGGTAAAGGACAAAAATCTGTGATCAGTTATAAAATTCCATAAATAGGGGATTGTGTACTGAAAAATTAAATTTTTTTTATATGAAAAACTAAAAACTCAATTTTTAGCTAAACTAAGCGTCCTAGAGGCAAAAGGACAAAAATCTGTGATCAGTTATAAAATTCCATAAAAAGGGGATTTTGTACTGAAAAATTCAATTTTTTATATGAAAAACTAAACTAAACTCATTTTCTAGCTAAACTAAGCGTCCTAGAGGCAAAATTACAAAAATCTGTGATCAGTTATAAAATTAAAAGGGGATTTTTTACTGAAAAATTCAATTTTTTTATATGAAAAACTAAAAACTCATTTTTTAGCTAAACTAAGCGTCCTAGAGGCAAAAGGACAAAAATCTGTGACCAGTTATAAAATTCCATAAAAAGGGGGTTTTTAATGAAAATTTAGATTTTTTATATGCAAAACTAAAAACTCATTTTTTAGCTAAACTAAGCGTTATAAAATTCCATAAAAAGGGGATTTTGTACTGAAAAATTCAATTTTTTTATATAAAAAACTAAAAACTCAATTTTTAGCTAAACTAAGCGTCCTAGAGGCAAAAGGACAAAAATCTGTGATCAGTTATAAAATTCCATAAAAAGGGGTGTTTTACTGAAAATTTCGATTTTTTTATATGAAAAACTAAAAACTCAATTTTTAGCTAAACTAAGCGTCCTAGAGGCAAAAGGACAAAAATCTGTGATCAGTTATAAAATTCCATAAAAAGGGGATTTTGTACTGAAAAAATTAAAATTTTTTATTTGAAAAACTAAAAACTCATTTTTTAGCTAAATTAAGCGTCCTAGAGGCAAAAGGACAAAAATCTGTGATCAGTTATAAAATTCCATAAAAAGGGGATTTTGTACTGAAAAATTCAATTTTTTTATATGAAAAACTAAAAACTCAATTTTTAGCTAAACTAAGCGTCCTAGAGGCAAAAGGACAAAAATCTGTGATCAGTTATAAAATTCCATAAAGAGGGGATTTTGTACTGAAAAATTAAATTTTTTTATATGAAAAACTAAAAACTCATTTTCTAGCTAAACTAAGCGTCCTAGAGGCAAAAGGACAAAAATCTGTGATCAGTTATAAAATTCCATAAAAAGGGGTGTTTTACTGAAAATTTCGATTTTTTTATATGAAAAACTAAAAACTCATTTTCTAGCTAAACTAAGCGTCCTAGAGGCAAAAGGGCAAAAATCTGTGATCACTTATAAAATTTCATAAAAAGGGGGTTTTTAATGAAAATTTAGATTTTTTTATATGAAAAACTAAAAACTCAATTTTTAGCTAAACTAAGCGTCCTAGAGGCAAAAGGACAAAAATCTGTGATCAGTTATAAAATTCCATAAAAAGGGGATTTTGTACTGAAAAATTAAATTTTTTTATTTGAAAAACTAAAAACTCATTTTTTAGCTAAATTAAGCGTCCTAGAGGCAAAAGGGCAAAAATCTGTGATCACTTATAAAATTTCATAAAAAGGGGGTTTCTAATGAAAATTTAGATTTTTTTATATGAAAAACTAAAAACTCATTTTTTAGCTAAACTAAGCGTCCTAGAGGCAAAAGGACAAAAAATCTGTGATCATTTATAAAATTCCATAAAAAGAGAATTTTTTACTGAAAAATTAAATTTTTTTATATGAAAAACTAAAAACTCATTTTCTAGCTAAACTAAGCGTCCTAGAGGTAAAGGACAAAAATCTGTGATCAGTTATAAAATTCCATAAATAGGGGATTGTGTACTGAAAAATTAAATTTTTTTTATATGAAAAACTAAAAACTCAATTTTTAGCTAAACTAAGCGTCCTAGAGGCAAAAGGACAAAAATCTGTGATCAGTTATAAAATTCCATAAAAAGGGGATTTTGTACTGAAAAATTCAATTTTTTATATGAAAAACTAAACTAAACTCATTTTCTAGCTAAACTAAGCGTCCTAGAGGCAAAATTACAAAAATCTGTGATCAGTTATAAAATTAAAAGGGGATTTTTTACTGAAAAATTCAATTTTTTTATATGAAAAACTAAAAACTCATTTTTTAGCTAAACTAAGCGTCCTAGAGGCAAAAGGACAAAAATCTGTGATCAGTTATAAAATTCCATAAAAAGGGGATTTTTTACTGAAAAATTCGATTTTTTTATATGAAAAACTAAAAACTCATTTTTTAGCTAAACTAAGCGTCCTAGAGGCAAAAGGGCAAAAATCTGTGATCACTTATAAAATTTCATAAAAAGGGGGTTTCTAATGAAAATTTAGATTTTTTTATATGAAAAACTAAAAACTCATTTTTTAGCTAAACTAAGCGTCCTAGAGGCAAAAGGGCAAAAATCTGTGATCACTTATAAAATTTCATAAAAAGGGGGTTTTTAATGAAAATTTAGATTTTTTTATATGAAAAACTAAAAACTCAATTTTTAGCTAAACTAAGCGTCCTAGAGGCAAAAGGACAAAAATCTGTGATCAGTTATAAAATTCCATAAAAAGGGGATTTTGTACTGAAAAATTAAATTTTTTTATATGAAAAACTAAAAACTCATTTTCTAGCTAAACTAAGCGTCCTAGAGGCAAAAGGACAAAAATCTGTAATCAGTTATAATTCCATAAAAAGGGGATTTTTTACTGAAAAATTCAATTTTTTTATATGAAAAACTAAAAACTCAATTTTTAGCTAAACTAAGCGTCCTAGAGGCAAAAGGACAAAAATCTGTGATCAGTTATAAAATTCCATAAAAAGGGGTGTTTTACTGAAAATTTAGATTTTTTTATATGAAAAACCTAAAATTAATTTTCTAGCTAAACTAAGCGTCCTAGAGGCAAAAGGGCAAAAATCTGTGATCACTTATAAAATTTCATAAAAAGGGGGGTTTTTAATGAAAATTTAGATTTTTTTATATGAAAAACTAAAAACTCAATTTTTAGCTAAACTAAGCGTCCTAGAGGCAAAAGGACAAAAATCTGTGATCAGTTATAAAATTCCATAAAAAGGGGATTCTGTACTGAAAAATTCAATTTTTTTATTTGAAAAACTAAAAACTCAATTTTTAGCTAAACTAAGCGTCCTAGAGGCAAAAGGACAAAAATCTGTGATCAGTTATAAAATTCCATAAAAAGGGGATTTTGTACTGAAAAATTAAATTTTTTTATTTGAAAAACTAAAAACTCATTTTTTAGCTAAATTAAGCGTCCTAGAGGCAAAAGGGCAAAAATCTGTGATCACTTATAAAATTTCATAAAAAGGGGGTTTCTAATCAAAATTTAGATTTTTTTATATGAAAAACTAAAAACTCAATTTTTAGCTAAACTAAGCGTCCTAGAGGCAAAAGGACAAAAATCTGTGATCAGTTATAAAATTCCATAAAAAGGGGATTTTGTACTGAAAAATTCAATTTTTTTATTTGAAAAACTAAAAACTCATTTTTTAGCTAAATTAAGCGTCCTAGAGGCAAAAGGACAAAAATCTGTGATCAGTTATAAAATTCCATAAAAAGGGGTGTTTTACTGAAAATTTAGATTTTTTTATATGAAAAACTAAAAACTCATTTTTTAGCTAAACTAAGCGTCCTAGAGGCAAAAGGACAAAAAATCTGTGATCATTTATAAAATTCCATAAAAAGAGGATTTTTTACTGAAAAATTAAATTTTTTTATATGAAAAACTAAAAACTCATTTTCTAGCTAAACTAAGCGTCCTAGAGGTAAAGGACAAAAATCTGTGATCAGTTATAAAATTCCATAAAAAGGGGATTTTGTACTGAAAAATTCAATTTTTTATATGAAAAACTAAACTAAACTCATTTTCTAGCTAAACTAAGCGTCCTAGAGGCAAAATTACAAAAATCTGTGATCAGTTATAAAATTAAAAGGGGATTTTTTACTGAAAAATTCAATTTTTTTATATGAAAAACTAAAAACTCATTTTTTAGCTAAACTAAGCGTCCTAGAGGCAAAAGGACAAAAATCTGTGATCAGTTATAAAATTCCATAAAAAGGGGGTTTTCAATGAAAATTTAGATTTTTTATATGCAAAACTAAAAACTCATTTTTTAGCTAAACTAAGCGTCCTAGAGGTAAAATCTGTGATCATTTATAAAATTCCATAAAAAGGGGTGTTTTACTGAAAATTTAGATTTTTTTATATGAAAAACTAAAAACTCATTTTTTAGCTAAACTAAGCGTCCTAGATGCAAAAGGACAAAAATCTGTGATCAGTTATAAAATTCCATAAAAAGGGGTGTTTTACTGAAAATTTCGATTTTTTATATGAAAAACTAAAAACTCTTTTTTTAGCTAAACTAAACTTGCCTAGAGGCAAAAGGCAAAAATCTGTGATCACTTATAAAATTTCATAAAAAGGGAGTTTTTAATGAAAATTTAGATTTTTTATATGCAAAACTAAAAACTCTTTTTTTAGCTAAACTAAACTTGCCTAGAGGCAAAAGGCAAAAATCTGTGATCACTTATAAAATTTCATAAAAAGGGGGTTTTTAATGAAAATTTAGATTTTTTATATGCAAAACTAAAAACTCATTTTTTAGCTAAACTAAGCGTCCTAGAGGTAAAATCTGTGATCATTTATAAAATTCCATAAAAAGGGGCGTTTTACTGAAAATTTAGATTTTTTTATATGAAAAACTAAAAACTCATTTTTTAGCTAAACTAAGCGTCCTAGATGCAAAAGGACAAAAATCTGTGATCAGTTATAAAATTCCATAAAAAGGGGATTTTGTACTGAAAAATTCAATTTTTTTATATGAAAAACTAAAAACTCATTTTCTAGCTAAACTAAGCGTCCTAGAGGCAAAAGGACAAAAATCTGTGATCAGTTATAAAATTCCATAAAAAGGGGATTTTGTACTGAAGAATTCAATTTTTTTATATGAAAAACTAAAAACTCAATTTTTAGCTAAATTAAGCGTCCTAGAGGCAAAAGGACAAAAATCTGTGATCATTTATAAAATTCCATAAAAAGGGGATTTTGTACTGAAAAATTCAATTTTTTTATTTGAAAAACTAAAAACTCATTTTTTAGCTAAACTAAGCGTCCTAGAGGAAAAAGGACAAAAATATGTGATCAGTTATAAAATTTCATAAAAAGGGGGTTTCTAATGAAAATTTAGATTTTTTTATATGAAAAACTAAAAACTCATTTTTTAGCTAAACTAAGCGTCCTAGAGGCAAAAGGGCAAAAATCTGTGATCACTTATAAAATTTCATAAAAAGGGGGTTTTTAATGAAAATTTAGATTTTTTTATATGAAAAACTAAAAACTCAATTTTTAGCTAAACTAAGCGTCCTAGAGGCAAAAGGACAAAAATCTGTGATCAGTTATAAAATTCCATAAAAAGGGGATTTTTTACTGAAAAATTCAATTTTTTTATATGAAAAACTAAAAACTCAATTTTTAGCTAAACTAAGCGTCCTAGAGGCAAAAGGACAAAAATGTGTGATCAGTTATAAAATTCCATAAAAAGGGGATTTTGTACTGAAAAATTCAATTTTTTTATTTGAAAAACTAAAAACTCATTTTTTAGCTAAATTAAGCGTCCTAGAGGCAAAAGGACAAAAATCTGTGATCAGTTATAAAATTCCATAAAAAGGGGTGTTTTA
Organism: Phasia obesa; assembly: GCA_949628195.1. NCBI lineage: Eukaryota > Metazoa > Arthropoda > Insecta > Diptera > Tachinidae > Phasia > Phasia obesa. Next base: position 129,233,940 of record OX451219.1, read on the forward strand.
CTGAAAATTTCGATTTTTTTATATGAAAAACCTAACACTTATTTTCTAGCTAAATTAAGCGTCCTAGAGGCAAAAGGGCAAAAATCTGTGATCACTTATAAAATTTCATAAAAAGGGGGGTTTTTAATGAAAATTTAGATTTTTTTATATGAAAAACTAAAAACTCAATTTTTAGCTAAACTAAGCGTCCTAGAGGCAAAAGGACAAAAATCTGTGATCAGTTATAAAATTCCATAAAAAGGGGATTCTGTACTGAAAAATTCAATTTTTTTATTTGAAAAACTAAAAACTCAATTTTTAGCTAAACTAAGCGTCCTAGAGGCAAAAGGACAAAAATCTGTGATCAGTTATAAAATTCCATAAAAAGGGGATTTTGTACTGAAAAATTAAATTTTTTTATTTGAAAAACTAAAAACTCATTTTTTAGCTAAATTAAGCGTCCTAGAGGCAAAAGGGCAAAAATCTGTGATCACTTATAAAATTTCATAAAAAGGGGGTTTTTAATGAAAATTTAGATTTTTTATATGCAAAACTAAAAACTCTTTTTTTAGCTAAACTAAACTTGCCTAGAGGCAAAAGGCAAAAATCTGTGATCACTTATAAAATTTCATAAAAAGGGGGTTTTTAATGAAAATTTAGATTTTTTATATGCAAAACTAAAAACTCATTTTTTTAGCTAAACTAAGCGTCCTAGAGGTAAAATCTGTGATCATTTATAAAATTCCATAAAAAGGGGTGTTTTACTGAAAATTTAGATTTTTTTATATGAAAAACTAAAAACTCATTTTTTAGCTAAACTAAGCGTCCTAGATGCAAAAGGACAAAAATCTGTGATCAGTTATAAAATTCCATAAAAAGGGGATTTTGTACTGAAAAATTCAATTTTTTTATATGAAAAACTAAAAACTCATTTTCTAGCTAAACTAAGCGTCCTAGAGGCAAAATGACAAAAATCTGTGATCACTTATAAAATTTCATAAAAAGGGGGTTTCTAATGAAAATTTAGAATTTTTTATATGAAAAACTAAAAACTCATATTTTAGCTAAACTAAGCGTCCTAGAGGCAAAAGGGCAAAAATCTGTGATCACTTATAAAATTTCATAAAAAGGGGGTTTTTAATGAAAATTTAGATTTTTTTATATGAAAAACTAAAAACTCAATTTTTAGCTAAACTAAGCGTCCTAGAGGCAAAAGGACAAAAATCTGTGATCAGTTATAAAATTCCATAAAAAGGGGATTTTGTACTGAAAAATTAAATTTTTTTATATGAAAAACTAAAAACTCAATTTTTAGCTAAACTAAGCGTCCTAGAGGCAAAAGGACAAAAATCTGTGATCAGTTATAAAATTCCATAAAAAGGGGATTTTTTACTGAAAAATTCAATTTTTTTATATGAAAAACTAAAAACTCAATTTTTAGCTAAACTAAGCGTCCTAGAGGCAAAAGGACAAAAATGTGTGATCAGTTATAAAATTCCATAAAAAGGGGATTTTGTACTGAAAAATTCAATTTTTTTATTTGAAAAACTAAAAACTCATTTTTTAGCTAAATTAAGCGTCCTAGAGGCAAAAGGACAAAAATCTGTGATCAGTTATAAAATTCCATAAAAAGGGGTGTTTTACTGAAAATTTCGATTTTTTTATATGAAAAACCTAACACTTATTTTCTAGCTAAATTAAGCGTCCTAGAGGCAAAAGGGCAAAAATCTGTGATCACTTATAAAATTTCATAAAAAGGGGGGTTTTTAATGAAAATTTAGATTTTTTTATATGAAAAACTAAAAACTCAATTTTTAGCTAAACTAAGCGTCCTAGAGGCAAAAGGACAAAAATCTGTGATCAGTTATAAAATTCCATAAAAAGGGGATTCTGTACTGAAAAATTCAATTTTTTTATTTGAAAAACTAAAAACTCAATTTTTAGCTAAACTAAGCGTCCTAGAGGCAAAAGGACAAAAATCTGTGATCAGTTATAAAATTCCATAAAAAGGGGATTTTGTACTGAAAAATTAAATTTTTTTATTTGAAAAACTAAAAACTCATTTTTTAGCTAAATTAAGCGTCCTAGAGGCAAAAGGGCAAAAATCTGTGATCACTTATAAAATTTCATAAAAAGGGGGTTTTTAATGAAAATTTAGATTTTTTATATGCAAAACTAAAAACTCTTTTTTTAGCTAAACTAAACTTGCCTAGAGGCAAAAGGCAAAAATCTGTGATCACTTATAAAATTTCATAAAAAGGGGGTTTTTAATGAAAATTTAGATTTTTTATATGCAAAACTAAAAACTCATTTTTTTAGCTAAACTAAGCGTCCTAGAGGTAAAATCTGTGATCATTTATAAAATTCCATAAAAAGGGGTGTTTTACTGAAAATTTAGATTTTTTTATATGAAAAACTAAAAACTCATTTTTTAGCTAAACTAAGCGTCCTAGATGCAAAAGGACAAAAATCTGTGATCAGTTATAAAATTCCATAAAAAGGGGATTTTGTACTGAAAAATTCAATTTTTTTATATGAAAAACTAAAAACTCATTTTCTAGCTAAACTAAGCGTCCTAGAGGCAAAATGACAAAAATCTGTGATCACTTATAAAATTTCATAAAAAGGGGGTTTTTAATGAAAATTTAGATTTTTTTATATGAAAAACTAAAAACTCAATTTTTAGCTAAACTAAGCGTCCTAGAGGCAAAAGGACAAAAATCTGTGATCAGTTATAAAATTCCATAAAAAGGGGATTTTGTACTGAAAAATTAAATTTTTTTATATGAAAAACTAAAAACTCATTTTCTAGCTAAACTAAGCGTCCTAGAGGCAAAAGGACAAAAATCTGTAATCAGTTATAATTCCATAAAAAGGGGATTTTTTACTGAAAAATTCAATTTTTTTATATGAAAAACTAAAAACTCAATTTTTAGCTAAACTAAGCGTCCTAGAGGCAAAAGGACAAAAATGTGTGATCAGTTATAAAATTCCATAAAAAGGGGATTTTGTACTGAAAAATTCAATTTTTTTATTTGAAAAACTAAAAACTCATTTTTTAGCTAAATTAAGCGTCCTAGAGGCAAAAGGACAAAAATCTGTGATCAGTTATAAAATTCCATAAAAAGGGGTGTTTTACTGAAAATTTCGATTTTTTTATATGAAAAACCTAACACTTATTTTCTAGCTAAATTAAGCGTCCTAGAGGCAAAAGGGCAAAAATCTGTGATCACTTATAAAATTTCATAAAAAGGGGGGTTTTTAATGAAAATTTAGATTTTTTTATATGAAAAACTAAAAACTCAATTTTTAGCTAAACTAAGCGTCCTAGAGGCAAAAGGACAAAAATCTGTGATCAGTTATAAAATTCCATAAAAAGGGGATTCTGTACTGAAAAATTCAATTTTTTTATTTGAAAAACTAAAAACTCAATTTTTAGCTAAACTAAGCGTCCTAGAGGCAAAAGGACAAAAATCTGTGATCAGTTATAAAATTCCATAAAAAGGGGATTTTGTACTGAAAAATTAAATTTTTTTATTTGAAAAACTAAAAACTCATTTTTTAGCTAAATTAAGCGTCCTAGAGGCAAAAGGGCAAAAATCTGTGATCACTTATAAAATTTCATAAAAAGGGGGTTTTTAATGAAAATTTAGATTTTTTATATGCAAAACTAAAAACTCTTTTTTTAGCTAAACTAAACTTGCCTAGAGGCAAAAGGCAAAAATCTGTGATCACTTATAAAATTTCATAAAAAGGGGGTTTTTAATGAAAATTTAGATTTTTTATATGCAAAACTAAAAACTCATTTTTTTAGCTAAACTAAGCGTCCTAGAGGTAAAATCTGTGATCATTTATAAAATTCCATAAAAAGGGGTGTTTTACTGAAAATTTAGATTTTTTTATATGAAAAACTAAAAACTCATTTTTTAGCTAAACTAAGCGTCCTAGATGCAAAAGGACAAAAATCTGTGATCAGTTATAAAATTCCATAAAAAGGGGATTTTGTACTGAAAAATTCAATTTTTTTATATGAAAAACTAAAAACTCATTTTCTAGCTAAACTAAGCGTCCTAGAGGCAAAATGACAAAAATCTGTGATCACTTATAAAATTTCATAAAAAGGGGGTTTCTAATGAAAATTTAGAATTTTTTATATGAAAAACTAAAAACTCATATTTTAGCTAAACTAAGCGTCCTAGAGGCAAAAGGGCAAAAATCTGTGATCACTTATAAAATTTCATAAAAAGGGGGTTTTTAATGAAAATTTAGATTTTTTTATATGAAAAACTAAAAACTCAATTTTTAGCTAAACTAAGCGTCCTAGAGGCAAAAGGACAAAAATCTGTGATCAGTTATAAAATTCCATAAAAAGGGGATTTTGTACTGAAAAATTAAATTTTTTTATATGAAAAACTAAAAACTCATTTTCTAGCTAAACTAAGCGTCCTAGAGGCAAAAGGACAAAAATCTGTAATCAGTTATAATTCCATAAAAAGGGGATTTTTTACTGAAAAATTCAATTTTTTTATATGAAAAACTAAAAACTCAATTTTTAGCTAAACTAAGCGTCCTAGAGGCAAAAGGACAAAAATCTGTGATCAATTATAAAATTCCATAAAAAGGGGATTTTGTACTGAAAAATTCAATTTTTTTATTTGAAAAACTAAAAACTCATTTTTTAGCTAAATTAAGCGTCCTAGAGGCAAAAGGACAAAAATCTGTGATCAGTTATAAAATTCCATAAAAAGGGGTGTTTTACTGAAAATTTCGATTTTTTTATATGAAAAACCTAAAACTCATTTTCTAGCTAAACTAAGCGTCCTAGAGGCAAAAGGGCAAAAATCTGTGATCACTTATAAAATTTCATAAAAAGGGGGGTTTTTAATGAAAATTTAGATTTTTTTATATGAAAAACTAAAAACTCAATTTTTAGCTAAACTAAGCGTCCTAGAGGCAAAAGGACAAAAATCTGTGATCAGTTATAAAATTCCATAAAAAGGGGATTCTGTACTGAAAAATTCAATTTTTTTATTTGAAAAACTAAAAACTCAATTTTTAGCTAAAATCTGTGATCAGTTATAAAATTCCATAAAAAGGGGATTCTGTATTGAAAAATTCAATTTTTTTATTTGAAAAACTAAAAACTTTCAATTTTTAGCTAAGCGTCCTAGAGGCAAAAGGACAAAAATCTGTGATCAGTTATAAAATTCCATAAAAAGGGGATTTTGTACTGAAAAATTAAATTTTTTTATTTGAAAAACTAAAAACTCATTTTTTAGCTAAATTAAGCGTCCTAGAGGCAAAAGGGCAAAAATCTGTGATCACTTATAAAATTTCATAAAAAGGGGGTTTCTAATGAAAATTTAGATTTTTTTATATGAAAAACTAAAAACTCAATTTTTAGCTAAACTAAGCGTCCTAGAGGCAAAAGGACAAAAATCTGTGATCAGTTATAAAATTCCATAAAAAGGGGATTTTGTACTGAAAAATTCAATTTTTTTATTTGAAAAACTAAAAACTCATTTTTTAGCTAAATTAAGCGTCCTAGAGGCAAAAGGACAAAAATCTGTGATCAGTTATAAAATTCCATAAAAAGGGGTGTTTTACTGAAAATTTAGATTTTTTTATATGAAAAACTAAAAACTCATTTTTTAGCTAAACTAAGCGTCCTAGAGGCAAAAGGACAAAAAATCTGTGATCATTTATAAAATTCCATAAAAAGAGGATTTTTTAATGAAAATTTAAATTTTTTTATATATATATATAAAACTAAAAACTCATTTTCTAGCTAAACTAAGCGTCCTAGAGGTAAAGGACAAAAATCTGTGATCAGTTATAAAATTCCATAAAAAGGGGATTGTGTACTGAAAAATTAAATTTTTTTTATATGAAAAACTAAAAACTCAATTTTTAGCTAAACTAAGCGTCCTAGAGGCAAAAGGACAAAAATCTGTGATCAGTTATAAAATTCCATAAAAAGGGGATTTTGTACTGAAAAATTAAATTTTTTATATGAAAAACTAAACTATACTCATTTTCTAGCTAAACTAAGCGTCCTAGAGGCAAAATTACAAAAATCTGTGATCAGTTATAAAATTAAAAGGGGATTTTTTACTGAAAAATTCAATTTTTTTATATGAAAAACTAAAAACTCATTTTCTAGCTAAACTAAGCGTCCTAGAGGCAAAAGGACAAAAATCAGTGATCAGTTATAAAATTCCATAAAAAGGGGTGTTTTACTGAAAATTTCGATTTTTTATATGAAAAACTAAAAACTCTTTTTTTAGCTAAACTAAACTTGCCTAGAGGCAAAAGGCAAAAATCTGTGATCACTTATAAAATTTCATAAAAAGGGGGTTTTTAATGAAAATTTAGATTTTTTATATGCAAAACTAAAAACTCTTTTTTTAGCTAAACTAAACTTGCCTAGAGGCAAAAGGCAAAAATCTGTTATCACTTATAAAATTTCATAAAAAGGGGGTTTTTAATGAAAATTTAGATTTTTTATATGCAAAACTAAAAACTCATTTTTTAGCTAAACTAAGCGTCCTAGAGGTAAAATCTGTGATCATTTATAAAATTCCATAAAAAGGGGTGTTTTACTGAAAATTTAGATTTTTTTATATGAAAAACTAAAAACTCATTTTTTAGCTAAACTAAGCGTCCTAGATGCAAAAGGACAAAAATCTGTGATCAGTTATAAAATTCCATAAAAAGGGGATTTTGTACTGAAAAATTCAATTTTTTTATATGAAAAACTAAAAACTCATTTTCTAGCTAAACTAAGCGTCCTAGAGGCAAAAGGACAAAAATCTGTGATCATTTATTAAATTCCATAAAAAGGGGATTTTGTACTGAAGAATTCAATTTTTTTATATGAAAAACTAAAAACTCAATTTTTAGCTAAACTAAGCGTCCTAGAGGCAAAAGGACAAAAATCTGTGATCATTTATTAAACTCCATAAAAAGGGGTGTTTTACTGAAAATTTAGATTTTTTTATATGAAAAACTAAAAACTCATTTTTTAGCTAAACTAAGCGTCCTAGAGGAAAAAGGACAAAAATATGTGATCAGTTATAAAATTCCATAAAAAGGGGATTTTTTACTGAAGAATTCAATTTTTTTATATGAAAAACTAAAAACTCATTTTTTAGCTAAACTAAGCGTCCTAGAGGCAAAAGGGCAAAAATCTGTGATCACTTATAAAATTTCATAAAAAGGGGGTTTTTAATGAAAATTTAGATTTTTTTATATGAAAAACTAAAAACTCAATTTTTAGCTAAACTAAGCGTCCTAGAGGCAAAAGGACAAAAATCTGTGATCAGTTATAAAATTCCATAAAAAGGGGATTTTGTACTGAAAAATTAAATTTTTTTATATGAAAAACTAAAAACTCATTTTCTAGCTAAACTAAGCGTCCTAGAGGCAAAAGGACAAAAATCTGTAATCAGTTATAATTCCATAAAAAGGGGATTTTTTACTGAAAAATTCAATTTTTTTATATGAAAAACTAAAAACTCAATTTTTAGCTAAACTAAGCGTCCTAGAGGCAAAAGGACAAAAATCTGTGATCAGTTATAAAATTCCATAAAAAGGGGATTTTGTACTGAAAAATTCAATTTTTTTATTTGAAAAACTAAAAACTCATTTTTTAGCTAAATTAAGCGTCCTAGAGGCAAAAGGACAAAAATCTGTGATCAGTTATAAAATTCCATAAAAAGGGGGGTTTTTAATGAAAATTTAGATTTTTTTATATGAAAAACTAAAAACTCAATTTTTAGCTAAACTAAGCGTCCTAGAGGCAAAAGGACAAAAATCTGTGATCAGTTATAAAATTCCATAAAAAGGGGATTTTGTACTGAAAAATTAAATTTTTTTATTTGAAAAACTAAAAACTCATTTTTTAGCTAAATTAAGCGTCCTAGAGGCAAAAGGGCAAAAATCTGTGATCACTTATAAAATTTCATAAAAAGGGGGTTTCTAATGAAAATTTAGATTTTTTTATATGAAAAACTAAAAACTCAATTTTTAGCTAAACTAAGCGTCCTAGAGGCAAAAGGACAAAAATCTGTGATCAGTTATAAAATTCCATAAAAAGGGGTGTTTTACTGAAAATTTCGATTTTTTTATATGAAAAACCTAAAACTCATTTTCTAGCTAAACTAAGCGTCCTAGAGGCAAAAGGGCAAAAATCTGTGATCATTTATAAAATTCCATAAAAAGGGGTGTTTTACTGAAAATTTAGATTTTTTTATATGAAAAACTAAAAACTCATTTTTTAGCTAAACTAAGCGTCCTAGATGCAAAAGGACAAAAATCTGTGATCAGTTATAAAATTCCATAAAAAGGGGATTTTGTACTGAAAAATTCAATTTTTTTATATGAAAAACTAAAAACTCATTTTCTAGCTAAACTAAGCGTCCTAGAGGCAAAAGGACAAAAATCTGTGATCATTTATTAAATTCCATAAAAAGGGGATTTTGTACTGAAGAATTCAATTTTTTTATATGAAAAACTAAAAACTCAATTTTTAGCTAAACTAAGCGTCCTAGAGGCAAAAGGACAAAAATCTGTGATCATTTATTAAATTCCATAAAAAGGGGTGTTTTACTGAAAATTTAGATTTTTTTATATGAAAAACTAAAAACTCATTTTTTAGCTAAACTAAGCGTCCTAGAGGAAAAAGGACAAAAATATGTGATCAGTTATAAAATTCCATAAAAAGGGGATTTTTTACTGAAGAATTCAATTTTTTTATATGAAAAACTAAAAACTCATTTTTTAGCTAAACTAAGCGTCCTAGAGGCAAAAGGGCAAAAATCTGTGATCACTTATAAAATTTCATAAAAAGGGGGTTTTTAATGAAAATTTAGATTTTTTTATATGAAAAACTAAAAACTCAATTTTTAGCTAAACTAAGCGTCCTAGAGGCAAAAGGACAAAAATCTGTGATCAGTTATAAAATTCCATAAAAAGGGGATTTTGTACTGAAAAATTAAATTTTTTTATATGAAAAACTAAAAACTCATTTTCTAGCTAAACTAAGCGTCCTAGAGGCAAAAGGACAAAAATCTGTAATCAGTTATAATTCCATAAAAAGGGGATTTTTTACTGAAAAATTCAATTTTTTTATATGAAAAACTAAAAACTCAATTTTTAGCTAAACTAAGCGTCCTAGAGGCAAAAGGACAAAAATCTGTGATCAGTTATAAAATTCCATAAAAAGGGGATTTTGTACTGAAAAATTCAATTTTTTTATTTGAAAAACTAAAAACTCATTTTTTAGCTAAATTAAGCGTCCTAGAGGCAAAAGGACAAAAATCTGTGATCAGTTATAAAATTCCATAAAAAGGGGGGTTTTTAATGAAAATTTAGATTTTTTTATATGAAAAACTAAAAACTCAATTTTTAGCTAAACTAAGCGTCCTAGAGGCAAAAGGACAAAAATCTGTGATCAGTTATAAAATTCCATAAAAAGGGGATTTTGTACTGAAAAATTAAATTTTTTTATTTGAAAAACTAAAAACTCATTTTTTAGCTAAATTAAGCGTCCTAGAGGCAAAAGGGCAAAAATCTGTGATCACTTATAAAATTTCATAAAAAGGGGGTTTCTAATGAAAATTTAGATTTTTTTATATGAAAAACTAAAAACTCAATTTTTAGCTAAACTAAGCGTCCTAGAGGCAAAAGGACAAAAATCTGTGATCAGTTATAAAATTCCATAAAAAGGGGTGTTTTACTGAAAATTTCGATTTTTTTATATGAAAAACCTAAAACTCATTTTCTAGCTAAACTAAGCGTCCTAGAGGCAAAAGGGCAAAAATCTGTGATCACTTATAAAATTTCATAAAAAGGGGGTTTCTAATGAAAATTTAGATTTTTTTATGTGAAAAACTAAAAACTCAATTTTTAGCTAAACTAAGCGTCCTAGAGGAAAAAGGACAAAAATATGTGATCAGTTATAAAATTTCATAAAAAGGGGGTTTCTAATGAAAAATTAAATTTTTTTATTTGAAAAACTAAAAACTCATTTTTTAGCTAAATTAAGCGTCCTAGAGGCAAAAGGGCAAAAATCTGTGATCACTTATAAAATTTCATAAAAAGGGGGTTTCTAATGAAAATTTAGATTTTTTTATATGAAAAACTAAAAACTCAATTTTTAGCTAAACTAAGCGTCCTAGAGGAAAAAGGTCAAAAATATGTGATCAGTTATAAAATTCCATAAAAAGGGGATTTTGTACTGAAAAATTCAATTTTTTATTTGAAAAACTAAAAACTCATTTTTTAGCTAATTTAAGCGTCCTAGAGGCAAAAGGACAAAAATCTGTGATCAGTTATAAAATTCCATAAAAAGGGGTGTTTTACTGAAAATTTCGATTTTTTTATATGAAAAACCTAAAACTCATTTTTTAGCTAAACTAAGCGTCCTAGAGGCAAAAGGGCAAAAATCTGTGATCACTTATAAAATTTCATAAAAAGGGGGTTTTTAATGAAAATTTAGATTTTTTTATATGAAAAACTAAAAACTCAATTTTTAGCTAAACTAAGCGTCCTAGAGGCAAAAGGACAAAAATCTGTGATCAGTTATAAAATTCCATAAAAAGGGGATTTTGTACTGAAGAATTCAATTTTTTTATATGAAAAACTAAAAACTCAATTTTTAGCTAAACTAAGCGTCCTAGAGGCAAAAGGACAAAAATCTGTGATCATTTATAAAATTCCATAAAAAGGGGTGTTTTACTGAAAATTTAGATTTTTTTATATGAAAAACTAAAAACTCATTTTTTAGCTAAACTAAGCGTCCTAGAGGAAAAAGGACAAAAATATGTGATCAGTTATAAAATTCCATAAAAAGGGGATTTTTTACTGAAAAATTCGATTTTTTTATATGAAAAACTAAAAACTCATTTTTTAGCTAAACTAAGCGTCCTAGAGGCAAAAGGGCAAAAATCTGTGATCACTTATAAAATTTCATAAAAAGGGGGTTTCTAATGAAAATTTAGATTTTTTTATATGAAAAACTAAAAACTCATTTTTTAGCTAAACTAAGCGTCCTAGAGGCAAAAGGGCAAAAATCTGTGATCACTTATAAAATTTCATAAAAAGGGGGTTTTTAATGAAAATTTAGATTTTTTTATATGAAAAACTAAAAACTCAATTTTTAGCTAAACTAAGCGTCCTAGAGGCAAAAGGACAAAAATCTGTGATCAGTTATAAAATTCCATAAAAAGGGGATTTTGTACTGAAAAATTAAATTTTTTTATATGAAAAACTAAAAACTCATTTTCTAGCTAAACTAAGCGTCCTAGAGGCAAAAGGACAAAAATCTGTAATCCGTTATAATTCCATAAAAAGGGGATTTTTTACTGAAAAATTCAATTTTTTTATATGAAAAACTAAAAACTCAATTTTTAGCTAAACTAAGCGTCCTAGAGGCAAAAGGACAAAAATCTGTGATCAGTTATAAAATTCCATAAAAAGGGGATTTTGTACTGAAAAATTCAATTTTTTTATTTGAAAAACTAAAAACTCATTTTTTAGCTAAATTAAGCGTCCTAGAGGCAAAAAGACAAAAATCTGTGATCAGTTATAAAATTCCATAAAAAGGGGTGTTTTACTGAAAATTTCGATTTTTTATATGAAAAACCTAAAACTCATTTTCTAGCTAAACTAAGCGTCCTAGAGGCAAAAGGGCAAAAATCTGTGATCACTTATAAAATTTCATAAAAAGGGGGTTTCTAATGAAAATTTAGATTTTTTTATATGAAAAACTAAAACTCATTTTTTAGCTAAACTAAGCGTCCTAGAGGCAAAAGGACAAAAAATCTGTGATCATTTATAAAATTCCATAAAAAGAGGATTTTTTACTGAAAAATTAAATTTTTTTATATGAAAAACTAAAACTCATTTTCTAGCTAAACTAAGCGTCCTAGAGGTAAAGGACAAAAATCTGTGATCAGTTATAAAATTCCATAAAAAGGGGATTTTGTACTGAAAAATTCAATTTTTTTATATGAAAAACTAAACTAAACTCATTTTCTAGCTAAACTAAGCGTCCTAGAGGCAAAAGGACAAAAATCTGTGATCAGTTATAAAATTACATAAAAAGGGGATTTTGTACTGAAAAATTAAATTTTTTTATATGAAAAACTAAACTAAACTCATTTTCTAGCTAAACTAATAAGCGTCCTAGAGGCAAAAGGACAAAAATCTGTGATCAGTTATAAAATTAAAAGGGGATTTTTTACTGAAAAATTCAATTTTTTTATATGAAAAACTAAAAACTCATTTTTTAGCTAAACTAAGCGTCCTAGAGGCAAAAGGACAAAAATCTGTGATCAGTTATAAAATTCCATAAAAAGGGGGTTTTTAATGAAAATTTCGATTTTTTTATATAAAAACTAAAAACTCTAGCTAAACTAAGCGTCCTAGAGGCAAAAGGACAAAAATCTGTGATCAGTTATAAAATTCCATAAAAAGGGGATTTTGTACTGAAAAATTCAATTTTTTTATTTGAAAAACTAAAAACTCAATTTTTAGCTAAACTAAGCGTCCTAGCAAAAGGACAAAAATCTGTGATCAGTTATAAAATTAAAAGGGGATTTTTTACTGAAAAATTCAATTTTTTTATATGAAAAACTAAAAACTCATTTTTTAGCTAAACTAAGCGTCCTAGAGGCAAAAGGACAAAAATCTGTGATCAGTTATAAAATTCCATAAAAAGGGGGTTTTTAATGAAAATTTCGATTTTTTTATATAAAAACTAAAAACTCTAGCTAAACTAAGCGTCCTAGAGGCAAAAGGACAAAAATCTGTGATCAGTTATAAAATTCCATAAAAAGGGGATTTTGTACTGAAAAATTAAATTTTTTTATATGAAAAACTAAAAACTCATTTTCTAGCTAAACTAAGCGTCCTAGAGGCAAAAGGACAAAAATCTGTAATCCGTTATAATTCCATAAAAAGGGGATTTTTTACTGAAAAATTCAATTTTTTTATATGAAAAACTAAAAACTCAATTTTTAGCTAAACTAAGCGTCCTAGAGGCAAAAGGACAAAAATCTGTGATCAGTTATAAAATTATCAGTTATAAAATTAAAAGGGGATTTTTTACTGAAAAATTCAATTTTTTTATATGAAAAACTAAAAACTCATTTTTTAGCTAAACTAAGCGTCCTAGAGGCAAAAGGACAAAAATCTGTGATCAGTTATAAAATTCCATAAAAAGGGGGTTTTTAATGAAAATTTCGATTTTTTTATATAAAAACTAAAAACTCTAGCTAAACTAAGCGTCCTAGAGGCAAAAGGACAAAAATCTGTGATCAGTTATAAAATTCCATAAAAAGGGGATTTTGTACTAAAAAATTCAATTTTTTTATTTGAAAAACTAAAAACTCATTTTTTAGCTAAATTAAGCGTCCTAGAGGCAAAAGGACAAAAATCTGTGATCAGTTATAAAATTCCATAAAAAGGGGTGTTTTACTGAAAATTTCGATTTTTTTATATGAAAAAACCTAAAACTCATTTTCTAGCTAAACTAAGCGTCCTAGAGGCAAAAGGGCAAAAATCTGTGATCACTTATAAAATTTCATAAAAAGGGGGTTTCTAATGAAAATTTAGATTTTTTTATATGAAAAACTAAAAACTCATTTTTTAGCTAAACTAAGCGTCCTAGAGGCAAAAGGACAAAAAATCTGTGATCATTTATAAAATTCCATAAAAGAGGATTTTTTACTGAAAAATTAAATTTTTTTATATGAAAAACTAAAAACTCATTTTCTAGCTAAACTAAGCGTCCTAGAGGTAAAGGACAAAAATCTGTGATCAGTTATAAAATTCCATAAAAAGGGGATTTTGTACTGAAAAATTAAATTTTTTTATATGAAAAACTAAACTAAACTCATTTTCTAGCTAAACTAAGCGTCCTAGAGGCAAAAGGACAAAAATCTGTGATCAGTTATAAAATTACATAAAAAGGGGATTTTGTACTGAAAAATTAAATTTTTTTATATGAAAAACTAAACTAAACTCATTTTCTAGCTAAACTAAGCGTCCTAGAGGCAAAAGGAAAAAAATCTGTGATCAGTTATAAAATTAAAAGGGGATTTTTTACTGAAAAATTCAATTTTTTTATATGAAAAACTAAAAACTCATTTTTTAGCTAAACTAAGCGTCCTAGAGGCAAAAGGACAAAAATCTGTGATCAGTTATAAAATTCCATAAAAAGGGGGTTTTTAATGAACTAAAAACTCTAGCTAAACTAAGCGTCCTAGAGGCAAAAGGACAAAAATCTGTGATCAGTTATAAAATTCCATAAAAAGGGGATTTTGTACTGTAAAATTCAATTTTTTTATTTGAAAAACTAAAAACTCAATTTTTAGCTAAACTAAGCGTCCTAGAGGCAAAAGGACAAAAATCTGTGATCAGTTATAAAATTCCATAAAAAGGGGATTTTGTACTGAAAAATTAAATTTTTTTATTTGAAAAACTAAAAACTCATTTTTTAGCTAAATTAAGCGTCCTAGAGGCAAAAGGGCAAAAATCTGTGATCACTTATAAAATTTCATAAAAAGGGGGTTTCTAATGAAAATTTAGATTTTTTTATATGAAAAACTAAAAACTCATTTTTTAGCTAAACTAAGCGTCCTAGAGGCAAAAGGACAAAAAATCTGTGATCATTTATAAAATTCCATAAAAAGAGGATTTTTTACTGAAAAATTAAATTTTTTTATATGAAAAACTAAAAACTCATTTTCTAGCTAAACTAAGCGTCCTAGAGGTAAAGGACAAAAATCTGTGATCAGTTATAAAATTCCATAAAAAGGGGATTTTGTACTGAAAAATTCAATTTTTTTATATGAAAAACTAAACTAAACTCATTTTCTAGCTAAACTAAGCGTCCTAGAGGCAAAAGGACAAAAATCTGTGATCAGTTATAAAATTAAAAGGGGATTTTTTACTGAAAAATTCAATTTTTTTATATGAAAAACTAAAAACTCATTTTTTAGCTAAACTAAGCGTCCTAGAGGAAAAAGGACAAAAATCTGTGATCAGTTATAAAATTCCATAAAAAGGGGATTTTGTACTGAAAAATTCAATTTTTTTATATGAAAAACTAAACTAAACTCATTTTCTAGCTAAACTAAGCGTCCTAGAGGCAAAAGGACAAAAATCTGTGATCAGTTATAAAATTACATAAAAAGGGGATTTTGTACTGAAAAATTAAATTTTTTTATATGAAAAACTAAACTAAACTCATTTTCTAGCTAAACTAAGCGTCCTAGAGGCAAAAGGACAAAAATCTGTGATCAGTTATAAAATTAAAAGGGGATTTTTTACTGAAAAATTCAATTTTTTTGTATGAAAAACTAAAAACTCATTTTTTAGCTAAACTAAGCGTCCTAGAGGCAAAAGGACAAAAATCTGTGATCAGTTATAAAATTCCATAAAAAGGGGGTTTTTAATGAAAATTTCGATTTTTTTATATAAAAACTAAAAACTCTAGCTAAACTAAGCGTCCTAGAGGCAAAAGGACAAAAATCTGTGATCAGTTATAAAATTCCATAAAAAGGGGATTTTTTACTGAAAAATTCAATTTTTTTATATGAAAAACTAAAAACTCATTTTTTAGCTAAACTAAGCGTCCTAGAGGCAAAAGGGCAAAAATCTGTGATCACTTATAAAATTTCATAAAATGGGGTTTTTAATGAAAATTTAGGTTTTTTTATATGAAAAACTAAAAAGGCAAAAGGACAAAAATATGTGATCAGTTATAAGATTCCATAAAAAGGGGATTTTTTACTGAAAAATTCAATTTATATGAAAAACTAAAAACTCAATTTTTAGCTAAACTAAGCGTCCTAGAGGCAAAAGGACAAAAATCTGTGATCATTTATAAAATTCCATAAAAAGAGGATTTTTTACTGAAAAATTAAATTTTTTTTATATGAAAAACTAAAAACTCATTTTCTAGCTAAACTAAGCGTCCTAGAGGCAAAAGGACAAAAATCTGTGATCACTTATAAAATTTCATAAAAAGGGGGTTTTTAATGAAAATTTAGATTTTTTTATATGAAAAACTAAAAACTCATTTTCTAGCTAAACTAAGCGTCCTAGAGGCAAAAGGACAAAAATCTGTGATCAGTTATAAAATTCCATAAAAAGGGGATTTTGTACTGAAAAATTCAATTTTTTTATATGAAAAACTAAAAACTCATTTTTTAGCTAAACTAAGCGTCCTAGAGGCAAAAGGACAAAACTAAAAACTCATTTTAAACTAAGCGTCCTAGAGGCAAAAGGACAAAACTAAAAACTCAATTTTTAGCTAAACTAAGCGTCCTAGAGGCAAAAGGACAAAAATCTGTGATCATTTATAAAATTCCATAAAAAGGGGATTTTGTACTGAAAAATTAAATTTTTTTATATGAAAAACTAAACTAAACTCATTTTCTAGCTAAACTAAGCGTCCTAGAGGCAAAAGGACAAAAATCTGTGATCAGTTATAAAATTAAAAGGGGATTTTTTACTGAAAAATTCAATTTTTTTATATGAAAAACTAAAAACTCATTTTTTAGCTAAACTAAGCGTCCTAGAGGCAAAAGGACAAAAATCTGTGATCAGTTATAAAATTCCATAAAAAGGGGGTTTTTAATGAAAATTTCGATTTTTTTATATAAAAACTAAAAACTCTAGCTAAACTAAGCGTCCTAGAGGCAAAAGGACAAAAATCTGTGATCAGTTATAAAATTCCATAAAAAGGGGATTTTTTACTGAAAAATTCAATTTTTTTATATGAAAAACTAAAAACTCATTTTTTAGCTAAACTAAGCGTCCTAGAGGCAAAAGGACAAAAATCTGTGATCAGTTATAAAATTCCATAAAAAGGGGATTTTTTACTGAAAAATTCAATTTTTTTATATGAAAAACTAAAAACTCATTTTTTAGCTAAACTAAGCGTCCTAGAGGCAAAAGGGCAAAAATCTGTGATCACTTATAAAATTTCATAAAAAGGGGGTTTTTAATGAAAATTTAGATTTTTTTATATGAAAAACTAAAAACTCAATTTTTAGCTAAACTAAGCGTCCTAGAGGCAAAAGGACAAAAATCTGTGATCAGTTATAAAATTCCATAAAAAGGGGATTTTGTACTGAAAAATTAAATTTTTTTATATGAAAAACTAAAAACTCATTTTCTAGCTAAACTAAGCGTCCTAGAGGCAAAAGGACAAAAATCTGTAATCCGTTATAATTCCATAAAAAGGGGATTTTTTACTGAAAAATTCAATTTTTTTATATGAAAAACTAAAAACTCAATTTTTAGCTAAACTAAGCGTCCTAGAGGCAAAAGGACAAAAATCTGTGATCAGTTATAAAATTAAAAGGGGATTTTTTACTGAAAAATTCAATTTTTTTATATGAAAAACTAAAAACTCATTTTTTAGCTAAACTAAGCGTCCTAGAGGCAAAAGGACAAAAATCTGTGATCAGTTATAAAATTCCATAAAAAGGGGGTTTTTAATGAAAATTTCGATTTTTTTATATAAAAACTAAAAACTCTAGCTAAACTAAGCGTCCTAGAGGCAAAAGGACAAAAATCTGTGATCAGTTATAAAATTCCATAAAAAGGGGATTTTGTACTAAAAAATTCAATTTTTTTATTTGAAAAACTAAAAACTCATTTTTTAGCTAAATTAAGCGTCCTAGAGGCAAAAGGACAAAAATCTGTGATCAGTTATAAAATTCCATAAAAAGGGGTGTTTTACTGAAAATTTCGATTTTTTTATATGAAAAACCTAAAACTCATTTTCTAGCTAAACTAAGCGTCCTAGAGGCAAAAGGGCAAAAATCTGTGATCACTTATAAAATTTCATAAAAAGGGGGTTTCTAATGAAAATTTAGATTTTTTTATATGAAAAACTAAAAACTCATTTTTTAGCTAAACTAAGCGTCCTAGAGGCAAAAGGACAAAAAATCTGTGATCATTTATAAAATTCCATAAAAAGAGGATTTTTTACTGAAAAATTAAATTTTTTTATATGAAAAACTAAAAACTCATTTTCTAGCTAAACTAAGCGTCCTAGAGGTAAAGGACAAAAATCTGTGATCAGTTATAAAATTCCATAAAAAGGGGATTTTGTACTGAAAAATTAAATTTTTTTATATGAAAAACTAAACTAAACTCATTTTCTAGCTAAACTAAGCGTCCTAGAGGCAAAAGGACAAAAATCTGTGATCAGTTATAAAATTACATAAAAAGGGGATTTTGTACTGAAAAATTAAATTTTTTTATATGAAAAACTAAACTAAACTCATTTTCTAGCTAAACTAAGCGTCCTAGAGGCAAAAGGAAAAAAATCTGTGATCAGTTATAAAATTAAAAGGGGATTTTTTACTGAAAAATTCAATTTTTTTATATGAAAAACTAAAAACTCATTTTTTAGCTAAACTAAGCGTCCTAGAGGCAAAAGGACAAAAATCTGTGATCAGTTATAAAATTCCATAAAAAGGGGGTTTTTAATGAACTAAAAACTCTAGCTAAACTAAGCGTCCTAGAGGCAAAAGGACAAAAATCTGTGATCAGTTATAAAATTCCATAAAAAGGGGATTTTGTACTGTAAAATTCAATTTTTTTATTTGAAAAACTAAAAACTCAATTTTTAGCTAAACTAAGCGTCCTAGAGGCAAAAGGACAAAAATCTGTGATCAGTTATAAAATTCCATAAAAAGGGGATTTTGTACTGAAAAATTAAATTTTTTTATTTGAAAAACTAAAAACTCATTTTTTAGCTAAATTAAGCGTCCTAGAGGCAAAAGGGCAAAAATCTGTGATCACTTATAAAATTTCATAAAAAGGGGGTTTCTAATGAAAATTTAGATTTTTTTATATGAAAAACTAAAAACTCATTTTTTAGCTAAACTAAGCGTCCTAGAGGCAAAAGGACAAAAAATCTGTGATCATTTATAAAATTCCATAAAAAGAGGATTTTTTACTGAAAAATTAAATTTTTTTATATGAAAAACTAAAAACTCATTTTCTAGCTAAACTAAGCGTCCTAGAGGTAAAGGACAAAAATCTGTGATCAGTTATAAAATTCCATAAAAAGGGGATTTTGTACTGAAAAATTCAATTTTTTTATATGAAAAACTAAACTAAACTCATTTTCTAGCTAAACTAAGCGTCCTAGAGGCAAAAGGACAAAAATCTGTGATCAGTTATAAAATTAAAAGGGGATTTTTTACTGAAAAATTCAATTTTTTTATATGAAAAACTAAAAACTCATTTTTTAGCTAAACTAAGCGTCCTAGAGGAAAAAGGACAAAAATCTGTGATCAGTTATAAAATTCCATAAAAAGGGGATTTTGTACTGAAAAATTCAATTTTTTTATATGAAAAACTAAACTAAACTCATTTTCTAGCTAAACTAAGCGTCCTAGAGGCAAAAGGACAAAAATCTGTGATCAGTTATAAAATTACATAAAAAGGGGATTTTGTACTGAAAAATTAAATTTTTTTATATGAAAAACTAAACTAAACTCATTTTCTAGCTAAACTAAGCGTCCTAGAGGCAAAAGGACAAAAATCTGTGATCAGTTATAAAATTAAAAGGGGATTTTTTACTGAAAAATTCAATTTTTTTGTATGAAAAACTAAAAACTCATTTTTTAGCTAAACTAAGCGTCCTAGAGGCAAAAGGACAAAAATCTGTGATCAGTTATAAAATTCCATAAAAAGGGGGTTTTTAATGAAAATTTCGATTTTTTTATATAAAAACTAAAAACTCTAGCTAAACTAAGCGTCCTAGAGGCAAAAGGACAAAAATCTGTGATCAGTTATAAAATTCCATAAAAAGGGGATTTTTTACTGAAAAATTCAATTTTTTTATATGAAAAACTAAAAACTCATTTTTTAGCTAAACTAAGCGTCCTAGAGGCAAAAGGGCAAAAATCTGTGATCACTTATAAAATTTCATAAAATGGGGTTTTTAATGAAAATTTAGGTTTTTTTATATGAAAAACTAAAAAGGCAAAAGGACAAAAATATGTGATCAGTTATAAGATTCCATAAAAAGGGGATTTTTTACTGAAAAATTCAATTTATATGAAAAACTAAAAACTCAATTTTTAGCTAAACTAAGCGTCCTAGAGGCAAAAGGACAAAAATCTGTGATCATTTATAAAATTCCATAAAAAGAGGATTTTTTACTGAAAAATTAAATTTTTTTTATATGAAAAACTAAAAACTCATTTTCTAGCTAAACTAAGCGTCCTAGAGGCAAAAGGACAAAAATCTGTGATCACTTATAAAATTTCATAAAAAGGGGGTTTTTAATGAAAATTTAGATTTTTTTATATGAAAAACTAAAAACTCATTTTCTAGCTAAACTAAGCGTCCTAGAGGCAAAAGGACAAAAATCTGTGATCAGTTATAAAATTCCATAAAAAGGGGATTTTGTACTGAAAAATTCAATTTTTTTATATGAAAAACTAAAAACTCATTTTTTAGCTAAACTAAGCGTCCTAGAGGCAAAAGGACAAAACTAAAAACTCATTTTAAACTAAGCGTCCTAGAGGCAAAAGGACAAAACTAAAAACTCAATTTTTAGCTAAACTAAGCGTCCTAGAGGCAAAAGGACAAAAATCTGTGATCATTTATAAAATTCCATAAAAAGAGGATTTTTTACTGAAAAATTAAATTTTTTTTATATGAAAAACTAAAAACTCATTTTCTAGCTAAACTAAGCGTCCTAGAGGCAAAAGGACAAAAATCTGTGATCACTTATAAAATTTCATAAAAAGGGGGTTTTTAATGAAAATTTAGATTTTTTTATATGAAAAACTAAAAACTCATTTTCTAGCTAAACTAAGCGTCCTAGAGGCAAAAGGACAAAAATCTGTGATCAGTTATAAAATTCCATAAAAAGGGGATTTTGTACTGAAAAATTCAATTTTTTTATATGAAAAACTAAAAACTCATTTTCTAGCTAAACTAAGCGTCCTAGAGGCAAAAGGACAAAAATCTGTGATCAGTTATAAAATTCCATAAAAAGTTGTGTTTTACTGAAAATTTCGATTTTTTTATATGAAAAACTAAAAACTCATTTTTTAGCTAAACTAAGCGTCCTAGAGGCAAAAGGACAAAACTAAAAACTCATTTTAAACTAAGCGTCCTAGAGGCAAAAGGACAAAACTAAAAACTCATTTTAAACTAAGCGTCCTAGAGGCAAAAGGACAAAAATATGTGATCAGTTATAAAATTCCATAAAAAGGGGATTTTTTACTGAAAAATTCAATTTTTTTATATGAAAAACTAAAAACTCATTTTCTAGCTAAACTAAGCATCCTAGAGGCAAAAGGACAAAAATATGTGATCAGTTATAAAATTCCATAAAAAGGGGATTTTCTACTGAAAAATTCAATCTTTTTATTTGAGAAACTAAAAACTCATTTTTTAGCTAAACTAAGCGTCCTAGAGGCAAAAGGACAAAATTCTGTGATCACGTATAAAATTTTATAAAAAGGGGTGTTTTTATTAAAAAATTCAATTTTTTATATAAAATGCTAAAAACCCATTTTTTAGCTAAACTAATGATCCTAGAGGCAAAAGGACAAAAATCTGTGATCACTTATAAAATTCATAAAAAGAGGGTTTTTATTGAAAAATAGGATTTTTTATATGAAAAACTAAAAACTCATTTTCTAGCTAAACTAAGCGTCCTAAAGGCAAAAGGACAAAAATCTGTGATCACTTATAAAATTCATAGAAATAGATTTTTACTGAAAAATTCGATTTTTTTATATGAAAAACTGAAAAACTCATTTTCTAGCTAAACTAAGCTTGCTGGAGGAAAAAGGACAATATTCTGTGATCATAAAAGGGAGTTTTTAACTGAAAAATACGAATATTTATATGAAAAACTAAAAACTCGATTTTACATTTTCCGTATATCTCACGGGTTATCTCTTTAGCTTTAGTAGGACAGCAACTGAAATTTCCACAAGGTTGTTTTACAATAGCAGCTACAGCAAAAAGAAAATGTAAAAAAATCAAAAAAATCTTCCTATAATTTCCAAATCGTCAAAATAATTATATTTTTTTTTTTTGATAACATTTTTAATGTAAATTTGACTAGCACTTAGCCGATTTATTATTACAAAGATTAAACAAAAATATTTATTTTATATCCGTTACTTTTACCTCTTCTGTACAATATTCTTCTGACAAATTGAAGTTGTCGTCTTCGTTAGGATAAAAACATTTTACAAAAACAAACAGAATAATGGCTAGAAGGGCAGCTAGTGATACAACTGT
Organism: Phasia obesa; assembly: GCA_949628195.1. NCBI lineage: Eukaryota > Metazoa > Arthropoda > Insecta > Diptera > Tachinidae > Phasia > Phasia obesa. Next base: position 129,256,227 of record OX451219.1, read on the forward strand.
AAGCAAAATTATATGCCTCATACTCAAGCCATGGTTCTTTAATTGAGCCTTTTGGCAGATAAAACCCAATCTTGAATTGAATTCGATGTGTTGGCCTCTCCTCTTGGGAGTGGCACAATTGTAATGGGTCTCATTGTTGTAGCCAAACCAAAAACTCGCACTTGAACCATAATTGATAAAAATGTAATTCCTTAGCATTTTATTGTTGGCATAATCCTTTATTACCGACAAGGACATTTGACGTTTTTCACATTGATCGTAAGCCTGTTCGCAGGTGAACTACAAAAAAATGAAGAGGTTTTAATAAATTTAATTACAAAATCAAATATAAATCATCAGAACAAGATTACGCCATCACGCTCATTAAAAAAATATTTTCTGTGCATGTTGGACAAATGACGTCATGAGAAGTGTTTTAGTATTGGCTACTAACTGTAATCGGGTAAATAAGTGTGATTTTGATTGTGTAGCAATTCGTTAATTACAGACCTAGTAACCCGACTATGGAGAAATTATACGAATGACGTAATCAGTGTTAATATAAATTAAATACCTGTTGATCTGGTTGCACAAAATACACCATATTTTGGGTATTAAATGAAGAATAACCTTTCAGTAGAGGTTTCTCGCATATAAAACCCAATTCACTGTCACAAGTTTCTGGTAGAAATTTAAACATTGAAGAGTTATCGAATTTATAACATTTTTGACGATTGTGCTGATCCTTGCTTAAACCGATATGATGGAAAATTGTGGTCCATTTTACCTGGGTATTGGCCCAAAAGGAAGAGTAATCCTCTTTGTAGTAAAAAAGTAAAAAAATATTGATAATATCTTCATTTTCATTTATCTCTCTCTATCTCTCTCTGAATCTCCAAACACTTACTAAAATTATGCCTGATGACATCTTTCAATTTTGCATAATCGTAGTCTCCCTTTGGATTAATTAAATATGAATGTTTCTTTTTACACTCGGCCACTGCCTGTTTCCAAGTGTACTGTAACAGAGAAAAAGTCGTTGGTTAGTTTCAAAGCAAGTTTTCTTTCAAATCATTCGTTTCAAAGCAACTTTTCTTTTCGATCATTTTGCTTACGTTGCCCTCCGGTTCAATCAGAAATAATTCTTTGCCTATTTCCAGCCATTTTTGTTTTTTTCCACTTTCAGCGATTTCCAATTTGCATAAAAGAAAGATGGTAACGCAAAGTGAAATTATAATGAAGGGCTTCATTGCGAATTGATAACTGAGGTTAGAGAAATAATTTAATAAAACTTGTATTAAGGGGTCTTTGCAAGCACTCTTAACGCTCTAAGGTATGCAATTTCTTTCATAGCATTAACAATACAGGGCGAGAATACAGAGTTCTCAGCCTACAAGTTGAATTTTTTGAATTGGCTGTAGTTCTTGGGACAAACCAAACGGTCTCTGTATGTGTATTGGTTCATGAGTTATAGCCGGAATAGTTGGCGTGGTACCGCCCATATAAAGTGAAAAATGTTTATCGTGTTCCTGGCAAGCTGCAATAGATAGCGCCTTGAAAGTTTGCAAGAGTAGCCTTTGTGCTAAGGCGCATAGTCTGCCAAAATACAGAATGAATTAGAACAGTGAGCGTGGTACCCCCTATACAAAGTAAAAAATTATTATCCTGTATCAAGAGAACCTCAATAGGTAACGCCTTGGAATTTTGCATCAGTAACCCCCATATTAAGATACATTGTGTATAGAAACCCAAACTGAATTTGAATGGAGGGCGTGGTACCTCCTATAAAAAGTGAAAAGTTATAATCTCGTATCTAGAGAACTACATTAGGTATAGTCTTGAAGCTTTGCACAAGTAACCCTCATACTAATAGTCTAGCAAAATACAGACTGGATAAGAATAGTGGGAGTGGCACATCCCATTAAAAGTAAAAAATTTTTATCGTGTTATAACGTCTAATAAAAAACCAAAAAACAAGTTGAATGGGAACATTTTTGACTTTAGAATAGCGTGCGTTTTCGCGTTAAAGGTTGGTTATACTTTTCTTCCAAGTGTTTATTGTATTTTTTGTTGATGGGTGTTGCGAATCGCACCGGGTATAGCTAGTAACTTATAAAATTCACTTCATGAATTTTTTCACAATTATTGAACATATTGAAAAATGATATTAGTAAGACTTGAAGAAAATTTAAATTCAGATTTTCGGATTTTTTTTTTTTTAATAACCGATGGATCGGAAGAGTAGAAGAAAAATATGTAGTCGATACTCAGATACTCCTTGCGGAAGTTGTTATACACAATGCGTGTATGGAAAACGATATCAGCATTTTTACTGATGGTTCTCTTATGGACGGTAGAGTAAGAGCAGGTGTATAATCAGTTGAGCTGAATAAAGTACCTCTCCTGTTATCAGGCAGAATTTCTTGGGCTGCTGCATGTGTTGAATCATCTGCTCGAAAGCCGGCTGCATAAAAGAATGGTTCTCATTGCACTTAACAAACAATCAGTCAGTTATAAAAGTGCTGAAATGTGTTTTGAAATTTAACTGATGTGCCGCGATAAATGAGGTAAAATTGATGTGGGTTAAGGGACACATAGACATAGGCACATAGCTGGGAATAAAGCTGCATACCAACTTGCTAAAGGGGGATCTGCTATGAATTTCTGTGGATCAGATTCCAGAGTAGCACTAGGTAATGGCCTAATGCAAGCGAAGGTCCTACAATGGGTGAACTCATTAAACCTCAAAAGATGCAAGGAGGCTATTACATGTAGACAGGCTCGAATTGTGCTCAAAGAGCCCCTTAGAAGGAAGGCGAGTAAGATGATCAGATATAAAAGAAGTTCCTTAAGCTGGATAACTGCGTTACTGACAGGTCATGGAAATTTCAAGTATCATCGCTAGATGAAGATGAAAAGCGAAGACTTGCAGACTATGCCTAGAAGAGAGGTGGCACACATTGTGTGTGAATGTCCAGCACTGGCTAGCATAAGCCTTGGGACCACGAACAAAAACTTGTTAAATATGGATGATATGTTGATATGGATCTAAGTTTACAATTCCTAGAGACTCTGCGATAATAAAGAAGGCCGACAGTTGCTTTACATTAGTTTTTTTTTTAAATTCATTTCTACTTCCATAGTAGCAGCAGATGTATTACTATTACGATGCAAGAGATAAGAAAATAGGCTTTTACATCGATAATTGAATAGACGAAAAGTTGTCTGAGCGATATTTATTTGTTATTAATGTAGGGCGAATATCAAAGCAGACCAGACTTCCTTAACGGAAGTTCCTTTTCGACCCCCTTCCATCCTCTATGATTTTAGGCAAACGAAATGTTATTACGGCCACCTTACCCTCATAGAGGTCACGTGCTACAACAAGCCTTTAATCCTAATTTTAGTGATTTCAGACTGTCGACTGGTAACTGTCGGCCTTCTTTTTCACCACGCAGTCTCTGGTAATTGCTAGCATATGTTCAAGGCTTAGTTCCCCCATGGCATCCACATTTAACAAGCTTCTACCAGACCGAGCGATATTAATAGTGTTGAATTTTTAATAGGGTTGCCAGACGACCTGGATTGTCCAGTGGAATGGCCTGGTTCCAGTTACCAGTTAAAGAAAGCTAAAATACAATGTGTCCAGTTAAAAACGAATTTATTTAATTTTGAAAAATAATTTTTTTTTGTTAACTATTTATATGATTTCGGAGATAAGTCACTTTGCAGCAAAATTTCCGTTTTAAATTTAAAACAATCTATTTTATAATGGAATAACTTATCATAGCTTCTTAAAGTTTTAGAAATATCAAATGTAATTGACAGGGACATGTTGTACACTGACTTCTGCTCCCTGCAAGAAGCCTTTGATAATTTTCCGAAAGATATTCCCATTGATAAGATAAGATCCTTCTTTTTTGAAAAAAAAGCAATAAAAATAATTGAAAATCTATATAAATTTATCTTCTTTATTTTATTTTTCTTTTCAATTAGCAAAGCTTTTTGTAAAAGATATTTAGTATTTTAAATAATCTACACTCACAAGAGGTCCTTCGACCTAATAGAGGCTAAAATTTTAATAAGAGTAAATTTTAATGAAAGTTACAAAAATTTTGCCTACTCGATTTGCAAATAAAAATACAATAGATTACTTGACACCTTGAATTTTATGAATTGCCCACTTATTTGACTTTTAGTAGCTGGCAACCCTAATTTATACTCTTTGGTTTCATCGGGTAGTTACATTTTAATGGCCGATGTTGAATGTGAACCACACCGAAACGTTAAGTTCTTTTCAGCATTTAATTTGATATTTCTCAATTTCAGACTAACTCAATTTAAAACATGGTCACCACAAACGTCGTTACTGGTCAGAATGGTGGCAAGAAATGGCAACAGTGGATGATCAATTTTCAAAGAAAATCATCTTCAGTGATGAGGCACATTTTCACCTCAGTGGATTCGTCAATAAACAGAATTGCCGCATTTGGGGGAATGATAATCCAAGAGTGATTGTCGAAAAACCGATGCACCCACAAAGAGTGACTGTTTGGTGCGGTTTATGGGCTAGCGGCATCATCGGGCCGTATTTTTTCCAAAATGAGGCCGGTCAGGCAGTTACTGTGAATGGTGTTCGCAATCGTGTGATGATAACGAACTTTTTATGGCCCGAATTGTAAGATATAAATGTGGACGATATGTGGTTTCAACAGGACGGTGCCACTTGCCAAACAGCTAACGAAACAATGGCTCTTTTGCGCGACAAATTTAATGGCCGTTTTGTCTCACGTGGTGGCGATGTTAATTGGCCGCCATGATCATGTGATTTGACACCGTTGGACTTCTTTCTGTGGGGTTATTTGAAAGAATAGGTGTACGTCGATAAGCCATCAATAATTCAAGAGATAAAGGATTAGAACCTAAATCATGCCTCAGCGTCATTGAAAATTTGGAGCATCGGATGGTGGTGCGGCGACCATTTGGCCTTTATTTTTTACCATACATAATTAAATCATACCAATATTATCAAAATAAAAAGAAATGACAATAATTTCCTAAATAATTTGTGTTTTATTCAAAATAAACATCGGCCCTTAAAATTTAACCACCCTTTAAAAGACTTCTTGGCCTCAGTGTAAACTGCTCTAATAACTAAATATTTTAAACATGTGAATTATTACTAGATTATACTTTGTTTCACCTTCACCGTCCCTTAGAGGTATAATAATCGCAATGATTTAATAGATTCTTTTAATAAACTTCGTGGTGAATAGCTTTTTTATTATTTATTTTAGGAATAAAATTATTAGTCATGCTTCGACATGTCAAAATAAAATAAGTTTTTATAGAAAAATAAAATCTTTTAATTTGTATTTATAAAAAATATCGTTTATATTGAAGATTAATAAAATATACATATCGCACCCTAAATACAAAAGGGTCACAACTCAAAATACTAATACTATTTTCAGGAGAGACCAAAAACTGTTTATGTGCAGAAGCAACACACTTAAGATAAAAATAGATATATGTAACTGTATTTTCCAATTGAAAAAGGTGATATGAAAGAATTTTTTGTAGTAGTTAGAGATATGTACTCTGAAGTAATTTATGGAAAAAAGTCTGTTTTGGAAAATTTTTAGTTGTGACCTTTTTGTATTTAGGGTGCGATATGTAAGTATAATTAAAATTGTTTTTATTTTTTTTTATTTAAATTTCTGTTTCGTTTCTATATTTTATCAAATATTCGTTTATAAGGTTCTCTAAACTAGATCACTTTTCTTTTGGGACCCTTTAACAGTTTCGGGTACCTTAATACAAAATAAATACATATATGCAGTTTAAAAACTTCAGACAACAATCACTCATTACAAGACACTGATACTACCCGTGCTCTTATATGGTACCGAAACATGGGTACTTTTGAAAGCATATGACGTAGTACTTGGAGTGTTTAAGAGAAAAACTCTTTGCAAACTCTATGGACCCATCTGCATTGGCGAAGAATATCGGTGTTGTATGAACCACGAGCTGTACAAGGCATATGTCAGCATTGACATAGTCAAAATGATCAAATTACAACGATTGCGTTGGCTAGGTCATGTTGCATGGATGAGAATGAATATGAACGTGATGTCGGTTAACGCAGAAGGGAAAGACCAAAACTTCGATGGAAAGATCAAGTTAAGAAAGACATCTCGAAACTTGGTGTAAAAAATTGGAGCAAAAGCGCAGAAGATCGAGGCACTTGGAAATCTCTTATACGTTCGGCTACAGGAAAAAAATATTCTGTAACAGCCAGCTTAGTAGATAAATAAGTAAGATTGTCCGCCGCGCGGTTACCAGTTACGCGATACATTCGATCAGTTTAACTGTTGACTACTTTGTCCAATAAATCTGGGTGTATGGCATCAATAGTGACCTGAATATTGGGTTATAATGCTTCAAGAACTGCTGGTTTGTCGTCATAAAACAAGTTCCTAATCTAGCCACATAAAAAGTAATCCAGAAGCATTAAATCCCACGAACGATGGGGTGTCTGTGTACCGTCATAATTTTGAAATAAATGATTCTTGTTGGAACCGTATGTTATTGATGTTTAGCTGATTTATTTTTGAAAATAAAAATTCAGCCAGCATAAGCTCGATAGCACCCGCCATTATTCGGTAACGGCAGATCCTTGTTTTTTTCGAAGGGAATGAGGACGCTGATGATGCCGACAGAAACAGTCAACTTTAATGAGTGTTAACGGCTACGGCAATTTTGCTTATTGATTTTACCATTTAACTAGAGCTTCATTAATAAACAAAAATATTTGATAAAAAGACTCATCAGCTTCGATCAGTTTCAACCGATGGTCGTCCGGCTTCGAATCTTGCACGAGCTGTATTTTATAGGCACGTAATCCAACATCCTTACGTAAAATTTTCCACATTGTCAAAGGACAAAGGCCAACAAGTTGAGAATGATTGCGCAACAGTAGTAGTATTCTCTTTGGTGCGAACATTTATTTGTCCTGGAGGTGATTTTAAATCGAAAAGTGTAAAATTAGTACGAAAATTATCAACAACTGCACGAATTGCTTGCTCACTTGGCCCATTATGTTGACCATCAAATGAACGAAGTGCTCACTTCGCGAACAGAATTATTTGTTGTCTACAATTTGGAAGCGCTGTTCTGGTGTTATCCCATTGCCAAATCTTACTGAACAGAAGTGCCAACACTTTGACATTTTCAGCTGTCATACCATACACAGCAAAAAAAATAATTTCACCAATTAAAGTTTTAATTGGTTTCAAATTAAAATTTGATTAAATAATTAAATGATTCAATTAATTTTATTAGGTATTTTTTGTTCTTTTTTTAACAAATATATATTTGAATCAATTAAAAAATTAATTTAACTTTAATTTAAAACTGATTAAAACCTTTATATCGTGTTTAGCTCAGTTTAGAGATGATGCAATCACTGGTGAAAAATATGGAAAATCAAAAGTTGCTGCCTGAGCCAATGGAGTCAAATAAATTTCTTTATTTGGTTCACTCAGATTTATGCAATTATAAAAACCCCATTAGGAAATATATGAAATAAAACAAGAATTATTAGGGTTGAAAGGAAACCAAAATGGATCTTTATTTAGATAAATGGAAATTTACCTTCTTCGGGTGCTGGTAGATTTAAAACAGACCGTCAAATATAATATTAAAATGGAAGTAGTATATCTGACATATTGACCAGGTTGACATTTAATTAAGAAAGAGACAAATAGCCATGCAAATATCGTGGATTGATATAACAATTAGCTTCTGCATATATCGTTAGTCAAAAGAAAAGACTAACTCTGATTTCATAATTTAAGATACACGTTTGTTAAGGAATCTGGCCTTAACATATCGATATAGTTCTTATGCAGCCACTACAAATACACGCGGTCGATACATACAGCGTTCTATAAAATTTTATTAAAACAAATTTTAAAAATTTACAACAAAATTTTATTATTCAATAAAAGATGATTTATAACTAACATATTTGAATAGCTTGTAAATACGAGTATTATTATTTGGTTTTGTGTTTTTTAACCCTGAACTAATAAAACTAATCACTTGAACATGCATTCTTTCCTTCAACTTATTAATCACAAAGAATAATTTTTATTTTCAACAATATCTTACAATCAAGATCAAGTTAAAAGAAAAATTAAAAAAAAATTAATAATAAATACTAGAACAAAAGCAAACTAAAAATCTAATTAAGTTTTCAATGAAGATTTTATTCAAAACTAAAATAAAATTGTAACTCGATACAAGGATGTTGATTGGTATTTTTACAAAAGCAAAACAAAAACTAAATTAACTTTTTGTTAAACTGATAAACACAAGTTTAAATTGAGTATAAGCTGCATAATGTATGAGTAATCAGCATAAATGTACATAAGTGTTTTTTATAGCAGCAATTTTTTGTTATAAAATAATAATTTTGTATAGAAATGTTTTTAATAACATTCTTCTAATAAATTAAAAAAAAAAAACAAGTAAAAGTGCTATATTCGGCCGTGCCGAATCTTCTATACCCTTCACCACGGTGATTTTATTTATACAGACGTGTACAGCATTATCCATATTGTTGACTCTTCATGAGTTAAAGAAATAGAAGACAAATGAAAACAAATTCCGTTTGCTACAATTGTCGCCGTGTTGTCAGCTACTTAATGATATTGAAGCCGACAGCTATATCGTAAACTCTGACATTGTTGTAGAAATACTTATTTTGCTTTTATAAAATTAAATAACTTTTTCAAAAACTTATAAATATTTCCTCCAAAACTTTTTGTTTGTATATGAATTTGTAATTTACAATTTTGTGACATTTTCTTTTGTTGAATAAAATAGAAAAAGTCGTGTATACATGTAGCTATATTGGCTTCAAAATAATCGTTTACCTATAAACGTGTGTATTTTATTTTTGACAGTTTGTAGTCGGTATCCTGATGATGTCTATATGTTTAATGCACCTAGGTTTTAAAACAGAGATATCATCTATTTAAAAATCAAACACATTTAAAAAAATATGTTACTCTATATACACACATACATCCCTATGTATATTCTTAATATTAATTATATGTTATGTTACACTCATAATTTTAATTTTCAGAGAAATATTGAAATTTTTGTTTTAATTTTTAGAAAATTGAGTCTAAAAATTTTTTGTAAAAATTTGTTTTTTTAAATTTTTTGGAAAATTTTTTAAAAAAATTTTTTTTTGAATATTTTTCTGTAAAATACCTTTTTGGAAATGCTTTGTAAATATTTTTGATAAAAAATTTTAAATTTTTTTTTTTTTAAATTTTTTTACAATTTTTTTTTTTAAAAATTTTATTGAAATTTTTTTTGTTAAATTTAGGACCTTTCTGCAATCTATATTAAGTTAGAATGGTCAGACTAAAGCAAAATGAAATCCTTACAAAAAAAAAATTTCATCATATTGACACATGGGGGTCCTTTTAACTGCTCCTATTTGTCAGTGGGTACCCTGTGGGTCAATTGGCTACCTCTATGCGTATTGCTTTCTATTAAGGTCTCTAATACAAAAGCAGAAAAACCCTACCAATCTAAAAACAAACAAAAATCGCCCCTCGCAGGGGGTTATTGATCCCCCGAGATCTGTATGCACTCCTAGCGATCTACCTGTCGCAGTCTAATATTTATTTGACAAAAAAAGGCAAAACAGAATCATTAAAGCCGAAAAAAATTAAAAAAAAAAACGTTAAAAAAATATAGGTGGGCGTGGTTTTTGACCCGTGGCCTCCAAAGGAATGATCCGATGTTGCTGAATTGCAATACCAAAATTTTCGAAACTATGCCTGACAGATTGGTGTGCTTAAATTTTGTATATCTCTTCTGGTGCCTTGGCAAATGACATTACCACACTAACACGGACAGACGAACAGACGGACATCGCTTAATCAACTTCTCTATGTATAAGGATCCAGAATATATATACTTTATGGGGTCGGAAATGAATATTGTAGAAATTACACACGGAATGACAAACTTATATATACCCTTTCCACCTGTAGTGAAGGGTATAAAAACATATCTTTACTATCGGCCATTTTAAAAATAATTTTAACGATTTAAGACATTTGAAAAACACATTAACAAAGGTAGTGCATTATAAAATTGAAGTAATTATAACAAGGTCGTTCTTCGCAAAACATACTCGATTTGTTCTTTATCAATTACTAGCTGTGTCCACACACGTTGTGTGGGTCCTGACAAAATTTGGTTCGATTTTACTTTGAAAGTAATCCACACCAAATTTTAAGACTTTTACGTATCTACTTTATATAAATGTACCCATCCCTGGATAAAACTCTAAAAATTTATATAAATTTCTAAAAACTATTGTAAAGCTCTGTAAAAGGTGTTTATTAAAATACAAAAATATTTTTTTATCCAGATGAAAGTTTGAAGTCAAGCTTGAGTTCGTTCTATTCCTTCTAAGAATGAATAAATTAAATTACAAAATTAATTATTAAAGAAAAATTGGAAAAATTTAATTTTTAGACACCAGCAGAGCGGAATGCAGATTTTCTAGACAGCTACGTCCGTCATCAGCACTCTTCGTATCTATCTACTTTGGGTAGTGTTTAGTTGTAAGCATCATCTATTTGACCAACCAAACTCAGATAAAAGAATACGAGAAAACTGTATTCAATCATCAATTGTCAGTTGGTGAGAACGAAGTCTACCACTATCTAAAGCTTCCCTCTTGTTTAATATTTTACTACCTTAAATTTGTTGTTGCTTCAGCCAACCTTCGGTTAGCAAGGAAAGCTAGTTTTTGTTTTTATTTGTTTTCTTCCAACATTGTGTAGAAAATGTGCATTCCGCTCTGCTGGTGTCTAAAAATTTAATTATCCCAACTTTTCTTTAATATTATTACCTAATTTGTAATTTAATTTATTCTTAGGGAGAATAAGGCAGAATAAAAACGAACTTAAGCTTGACTTCAAATTTCATCTGTATGTAAAACTAATAGTTCGACTAATAAAATTTCAAATATTCAATATTTTTTAATCCTTTAAAATGCATCCTCTTAATATCTCGAAACAAGAAATATATGACTTATACCTCTTTCATAATCAAGGGCTCAATTTTCTTATTTCTATCCATCGCCATAAACCGATCGATTGTCAAGAAGCCTCAACAAAAATGGAATAATAGCAGTCACCAAATCTTTTCTCCTTGACCGTTTTATTCTGTTCGATTATTTCTTTTTAGACTCAAATAAATAAATATTTTTATTTTAATTTAATTATTACTCAACAGTATAAAATGTATAGAATTTGTATGAAAATAAAGTATCTGTAACGTCCTTGATGCTTTACATTTTACACAGTTACTTTCAACATGTCTACAGAAAAATGTTATTGTTTTAATTAATCTTGCATGCGGCATGTTCAGTTTAATATTATTTTTGAAGTTTTCTTTATGTTAAATTGAAAATATAACAATTGCAATGTTGCTTTAATGAATGCCAGTCAAAGAATTATTATTATTTTTTTTTTTTTTTTGAATACAACAAAATTGAGTTTTAGTACCTGCATCATTACATGAAAAATAATAATTCCGTTTTAACAAAAATTGATCATAAATGAAAAGTATACACGAGTGTGGTCTTAAAAGTACCTTAATTAAAGTGACAATATTACAATACACACTTGCTTTAGTACCTAGTGGAAAATAAAAATATATGTTGAAAAACAATACTTTTAATTATCAAGTCTCCATACAATTCAAAATTTAGGCTATGAAGGCAGGAAAATGAAGCAGTGTCAATCCCTGAAAATTACCGCGCAATTGCAATTTGTTCGCTTTTTTGAACGCTTTCTAAGGCAATGGAAAGTATGATAAATACGGAATAACTTGGGCGTACCAAGCTGCCACGCAAACCAATAAACCAAGTGAGTGCATCGCTAGGATTGTAGTTAGTACGTTACCACACCATTAGCCCAAGAGGGTGCTGTAGCTGAAGTGGTTAGCACGTTGACTACTAAGCAATGGTCACGAGTTCAAATCTCAGCCGTGCAACATCAATTTTTCTTATATGTATTAATTTTTCTTCATAATAACGCATATCACAGCGCCCTCCTTCGCCGGTATTATCACATAGCACTAAATCGCCGGCGAAGTAAAATAATTATAAATTGGCTATGCTAGCTTTAAACTAAACTAATTCGCCTAAATAACACCAGAGGCGCTGCAATACTGTTCTAAAAATAATCATAACGTGCAATTGCAGTGTTGCCAGAATCGAAGCTTTACTATCACTAACCATCTGTCTTATCTACCTACTACTATCCCTTTCCAAAGGAAGTACCACAGTTAATGTAGGCATTAACTGCCTGAGTGGTACTTCTCTTAAAAAAAAACAATCGATGGGTTAATGGTACATCAGATTTATGTACGACTAGCTGTGCCCGCCACTTTGTCAGCGTCCTTGCTATAATTTGTTCGCTTTTGCTTTGAAAGCAAAGACCCTTACTTTTTTAGTATTTCAGTTATGGTTTATGTATTTACTTTATATAAGGTTCTCATCCCTACTAAAATAAGTAAATACATAAACCATAACTAAAGCACTAAAGGCATGAGCGTTGAAGGAACGTTTTGAAGTGCCTCCTTCCGAAAAGGATTTGCCTAAACCCACAGACCTTGGAGATGCGTCTAATTCATCCACATTTACCTGCATAGCCGCAGAAGTATCTTCATAGACTGACCAGTCCACCCCTTGCTAGGCTTCTTTGTCATTCTATTTCGATATCCTCCCCTGGTCAGTGGCAACCGGAGTTCCTAAAGGGATTAACCTCTCCACCTCTAACTAGGCTGCCATGTCCATCCCTATTGAAATTTCCCGGTTCAACGCCATAGGAGAACCTTTAGAGATTAACCTATTCACCCCTTGCGAGGCGTTCCATCCCTTCTGTATTCTTCCTTAGGCCATTATTGGAGAAAACGTTGTCCTTCCACACAGAGCTCCTTATGCATAGGTAAGACTACAATGAAACTAGAGGTCGACTGGTATCCAGAGTTCGCATACTAACGGCCAAGCACCCTCCTGACCACCCAACCCTGGCGTATGCTGTTCCACCGTAGATTAGGGTGGGGTTCTTCCAGATTAAGGTTCAAGGAATCCTGGCATCTGGTGCCCCCAATTCTCCCCGATAGCACTGCGTCAAAGCTTTGGGAATATAAACCATATTCTGTTTAACTTTAAGACGTCTGTGTAGTACGGTTCCCAAATAATGTCAGACGTAAAAATTGGGCCACTATCGACACACCCTTTGTTATAATAGAAATAATTTAATAATAAAATAATTTTTGTTATAATAAAATAATTTTATAGCGGCCGCAGAGTATGTTTATTTTTACGGTTCAAAGTTAAATATATACATATACACAAAAATCATGTCACTATCGGGTCACTCTTTAATTTTCAGTTACATTCTTTATTCTTGTTAATAGAGTCAATTACCCTGTGTAAATTTTAGCACCATGTGATTTTTAGTATTTGTAGCGGCCAGAGTGAACATTTCAAGAGCCTTGTACGGTTATAGAGAGGACGCTGAGGGACGATTAGCTGGAGAGATATAGTAACGAAAACAATAGGGTTACGTATTTTGTAGGGCCCCCCTCCCCTAAAAATGAATGACGGATATTTCTAAAAAATTTTAACATTTATCAGAAACCTTATATATTTACAATTCTTAAAAACATATGGATCTAACCTCGTATATGTAGTTGAGGTTTTGTTTTGTTTTCAAAAATTATTAGCTGTCTAGTGAAAAACCAGTTTGTTTTAGTACATTCCTCATTACATTTTATTTCTTGTAGTTAAATTAAGGAAAAGAAAAATTTAACAGAATTAAAGAACTACAATTTGTATGCATGACTAATCGTTTAATTGCTCTTTAACAATTTTTTTTTTTTTTTGGTTTATTTATTTGACCATTTAGGCACAACATTGTCGAGTTTTATTTAATGCATTTTTTAAGTTTTTGTCATTAATACAACTTTTTACAAATATTTATTTTTCATTAAAACAATCATAAACTTATTATTTTACAAAACTCACTTTTGTTTAAATGGCCTCATTTGTAGAGTGTAAAATTAAAAAAACAAAATAAATAAAACAATTAAAAACTCTCATAAAATTCTTAACAACAGAACACGTGTTTTCACAAAATTGTGGTTTTTAATGGGTCAGTTTTATTTTCAAAAAAAAAAAAAAATTAAAAAATAAAAATTATAAAAATCCTTATAATTTTTTAGGCTAAAATAACAAATGAAAATATTTATTCTTGTACAAACGATATGGTATTTTTCAAATTGACCCATAATACCAAAGAAAAAAAAAAGAAACCCAAATAAATGTGGGTTATTTTTAAGTTGTAGATTTAATATAAAGATTTGTCGCTCATTGAAAAATAAAAGTTGTTTTAATTTTAACTTAAAACAAAACTTTGAACAAAATTTGGGACAATTTCACTTGCTTCTCGTTAAAAGTGCAATCTTTGAAAGATCAGCCGACCAGAACAATAATTTAAGAAATCCAACGGCTTTTTCAACAGGGACAAGGAAATATTTAAATGGTCCACTCTCACTGAGGTTAGTGACACATTTCCATTACATTTATATCAACCAATGTTTGTGTTATTCCGAATTCCCAAGTTCTCATTTATACCCTCGAGGACAGTGGCAATATATTTTTTAGAAATCTTACGTTCTATTGACTGTTTGGTTAATTGAACAAAATGACTCCATTAGGCCACAAAAAGCCTACTCAAGAAAGCTTCTAATTTCCTTATGAAATTTTAACATATGTATGTTTTGTGTGACACTGTAACTAGCCAAGGCTACACGAAACATTTAGTTTATATTTACGTTTCATTTGTCTGATAGAAATATGTTTTATATTGAAGTTTAACAATATTTAGTATTGCTCTCTTTTCTATTAATACTCTCCTACATATACAGATGCTGTGAGAGGAGAAAACTTCTGAACTTTAGTTCTAAATGTCGATAGAAAAACTTATGACCTTTTCTTCAAATTTTTTTCAATGTTCGATACTTTCTCTTCAAATTTTTTTCAATGTTCGATATTAAATTGAATGAATCCGTTCGCCGAACAGAAAAAATGTTTGCACCAAATAAAGGTTTTAATTAGTTTTAAATTAAAGTTCAATTAATTTTTTAATTGATTCAAATATACATTTGTTTAAAACAGTACAAAAAACAATTGTAGTTAAACAAATTTTAATCTGAAACCAATTAACCCTTTAATTGGTGAAAATATTTTTTTTATGTGTGCGGTGTTGGTCTTGTCATAGAGGAGAAAATCTTTGCATCAGGCCGAAGGTGGCTATGCAGAGAAATTTAAGTAAGCGAAATCGTTGTTGTTTATACCATAGAATAGAATAGAAATATCTTGCACGCAGGCGAATGCCGCCCATGCAGGGAATCTTAAGTTAATAAAAATAAAATTTTTAAAAAAGTTTTCTAAAAAATATGACGGCTCTTAAAAGGTTAAGAAATTTTCCAAAATTTTAGCATCTCCTGAAAGATATTTTTAAAAAATTTTATATGATAGCAATGTTGGCCTAATACATTAAGAAACGTCATGCACAAACGCGTTTTATATGAAGAGTTCAGAGGCCTATAACTCGGGTAATATTGGTGACCGTCTATTTTTGTACTTGTACCTTCAATTTTCTATCACCTTGGGAGCTTTTTTATTTGGTTTACCTTCCCACAGATATATTTGTTCTAATTTTAAATTTAGGTTAGGTTAAGAAGGGTTGTGACACACCCACTCGGACAGCAAGAGGGTCTATTGTGATTCCCTTCGGCTAAATAAAAGAAAAACCGAAAAATAAAGACTTGTATGTGTCCTACTATCGGATTTCTTTGATGAAGCCGACGACATCTTCGAGTTTGCACTAGGCGATGTCATATAGCCATCAATCTTTCACCTACCCATCTAAGTCTGCGGCATTGTAATACCGGGCAGTGACACACAATGCACTCTACATTTTCCAACTTCTCTTCGTCCTCGCACATCCTACAGATATCCGATGTTATGGTAACCCATCTATTGGTTCTTGATATAATGTCGCAATAGCAAGTGATCACATCTACTACAACTCTTGAAACTTTTCTGTCTAAACCCAGAAGTAGCTTTTGCAGCGTACTGGTTGGACCAAATTGCCTGTTTTAAAAAACTTAGTATAATTTTAAGTTTCGGGGATCTTGTGATTTCCTAATAAATTTACGAATTTTTGGGTAATTTCTGACTTTTAAGCGAAATTTATTTTGTTTTCATTTTTGACTTTAATTTTTTTTTTTTTGGTGAATTCATTCTTAATTTGCCGGTTAAATAAATATCGTTGGGGAATTTTTAGTTATTTTAGTGAATTTTCGAATTTTTGGTGAATTTTTGATTTAAGAACAATTTTTTACTTTTTTCTTATTATTAGGTAAAATTTGTATTCTGTTGATTTTTTGTAAATATTCGATTTTGAATAAATTTTTGTTGAATTTTTGATTTTCCGTAAAATTAAAATTTTCTGATCACTTTTTTTTCTTTATAATTTATAGTGAAGTATTAATTTTTTGATTAATTCATATAATAAAATATTTGCACCAATTAAATGTTAGTTTCAGATGAAAATTTAATTAATTTGTTAATTAAATCAATTAAATACTTGATACCCGCCAGCTCCTGAGAAAAAGGAAAAAGGTAGAAATCAAAGATTAGCAAGGTTCCGCACCATTAAACCAAATACATGGAAGCTGGTGTTTTTCGGTAACGACAGATGTCAGCCGCATTATGCTAGAATCTGCTACAGCAGACCCAATCATTTACTTAGCTGAAAAACAATCGATTGACGAAACTGACACAAAGCAAAATAATAATAGATTGAATTTTATGGCAACAACCTTTGACACACGACACGCTAAAACAATTACGACAAATCGCATAAGATAAAGAAGCTTTGTGGAAGGCATATGCTCGCAAGAAGGGTAATGGAAAAAATATATACTCAATCTACTTTTGTTATTAAAAAAAAAAATAATTGAATTAATTAAAAAGTTAATGAAATTTGTATCTCAAACTAATTAAATATTTCGTAAAGTTTTTTTTTTTTTTTTTTGAAATTTTAGTGAAGTTTAAAATTTTCAACCTTTATGAATTTTTTATATTTGTCAATAGAATTTAGATTCTTTCAAGAATTTTTATTTTTCAGTGTTTACTCAGTTTTGTCGGTAAATTTAAAATACATATTCGTAATTTGAGTTTCTTTTCTTATCAATTTGTAATTTTTTGTCGTTATTTTCGATTAAATTTCGATTTTTTGGTGAAATTTAATTTTTTTTTTTTTTGATGAATTTTTTGCCTTGAGTAACATTCTGTGTTTTTGTTATTTTTTATTGAAATTTTAAATTTTCTGTTTAATTTCCACCTTTTAGGATTTTTTTTTATCGAAATTAGATTTTTCAGAATTTTTTCGGTGATATTTTAGTTTTTGGTGAAACTTACCCTATTTTAATTTTTATATTTTTTTTATATTTTTTCAATCTTAAATTTTGCGTTTTTTTTTAACTTTATTTCGTCATTATTAATACAACTTCATTAATAATAGTCAGATCTTTTAACTCATAATGCCTTAAATATTTCTTTAAAATTCCCTAGTCATTTGAAAACTTCACAAAATTACACTTTTAAATTTCTTGGAAAAATGTTGAAATATTTAAAAAACTTATTTCACATAGTTTTATTGGTATTTTTCCTAACTAAGCTTTTTCCATTCAACAACAATCTGAACTAATTTTGTGCACGTACAATCATTTCAATAAAGAAAACTATAAAGAAAAACAAAACAAAAAAAAAGTTGGATCATGTCATAACAAAAAGAAAAATGTTGCATTGTCACTTACTCACATTTGCATACTTGTACGTTCACATTGTCAATAGAATATTTTGCAATTGCTATAAAAATTAAAAATAATTTTTTGTTGCAACATGTAAGAAAATCCACTATTAATTTTTGTTACTTAAATAAACTAAAAATGACATTGTTGGCCTATTAAACTGGTAAAAAAAAGATCGTTAAGATTTGTGGAAAAAATCGTCAAAATGACTTCTTGTAATCGTCAAAAAAATATTAAAATCACGACAAGTTCTTTTCGGTGAAAAATCGTTTTTTCACATTAGTCTCTCCATCGCACGAGCTTAATAACTTTTTCGGATTGTGTTTTAACATCGACAAGCATTCCATTAAGCGATTGCACAAATGATCGAATATGAGCAATAGCGGTACTCCTCGGTCAGATAGATGCTTTTATGGCCAAATGTTTATGTAAAATCCGATGTACCAACTCCATTGACTAGATGACTACAACCTCAGCCATCTATTTTTATGAAATTAGACAGGGCGTGACTACCTCCTTATAGCTTCCTAAGGGTATGGCTTTTATTAATCTGGTAAAAACAAGTTCATATTGAAAGAGGAGAATCCCCATAGTAGTTGGTTACGATGATTTTTTTGCGAAAAAAAGTTGTGTTATTAACACACAAAATTTACCAGCTTGTCTGAATTGTGTTGAAAGTTTTTAATTGCCAGAATCAGTGTTAATTTTTTTTTTATTTTATTTATCAGGGAAGTTTAATATCTAACGGAGTACATACGTCTTCTATGAATTAAAATACAAACGATGGATTAGACTTCGGAAGGTAATAGTTCAGAAATGTCTTAATTTGTTAAACTGTATAGGATGCCCCGTTATACTAAAAATTAGTGTGCTAGTCCATCAGTTTGGGGCTGCAGAGTTGAATGCCCACCCAAGGTTCTGGTCGTTGAGCTGGGTTAATAGTACATCAGATTTCTGTAGGATTTGGAAGGATAAACAGAAATTCGTAACCAATGAGCACATTATATATCATTGGATGGGTGCAAGGTAGAGAAGATGTCGCCAAGTGATGAGAAGTTTTATTTTTTTTTTATGAATACACAGAAAAAATATTTTTAGCAATTAAAGGTTAGTTTTAGATAAAAATTTAATTAATTTTTTAATTAAATCAATGGTATACTTAATACGCCCCAGTCTCTGGGAGAAAATAAAAAGGTAGAAATCAAAAATTAGCAAGGTTATACACCATTACACCGAATACACGGAGGGTGTTGTTTCTCGGTAACAACAGATGGCAGCCGCATTATGCTAGAACCTGCTACAGCAGACCAGTCATCTATTAAACTGAAACAACAACCGATGGGTAACAGGACACAAATTGAGGGACTTCGATCGCCGATTAGAAGTGCCTTTCTATCGGCACAATGCTTCCTAACCTACCCTAACATAACATAATCTAACCTAGACTGTAGTTTAAATTTCCGAACTAAAAGTAAAGTTACTAGGAAAAAAACCAAATGAGAATTATAACCATCTATAACGGACTATTTCTTTCTTCTTCGTAAACGTTAATACTTTAAAAATGGGGCTTGCTAAATCTGTTTCAAGAAAGCAGCGATGCAGACTACAATTTTTTTAAGAACTTTAGGCCAATGGTGTCTGTAATATCCATTGCATTGATCAAAAGAGGTAGAACATATATGTTTAAGTTAAGATGAATATGCACAATCACAAAAAATAATTTGATTTTTATCGTTCTTAATGGTGCAACAGAAAGAAGATTTGTTGGAGTTTGAGTCAAGAGTAAACGAAAGAGATAGATAGATAGATAAATCGACAGATTGATAGAGCGGCAGATAGAAAGAGAGAGAGATAGCTAGAGAGAGAGTGGGATAGAGTTCTTCCATATCCATAACGGGGCATATCATTTTTTCCTATACAGTTTGACATATGTATAATGTCGTCATAAGATAGAATCTATTTTATTTTGATTATTATTCTCTCATTTTCAGACACATATTCTCTCAACACGGTTACCATACTTTCAAAAACTTTCATTATTTTTGTTCTAAACAAATCCATTAGTGAAAATTAAGCACAAGTTTGCAACCCGTCTTAGTGATAGTGGGAATCGTTGGTTCGCCGATCCAACGGAGCATTTAAATTACGCTCAAAAAGCAAGTGTTTTAAAGTAAACAGTTTATTCATGGTACATTAACGATGACAATTTTAATTCGTAGAAAATAAAAATTAAAAAAAATATAAAATGTTCTTTTTAATAAAAGAGAGGTGTAAAAGTACTCTCTATCAAACAAGTGGCAAATGTGGACCTAAAATTGTTAATAAAATTTTTTAGCTTTATAAATCGTCAAATCTGGCAACCTTGATAAATGATATAGATGTAATTTAACAACTCCACCCACCCACTCCGGCTCTACTTCAGTTTTAGAGCAAAACTACTTGTTACAATTAAATATTCAAGTCAGTCATAGTCCAACAATATTCGCACATTAAACCTTCATACAAGCAATAAATGTAATATATTGCCTACCTGGTAAATCCCCCCATCCCCTCACTGAAGTGCATGGAGGAGTTTAAACATGCTTTAAATCATTGCAAAGTGATGATATATAGGTTGGCATTTTATTATATTTTCTTTTCTTTTTTTTTCTGCTTTTGGATTTCTGTCGGCCTTTGCATTCGTCTGACTGACAAACTCTAATGTCTTTAAGTTAATGGCGTCATAGTCGTGTAGTTTACCTACTTTTAGTTTGATTTTACAAGAGTCATGGCTTCAAAAAAGAGGGATAACAATCTAACTAGTTAACGATATTTTGTAGATATAACAACAGCAACAACAACATGTACGTACATGAACTGATATAAATTTCTTTTTTTATGTTACAAGGCTTAGTAGCAAAAGTTGCAACAAATAGTTGTAGACATTTGTTAATGGAATAACCACTAAATCTAGAGTATATTTGTCTTTCTTTTCTGTGTCTTTTGGATAAATACGACAGAAGATCAATAAGTCTTTAGAAGAATATTAACAAATATTTTTTTTTATTGACTTTTACAATTTTTTAACAAAGCTCGTATGCATGTATTTAAGGGGTTTCCAACCCCCTCCTTAAAGTAAGACTTTAAATTTAAGAGTCACGGTCATTAAAAAATAGAACTGCTCTTTTTTAGAAAATCTTTTGTAAAAACTTTTTTTGAAAATTTTTTCTAAAAATTTCTTGCTGCATTTTTTTTAAATGACTTTTGAAAAATTTTTTGTAAAAATTACTTTACAAGTTTTTGAAAATTTTTTCTAAAAATTTCTTGTAGAATTTTTTTTTGAAAATTTTTTTGAAGAATTTTTGTAAAAATTATTTTACAAATTTTTGATTTTTTTTTAAATTTTGTTTAAAATTTTTTGTAAAAATTAGGACCTTCCTGCATTTTGTATTGCATTAGAATGGTGAGACTAAAGCAAAAAAAAAACCTTAAAAAATATCCTCATATTGACCCCCAATGGGCTATTAAACAAAAAATCGCCCCTCTCAGGGCGTTATTGATCCCTCGATATCTGTAGGCACTCCTTGTGATCTACCTGTCGCGGTCTAATATTTTTTTTAACAAAAAAGGCAAAATAGAATAATTAAAACATAAAGAAAATGAAAACAACGTCAAAATATATAGGTGGGCGTGGTTTTTTGCCCGCGGCCTTTAATGGGAAAGTCCGATGTTGCTGAATTGCAATCCGAAAATGTCGAAACTATGCTGGAAGATTAGTGAGCTTGCATTTTCGGTACCTCGTGTGGTGTCTTGGTAAATGACATTTCAATGTCAACACGGTCAGATGGACATCGCTTAGTCAACTTTTCTATGTATAAGGATCCAGAATATATATACTTTATGGGATCTGAAATAAATACTGTAGAAATTGCAATTGGAATGATATATGTCCCTGATAGCAGTGCGAGGAATAAAAATACCAACACTATGTTTTAAATTATTCTTATGTGATTATTTAAAGACTTACTAGCTTATCCTCGTAACTTAACGAGTATTAAGGAAAAATTTTCAAGTGGGGATTTTTTTTTTTTTTGATAAATGCTAATAAATATGTTTAAATGACGAATTATGCCGAAAAAAAGATTTCAGAAGTGTTAATTGGTGAAGCAAAGACCAAAAATTAAAATATTTATTTCTCTCAAATATTTAAAGAACCATCAAGAACAACGAAAACTTTTAAAAAGGGCTTCGCATAAAATATTCAACAAACAATTTTTAGATAAATTATATATTTATTTAAATAATATTAGAGTATATTGAACTAAATGTAGTATTCAGGGCTTAATTTTTGTCCCTTTACTGTTGTCACTTTCAAAAGCTTTTACTGTATTTACCTTAACTCATTGTCAGTATGCATTGTATTATGACTTGACAATTTTGGGAGTATTTACTTAGAAACCGTTATATAGTTGACTTTTTAAAATAAATATACATACTTACACTTTGTATAAACATCGCAAACACAGTGGGACTAAAAAGAAAAAAAAATTAAATAAAATTAAAAATTTGAGTTTTATATTAAAAAATATTTTTTCCACCGCCAAGCACAGTGAAGATTAAAATAAAATAAAAAAAATGAATTTAATGTTAAAAAAAATTAATAGTGTTAGGTTAAAAATTTTCCAGAGAGATTTTTTATTACGGATGTTTTATAAAATATAAAAATTATTATTTATTCCATAAACAAAATAGTTTGGTAACATTTTTTCTAGATTTTTTTAAACACAAATAAAAAAACTACAAAAAATAAAAATTTAATGTTGGCAATAAAATAAATTTAAAATGAAATTGTTCTAGATATATTTTATTGCTAACTAGCTATTCCCGGTGCACCTCGCTACACCCATCCACATAAATACTATAAACACTTGGAAGAAAAGTATGGCCAACTTTTAACTCGAAAACGTACGCTATTCTCATGTCAAAAATGTTTTATTGTAAATGCAAGGTACAAAGCCCACTGTTCCCATCCAATCTTTTTTTTACGATAATAATTTTTTACTCTGTATGGGATGTACCGCTCCCACTATACTAATCCAGTCTGTTTGTCTTGTACAAATTTTCAAGACTCTACATATTGTAGTTTCCTTAGTAGACAATAATAATTTTTCACTTTGTATAGGAGAAAACACGCCCACTGTCCCAATCCAGTCTGTATTTTGCTAGACTATGCACATTACTATGAGGGTAACTTGTGCAAAGTTTCAAGGCTCTATCTATTGTAGTTCGCCAGGTATACGATAATAATTTTTCACTTTGTATGGGAGGTACCATGCCCACCTTTCTAATCCATTCTGTGTTCCGTTAGACTATGCACATTTGTACGAGGGTTACTTGTGCAAAATTTCAAGACTCTACCCATTGCAGTTCTTCAGGTACACGATAAGTAGTGTTCACTTTGTATGGGAGGTACCACGCCCACCGTCGCAATCCAGTCTGTTTTCTGTTAGACTATGCATATTAGTATGAACGTTACTTGTGCAAAGTTTCAAGACTCTACACATTGTAGTTCTTCAGGTACACGATAATAATTGTTCACTTTGTATGGGCGGTACTACGCCCACTATTCCAATCCAGCCTGTGTTTTAGTAAACAATATATATTGTGAAAAATTTCAAAGAAATACCTATTATAGTTTCCTAGCTACTTAAAAAGTGGACGTAAATGTGGGCGTGTTCAATTTTCTTTCCATAAAAACCTAAATTGGGTTGAAGATGAAGATTTAACAAAGAAAATTAGCGAAATCGGTCAAGCCATTTCAAGTTATGCGCTCAGCAACGGACAGCATTTCATTTTTATTTATATAGATAGATTAGTTACATTTTTTATGTGAAGGTCCGCCCACTGTGCTAAAAATGTCAATAAGTATTGTAATGTTTTGCCAAAAAATTCCTTTGCAACTGAATAAATAACAGTCATATCAACCATTAGTCGTAATATGACCAAAGTCTCGTGCCATAAAATAGGCAACAAAAAAACCCCTCCAGCAAAAAATTCAACATGTCATAATAACAACAGCAGCATTAGATATCCAAAACTAACAACAACAATAATGACATTACAGAAAAACTAAAACAGCAACAAAAAAAAAAAACAATCAAAAGAGTTCAAGAAAAAACGAACAAAAAAAAAGGAGAATAAAAAATGTGTCCACATAGCATCGTCTAACAATCGATAAGGCCACTTGAACATGTTTTGGCCTTTTGCTGATACAAAAAAAAAAAGTCCAAAACGATCATGGTAGTTACAGTATGACTTCAACCTCGCTTAGCACTAAATACTCACTCGTATGTTGTAGCTCTAAAATGATTAAGATCAATGAACTTTTGTCAATTCTTTTTTTTTTTTGTTTGTTCTTTCTTCAATTTACTTCGTTTTACATCATTTTTAGCAAAATTAAACTCAACTATTGAACATAAATTTTATGCAGAGTTAATAAGTCCTCCAAGGTTTTTTTTTTTTGTCATCTTCTTCCTCATCAGCAATATCGAATGCGGCTTCGTAACAGATAGAGAGAGAGCGAGACACGTTTAAGAACTTTGCAATGACTTTGACAATTAAAAAAGACCCCCAAAAATACACACAAACCGTTATTTGCAAGACAAACCAAAAACATTTTGTTATGGCCAAAAAATGTTTGCCATGAACATAAAATAAAAAAATGAGAAGAAAAAAAAAATACATTTTTTCCTTTAAATGGTTTGGCGTACGAACCAACAACAACCGAAGGAAATGACAAAAAATGGCCAACGAACAAGGTCAAAGTTAATGTTTAAAAGACTGTAAATTTTGGCGCTTTTTTTGCCAGTTGTAGTATTTCAAATACAGGGTGGGCCAAAAGAAACCAAGGGGTGTAAAAGTTTAATAACTTTTTTGTTTATTAACTTTTTTTTATTTTTTCTTTCAGATTATATAGACAACACTTGGAATTGTATTATTTAAACCAGAGATCAATTATTTTAACGCAAAGAGCATATCGCCGACATTATTGAAAATTTGATTATGAGTGATGAAGCTCATTTTCATTTGAATGGCTTTGTTAATAAGCAGAACTGTAGGTTCTGGGGTTCTGAAAATCCAAGAGCCATTCATCAACGCCAATTGCACCCCATCAGGTGTACAGTATGGTGTGGGATCACATCTGAAAATGTCATTGGGCCCTACTTCTTCGAGAATGAAGATGGAAGTGCTGTAACCGTAAATGGAGAGCGGTATCGGTTTATGATAGAAAATTTTTTACGTCCTGCTCTTGAAAACAGACCTGGTATGTGGTTTCAGCAGGACGGAGCCACTGCCCATACTGCCCGAGACACAATGGCACTTTTAAGACAAATTTTTGGAGAGCCCTTGGTTTCTTTTGGCCCACCCTGTATAAAAGTCTTTTCAAATATTCCAACTACAACTTTTCTTCTAGAAAACTAGATCAATTTTTGCATGACTTTTATGTTCTTGTTAAAGAATGAGTTGTTTGTTCATTACAATAAAAGAGTTTAAAACTCAACTCATCAAAGGGTTGGAATTTAATGGTAACATTCTGAACAGTATTGGGTCAAAGTATTTAAACGTCTTGTAAAACTTAAAAAACATGATGACCTCGAATTGTCACTACAACATGTCAACATGATAAAGTCAAAAGTATTTTTACTTTAAAATCACTACTACCTTAATATTAGGGTTCTGTGGCTTAGATCGTTAGCACGTCGGATACTAAGCATGTACATATACTGTACTATCTGTCCCCGCAACTTCGTCAGCGTCCTTACAATATTTTGTTCAATTTTGCTTTGAAAGCCTCATCCTACTCCTCCTACAAAAATATGCCGCTTTCAAAAATAAAAGGCGCCTCAAAGTATGCATATCGGTAAAATTGCGTACTTTCAATGCTTTTTCACCACTTTCTCTTGGAAATAAGATATTTTTGCGGAAAAAGGTATCCTTATAAAATTTTGTTAAAATACATAGTTCTTACATGATGCGACCACAAAAAAAGAAACACATACAGACAGACAGGAAATGAGTTACTGTTTTATTATAATAGATATATAGATTTTCAAAAGAATATTAGATTAACTGACATCTTATTTGCTATAAATTATTTGCTATTAAATTCTAATTTAAAAAACACTGAACCACTTGTGTCAATGCATTAAGCGTTATTGAAATTTGCCCTAGTTCTTGAATACCCACTTTCGTTCAGGCTACAATTTGTTGACCCACAAACGATTGCAAATATTCTACAAGTCAAATCATAATTTAAGTTGAATTATTTTCTTCCTTTTCATATTTGTAAATGCATTCAAATACAACAACCACAATAACGCTTCAGTTTCTGAAAGATTTAAAGAGAATTATATTTAAACAATTTTTATTAAAATTTTCCCATTTTTTTTTTTGTTTATTTTTTATTGGCACTCTAAAATTACATTTTTAAGAACCAACAAGTTGTTAACATTTATGGTTGTCATAAAGAAACTTTTAAGTTATTTCCTTATAAAGTTTTCATCATTTTATTGTCTTGCGGGTGTTTGTGTCATTCTTTGCAGAGTTAAAGTTTTCAACACTTTTGTTGGTCGATCTACACCAATCACAACAACAACAACAGCAACAATTTTATTAAATGTCTACAGAATCTTAATTGCTGGAATTGTAGACCTTTAATGCTTTATATGTTACGCAATGGATATAGCAGAATATGCATTGGCTGGGAGGATTTGTATATTTAAATAATGTTCTCTTACGCATTGAACACATAGACGACAGCAAGCTACCGACTACAGTCTATCAAAACTGAAATTTACGCGTTTCTATAAAGACGTTATTTAGAGGACTTCAGAGCTAGATGACTACAGCACTACCGTTGTGGCTGTACTCAACAGACCAATTTGATTTTTTGAAAGCGACAATGAGGAATTAGAGCTGAAAGGGAGGGAGAGATAAATAGATAGATTTTATCTTATTCAATAGAAGTGAATATTACAAAATAATAAATTTATTTACAATCAAAAGGTCGTAATAAATAAATTTATTTTATTATCTTTAACTAAATAATTTTTTCACTTTGTATCGTAGGTTCAACGTTCACTATTTCTATTAGCCTATTTTTCTCTCCGCACATTTCTAAGCCTGTTACTCGTACAACAGAATTTGCAAGACAATAACAAAATACTGCGCACCTTAACCTTAGCACTTTTCACTTAATAGCCAAACAATTAGCCATGAATTCGGCAATAAGGCTCAGTGTACGCTGAGCCAGGGTATGGACAAATTTCGGCCACGCGGCCATTTTGAGATATGATTTAGAGATTCCTGGTATTAATGACTACTGCTCACCCTCACCCATAAAAGTTTAAAATTTTAGACTATCAGTGCACAGTGGGGCATAATAAAAATATTTTGGAAATAACTCAGCTATTTGTAAAGGGCTAGGCGGATCGATTTGGCATGAGTACAGCAGTGGAGTATCTCAGCCTAAGTTTTAACGTGGGCACCATCTACTTGCCACGGGTGGCGTTATGTGGTCTCAAATTTGGGTAACTCGGCCCTGCAAATCCTTTTAGGGCTTGACATTTCTTCAATTTTTGTTTCATTTAAAATTTAAAATTATATATTGTCTTAAAGATCTACTTTATACCTATAAAACGGTGGTTTAATCTATAAATTATGTTTTAAAATAAGCGAGTAATGAGCATTTTTTAAAATTTTTGAAAATTTTTTCAAAATATTTTAAACAATTTTTAAAATTTTTGAATTTTTGTGTACTTTAGCTTTAAAATGGGCGTCAATCTTATTTTTTTAACAAAAAAAAATTTCTTAAGGAATATATAAAAATTTAATATCTTTTTGTAAGCTAACAATAGAATGTACGCTCAAACTAAATTTCGTGTAAAATTGATCAAAAAAAAGATAGAGGTCCTTCAAGTTGACCTATTTTACACCAAAATTTTGACTTTAGCCTATATCTTCTAAAATCCCAAAGCTGGGTTCGGAAAATGTATACTGCCGCCATATAGCTATACATACTCCCAACTATTACTGAAAGTATTTCATGACCCCCAAGTTCATATTTGGACTTTATGGACAAAAGACTAAAAATTCCAATTTTGGGATTTTTGGTATTTATTTTAGGAATTGTGGGATTTCTTTTAGCTTCAGCAATCGACCTAGCTCTTTACAAATGGCTAAGTTATTTTCAAAATATTTTGATTCTGCCCCACTGTGCAGTGTAGGCTACGTTGACCATGACGTTGACGCATATACGCCATCATGAAGATGCTTTTGAACGGATCAAAAATGGAGACTGAAGTTGGGGGAGTCGTATTCATCCTATGACTTCAGACAAGGATAAAGTTTAGGCTACAAGACCAATGCAGCACTGTTCATACATTGCGCGAGACATTGCAACCTGGAAATCTTTTCGTTTCCGGGGCACACAGGGATCCTCGGGAATATAATTGCGGACGAACTTCCTAAATCTGGAAACTGTCTTAGAGATGAGAAGATAGATCAACTAGTCCGCGTCCCGCTAAGCTACTGTAAAGCCAACTTTCAGCAGGAACTACTGGAAACCATGCAAACCAGATGGTATAACGAAGTCACCTGCACGATCTACAGTTCTATATGGCTTCAGTATGTTTGTAAGAAGACTGCAAGCCTGATGATAACCCCTAGAAATTTAGTGGCTGTGCTGACAGGGCACTACGTCATTGGTGCCAACGCTAAGAGATTAAATATCTCTATCCTACACATTCGTACGATTCAATCACAAAAAAATCTGACAGAATTCTGTCCTCCTCAAAAAATCATACAAAATAAGATTTTACAACTCTGATCGCATGGAAAAATACTATTATTTTATGAATTTTTTCAAAAGATTATAAAATCGTACCGATCTGTCAAAAAGTCTGTCACACACACATACACTTTTAATCCACACTATCATACTTTTTGAGTACACATACAATTTTTGACAAATCGTACGACTGAGTATGATAGTGAATCATGGCCTTTAAAATTACTTCTCTGAAAGTTGTCACGATGGGGTAATGGAAGAGGCGGTGAAGCAGCTCTCCTCTGCCATTGTCCAGTTATCTTTATCATTATTCTTTAGCAGCTTTCCTTGGCAGTCTGAGTCTGCAAAACCATGAAGAGTCGAGGTGGTTTTTGCACTATACCACAGTGCAACACGAAAAAAAATAACCATATACGGACACCACTACGTGATAAAAGACCAAATAAGAAAAGACCCCTGTCTCCCAGTTTTGCCCAAAGTCCACCAGGTGTTTTTATGGGCCCTCAAAGATGTGGGGCCTCGATGTCATTTTTGCTTAAAAATGATCATTTACTCAAGCTCATATATTGCAAACCGTTTGAAATTTTGATATACTCTCTGAGGCAAAGTTGTAGCTCTTGTCATAAATACAAAAATTGTGAACATATAAAATCAAAAAACTTCATCTTCAAGGTCAAAATCGCAAAAATTCAATTTTTTTTACCTTTTTTCCCCTGTTCAGGTCCATAGGTAGCAAACCGTTCAAAATTCAAGGAAACTATCAACTACAAAAATGAACCTAAGATCTCAATAAACAACTTTTTAGAACATATGAACTTCCTAGGAATGATTCCTAACACCGTTTAGGTAGCGCTTAAGTAGCCGAAATGAATTTAAATTCATTTCGGCTAGGAAGTTCAAAATTTCAAACGGTTTGCAAAGTATGAGCTTGAGTAAATGATCATTTTTTTGCAAAAATGACATCGAGGCCCCACATCTTTGAGGGCCCATAAAAAAACCTGGAGGACTTTGGCTAAAACTGGGAGACAGGGTCTTTGGTCTTTTATGACGTAGTGGTGTCCGTATATGGTTATTTTGCCATGACTTAAAAAATTACACAGTGTGTACTTTGATATAATAATATCTATATGCTAAGAATATTTCTTCCAAGTGTATCTGCAAGAACCGTGATCTTCCTGATCTTCCTATTTAAAGCGTCACAAGGAAGCTTAACAACTTAAAGTGAGTCGTTTATTATTAATAATATACCTTTTGAACCTACTGTAATCCACCTTTTAGAGATCCCTAGTTATATGCTCACGCCTACTGTTCCGATCAAGCCAATTTTTGGTTCGACTTGTTCAACCTAACCTAACTTTTATTGTTCGGTATGAACAATAATTCGGAAGTTATTCGTATAACATTTTAAAACTCTACCTGTTATAGCTCCCAAGGGAAGTCCGACGGCCACTAGTTTATGCACAAGTGCGATATATTAAAAGTGATAATTGGAAAAAATTCTTCAGTTTAAAAACATTTCATTAATTTATGGCTAAAAGTACTAACAATAAGTAACTCATTTAATCGAATATGTTAGTTATTGGAGAGTAAAAAGACATAATTCGCAAATAATAAGGTACCGACAAATTAATCTAAGACAAGTTCTCTCCTTCCGTTTTTCCTTATTGCTGCAGAAGTATAAAGATTTATTTATATTAATTGGATTAGTGCATTAATTTCTAAGTACGCTGTACTGCAAACATCACAAAAGTACTAAATTATCCATCCCTGCCGGACACCACTTTAAATGTGACCAGATGTTTAGCAAAAGATTAACAAACTGCATTAACAACAACAACAACAATGACTTCAATTCTTTTTAACCTAGAATTTAATCTAAACTGAAATTCATAGCAAAGTGAACTCATACAACTGCAAATATTTTTGATACGAACGTTTATTCTTTGAATACTTTTCTTGTAATAAAAAAATTCTTGAATATTCTAAACTTCAAATGGAATATGTAGTGTTTATTTATTGGCATAGTTGGAAAACTATAGACAATTGATTAGGGTTGTAATGCAATGTTTGAATGACAGGAGTAAATCTTTCAACGCAGCACATGTACCAGAAACCCACGCAAAATGCTTAAAGGTTGTACTTGTGGTAAAGAAATCGAATGAAACAAAGATTTAGGATTTTTTTGCCATAAAATTTGATGTTGCTGGAAAAAAATTTAGTTTCATAAATAAATTTTACTTTATTTTTTACACTTTGTATACGAAAGTTTTGCAACACAAATTTTTGTTGCTCCTCATATAAATATAATTCTGGCGGATAGCCGATTGTGTCAAAATATAGTTCTTAAGGAATTAATTTTCGTTTTAAGTTTCACATCTAATCAGACACATCCACAGACTAATTATGCAGTGTAAATGTATTTTAAGGTCTAGAATAATCAGAGTTGTTTGTTGAAGATCTAACCAACAACTCCTAGACTGATAGAATAGAACACTACCTTCTACTAGCCCACTGAGACACATAATATCAAGTCAATTCTGGTCTATTTATGTTATTTGTTTGGCTATGTATATGTACATGTTATTTAACAACTCTATCTGCGATGATTTAGCTTTGCAGACAACAATTGGAGAGAATTTAAACCGCAACCCCCAGACTAGTAACGCCTGAACTATTTCGAGGTTCCCTACTTTTAAAGAAAACCAAACAGAAAATTCAATATTAATGGAGAATGTTTTGTGAGAACATTCTTTGGCATTTATTTTTGAAGATTATGTCTATCAAATGTTGGCCGTTGCTACGTCGCAGATGGTCCATCCGTTGAGTACAATTTTCGATAACTCGTTCGAGCATTTCGACTGGTAACTGGCGAATGACACGCGTGATGTTTTCCTCAAAGGACTGAATCGAAGCGGGTTTGTCCGCATAAACTTAAGACTTTACATATCCTCACAGGAAAAAGTCTAAAGGTGTGATATCACATGATCTTGGTGGCCAATCGACCGGCCCAAAACGTGAAATTATGTGCTCACCGAAATGTTTTCTCAATAAATCCATGGATTGATGCGATGTGTGGGAAGTGGCGCCGTCAATTTAATTAAGTTGTCGGTTATCATGGCGCGATAACGGTCGCCATTGACGGTTACATTCGCACCGGCATCATTTTTAAAGAAATATGGACCGATGATTCCACCAAACCGTTGTTTTCTCTGGTTGAAGTGGATGAATCTCTTCATCTTGCTCTTCGTCCCAATGTGGCAAATTTGTTTGTTTACATACCCGTTGATCCAGAAATGGGCCTCATCGCTAAACAAAATTTGCCTCGAAAACGTCGGATCTTCTTGGAATTTTCAAGAGTCCATAGAGCGAAGCGATGTCCCTTGGAAAGGTCGAGCGAAGCGATGTCCCTTGGAAAGGTCGAGCGGATTCAGTTGTTGCACAACCTGTATTTTGTATGCTTTTAAGATCTCGACGTAAAATGCGCCAAAACGTTCCATACGTCAGTCCAAGTTGCTGCGACGGCGCCGAATCGACTCTCCACGGTCTTCGTGTACACGGCCGCTACATTTTCTTCACAGCGTGCTGGATGTGATCTATTCGGTCGAATATTATCCAATAATGAATCCTGGGTCTCAAAATGGGCTGTGGTGTTGCGAATAGTATGCCGATTATGTTCACCATAAGTTGAGCGAGCTGCACGAAACATATTCCTTACAGAACGTGAATTTTCGTAATAAAGTTGAACGATTTGTAAACGTTGTTCAGGCGTAAGTCGTTCCATTATGAAACGCCAAACAATACTGAACAAAAATAACATCACAGCATGACACGACTCACACGTGATCTGTCAAAAAAAAACGCTATTGAAAAAAGTATCTCTACTTGAATCACCCATCATTATAATAGTGCACTACCTATTTGACACTCCATGTTAAACTAATGGTTCCGAAAACCGTAGATAATCAATGAATCCGTATATCAGATATAGTGCAAGTTAGATGATACTAGAATAACAATTTCAGAAACAGAACAATTATTTTATAGGTCTCTTCTCGATCCCATTCCGTTTTAATTTCTACAATATTTATTTCCGAGCCGTAAAAAAAATATAGAAGTTCAGAATTTTGAAATTTAAAGGGTGTCCCCATACAACATACGTGTTTTTTACGTGTATTATGAACCGTAAAGAGCACCCTTTTAAAATTTTAGAAAACTGCTTATTACTATAGCTACCAATAAGAGAAATTAATAAAAAAATAAACTTAAAAATTAAAGGGTGTCCCCATATGTGACGTCAATTTAAATATATGAACCATTTGAACCATTGTAGACAATCACTTGAAAATTGGACAGAATGTCCAATATTTATAAACAGAAATTAAATATTTATAATTAGAAGTTAAAGGGTGTCCCAATAGTTGATGTAATTTGTGATGTATATTGCACAACTTTTGAACCGTAACAGAGAGACGGTTGAAATTTACAAAGAACCTGTATATCTAAGTCCTTTATAACATCAAGTTTATAATTTAAATTTGGAAACTAAAGGGTGTCCCCATAATTGATATAATTTTACTTATTTAGCCCTATCTTTTGAACCGTAACAGACAAACACTTGAAAATCCCCTAGGTGATATTGTTTAATCTATATGGCCATATATTTGGAACCGTTACTTTTTATTACTGTGTCAGTAATAATATGTTTAAAAAATAAAGGATGTCCTCATATCTGATGTAATTTGTCGTATATGGCTTTATATGCTGAACCGTTATGGATAGAAATTTGAATGTACAGAAGTATATTACTATGTCCGTTAGAGCAACAAGTATAAAAGTATTTGATTTGGGTATTAGTTCTTACAGATTACTTCCTTTTAAGTTTTTAGTTTAGAATTGTTGCACATATATTTGTTTTGTAGTCGGGTTTTTTGCAAGAATTATTACCTGCCTACGGTCGTTGGCGAAAACTGTCTGTCAATTTTATTAAATTTAAATTTTAAAATTTTCAAAGTAAATTATTTCTTTACTTTTATTTTCTTTTATTTCATTTAAATAAATTCTTCTTTGCATTTGATTATATGAAATGTGTCTGGTAGTAATGAATGAATAGTAATATCGTGTAAAATATGGGAGATTATATAGATCATTTATTATTTTTTTATTATTATTTGCAATGTAATTTTAAATTCCAAAAAAACAAGAGATTTTTAATGCGGCAGTCGAGTTGGAAAACAATCGTTTTGTAGTGACAGGTTTGGTCAAATTAATATTAGTGCCTCTTTAAAAGTGATAACGTTTGGAAAATTTTCATTAT
Source organism: Phasia obesa (assembly GCA_949628195.1). NCBI lineage: Eukaryota > Metazoa > Arthropoda > Insecta > Diptera > Tachinidae > Phasia > Phasia obesa. The sequence continues at coordinate 129,290,348 of OX451219.1, forward strand.
ACAAATTTCTTGATTTTAAGTTATTTCACCTATGAAATATAAGGCTTCAAAATTCAATAGTAATTTGTTATAGATCTAAATATTTTTCTTAAATGAAACGGAAGCCATGCTTTCAATGCAGTTATATCATAATATAACCCTATTTAAGCTCTGTAGTGTGAATACTTTTTTTATAGCTGTTTATTCTTTAAGTTTTCACTTAATTGTTCATTGCAATAATAAGAAGTTGGTAAATGTAATCAACAGAAGATGATGACTCAATTTGACACCTTGTCTTGTTTTGTTTAACCAATAACATGACACATACATCAAAAGAACTTTTTAAGAATATGCCGAAAGACAATGTCAATTTACTTAAACCACTCAAAGTCAACAAAAAGGAAAACGCTTACATTTACAAAATATTAACAAAGCAATTTCTTTTTATAAACTTTTTATTAAATATTTCAACAATAAAAAATTAAATAAAAGATAACCAAATAAAACGGCTTTATTTTAAAATTTTCAACATATACTTTCCAAAGGGCGTTACCGTTACCGGTCACAGGGATTGGGAAAATACTTGTGGGACTGCCTTTTTCTGCGGAGTTAATAACTTGGAGACTGGCCAGACTTCGAAAGTTCTATTTTCTCAGTTTCAGACCCTGTGGAAGCCTCAAGGACTAGTGCTCCCATATACCCTGGAAGCATTGTCTTCAAAGTGTTAGAATTCAACAAGACAATACGTCGCTGGGGGGTGATGTGATCAAGATCTAACTACCGTTTTGCTCTTACCTGACGATCGTCTTACCACTGAGTGAAATTTAGGCGTTGACTATCGCCCTTATTGTACAATACGGATAATACGGGACAATAAGTACCAATTTACAGAACATTCAAAGCCTGGACCCATGTTCTAACGCCTTGTTTAGGGGTAATGGAGCAGTGATGCCAATTTAGCTCTTTTCGCGCTATTTTTATCTCTTTTTGATTCCCGCTTAGTCCACGCATTCGGTCTTTGAAAAGTTGGCATGCCTGTTATGGAGACTACCAAACTCCTGACTCTCTATTGGTGCCTTCTGTTGAGAGGGCATTAGCACACTTCACCAACCGTGCAACATCCCTGCAAAGCTTGATCAAAACTACAGCCACAACCCTAAGGGATCTCACCTAAAGCTTGTCACAGAGATGGGTGGCTCTCTGTCGGTGTGCCGGTTCTCGTGGTACAAGTCGTTTGGACTTTGTTCGGGCCTCAAAAGGTCCTGCATTACACAGACCTTTTCTTATTTATTCAGGGCCCCATAAAACCCGGAAGCACTGTGTGATACATTTGAATGTGTCAACAATGACAATTAGTACCTCAAGGGGGCTATTATGTATGTGGTATAACATCGTGTATATTTTCACGACTTTGGCGCATAATTTAGGCTGGATTTGACCGATTGCATGATCGCCGCTGTAATTTGCAGCTTATTCGCAAAGACCTACGACTTAAAAAAACATCACAAGAAAAAATCTAACTGGCTCATATCACACGGTCTCGATGGCCAGTTAACATCGTCTCCACCTGAAAACACCTTGCACTCAAATTGCTCGTGTAGAACAATCAATGTGGCAGCATAGTGCCGTCCTGTTGAAACCACATGCCATTGGTGTCCATATCATCCCGTTCAGGCCAAAAATTCATCATTGTAATCATCGGCTTATAGCCCTTGCCGTTGATGTTGATGGGCCTAACCAATGTCGTTCTTCAAGAAATACAGACCGCTGACGCCGGCAGCCTAAAATCCACACCAAACAGCGACTTTTCCGTTATGTATTAGACGTTCTTGGACCTCATGTGGATTAGTATCGACCCAAATTCGACACTTATGTTCGTTGTCGTACTTATTCATCCAGAAATCCGCATCATTGCTGCAAATAATTTTTTCCAATGAAGATTAGCTGTCAGTTTGAAACTGTTTCTTGTCATTTGCATGTGTAGTTGAGCGCTTTATCCGTCGATGATGACTTGGTATTTAATGACAGCCACTTTGACAGCCGACTTGCCTTCAACAATATGGCCGCTATTAAGTGTTAAAGTTCGGTGGACCCTTTCTAATCTTTCGAAATGGGTGTATCGGTGTGCTAGTCTATCATTCCTGGCTTCTGGGTTCGTTGCCCACCAAATACTCTAGAACTTTTTATTAAAAGTTGGTAGGGAGACTAAGAGGGTGCTTGGTGCCTACAAATGGTTAACTGCCTTACTGACAGGTAACGGAAATTTCAGGTATTATCTGTGTCCAAGTTAAAGATCGAGGTAAGACGATACTTGCAGACTGTGCCTGGAAAAAATGCTAAGACGGCAGAGCATATTTTGTGTGGATGTCCAGCAGAATGGCTAACAAAAAGGCTTTGGACAGTGAAATATTAAATGTGGAGACCTTAGCCATAGGCAAATCTTTCCAATTACCATAGACTCTATGATGAGGAAGAATGTCGACATGTATTATCCGCCAGCCTGAAATCACTACAGTCGATAATAAAAGTCTAGTGACGACAGTCGTCGTAAATTACCAGTCGTATACCACAAATCATTGAGGATCGAAGGGCGTCGAAAAGGCACCCATAAAGTTAGTGGTCTTATTCGGTATCTCCCCACCAAAAAAATCTTCCCAAATAATTTGTTTATTGATTCTATAAGTTGAAACAATTATATTGGAAAACCCCATTATTTAAAAGAAAAATGCACCACTTTTCTAGGTATCAAGAATTTTTCTTATTGATCTATCTGCGTTTTTTTTTAGCGAATTTCAAAAAGCAGCCCACATTATAAATTTAACCTAAAACAACTCTAAACAAACACTTTTTAAAATTTATGAATATTTAAAAAAAATTTTAATTTTATCGTTACACAAACATAACTTACAAACAATCGCACACACACACACTCAAACAAACAATCAAACACACATCTAAAGAACTCTGTTGCAAATAAAGAAGGGAACGTAATGAACGAGGCAATAAATATTTGAACATTTACTTACATGTACGCACGCGTCTAAAACAAATTAATACTTCTTAACCCTTAAAGAAACGCCTGCCTGGCTGTCATCACCTCCTCAATAAAACAAACACACACACACACACGCACACAATTTAACACTCGCTTACATACAAACAACATGCAACATTATACCTACACTGCCGGCTTAAGTAATGACAACCATCGACCACATGTGGCTACTTTTGTTTGGTCGGAAGAAGAAAAATTATGGTCTAAATGGTCAAAACACTAGAAATGAAAAAGAAAAAACATGAAAACATGAAGAGTGAAAAAACAATCGTAATAGTAAAAATGTTAGAAAATGTTGTAAAAATGTTATCAAAACGATTAAATTTGAAATGAAAACCCTTTTAAAAATAAAACTACCACAACTGCCACTGATGGCCAGGCAACCGAGTTGCAAACATCTAGAGTAAATAGCAGAAGGAAAAATAATAATAATAATAAAAAAAAGTTGATATAAAAATGATCAGCATAGACATGAAGGGTTTTCTTCTCTGTAGCTGTGTTCTGACATATGAACGCATTCATATCATTCATGTATACTAGAGCCGCCCCTGAATTATATAAACTTAAAAAGTGCCTTAAATTAACAAGTTGACAACACTGATTTTTTTATAAACACATTAACATCACATTTTGAGCAAATTTGCACCATCCCTGCAAAAATTGGTCCAAATCACAGCCACCACTTCTACTCCAAAGTGACCTCACCAGTAACCGGTCACAGAGATAAGCGGATCTCTGTGGGGCTACAGTAACAGTAACAGTGGTAACAGTTGTTCTGACACTGATCGGACCTCGAAAGACCCTTCATTACACAGATCTGTTCTTTCAGATTCAGGTTCCAGGTTCCCCATTTTATCCGAAAGTATTGTGTCAAAGCCGAGACAAGTTCCACAATGACAATTAGTGCCCCCGGGGGAAATATTAACAGTATCTATGATGTTGCACTGTACCGCAAATAAAGTTCTGACTAGGGTACCATCCGTACCCAAAGGGTAAAAATATAAACCTATAATTTCCGACAGAGAGATTGTGTCTGTTTCATCTGAATGTCACTCTCCCTCTCTCTCCCTCTCTCTCTCTCTCTCTCTCTCTCGACGGCTATTAATTCATTTTTATGTTGCCCTATGCCGCAAATAAAGTTCTTAATAGGGTACCTTCCGTACCCAAAGGGTAAAAATATAAACCTATAATTTCCGCCAGAGAGATTGTGTCTGTTTCATCTGACCTTCTCTCCCTCTCTCTCTCTCTTGACGGCTATTAATTCATCTCTATGTGAAGTGTTCCAACGTCTCAGCCAGAAAGTTTGGAAAGTATTAAATTTCTCTGAAGGGATACCTCGGTGGGCTAGGAGGTAGTATGCTAGTCGTTGATTCCGGGGTTGTATGTTCAATTCCCACCAAAAACTCTGGAATTTTTCCCTTCAAGTTGGCAAGAATACCAAGAAGGTGCTTGGATATAATCTGGGTGCCCACAAATCATTATGTGCTAGTAGTGTGCTAGTCTTGGATGCTGTAGTTGTGAGTTCGATTCCCACCAAAGACTCTATAATTTTTCCCTACAAGTTGGCAGAAAGTCCAAGAAAGGTTATTGTATATAATCTGAGTGCCTACAAATGGTTAACTGCTTTAGTGACAGGTCACGAAAACTTCCAGTATTTTTTGGCCAAGTTAAAGATCAAGGTAAGACGATACTTACAGACTGTGCCTGGGAAAAAGTTTAGACGGCAGACCACATTTTGTGTAGATGTTCAATTGGCTGGCTAAGACAAAGACATTGGACCTCACGGGCAGAAAAATTTAAATGTAGATGATGTGAAGACCTTAGCCTTAGGCACATGTTAGCAATTACCATAGACGCTGTGATTAGGAAGAATGTCGGCAGTTTGAAATCACTATAGTCGAGAGTAAAAGGCTAGTGACAGCACGAAACTCAAAGGAAATAAGGTTGCCGTAAATTACCAGCTAGCTACCAGAAATCATTAAGAAATGAAAAGGGTAGAAAGGGGCTCCATAAAATTAGTGGTCTGCTTGAGTATCCCCCACAAAACATATAAGCTTCTCTGAATATATACTTCCCATTAAGCTTAAAAGAAAATAATTAAGATTTTTTTTCAAAATTTATTTGTATTTTGTTGGGTCTTATAATTCTGTTACTGACCTCGTACTCGCGCATATATATATACACTTTTATTGGAGAAATATTTATAACAATAGTTTCCAAATAAAGTGGAGGCCTTTGTGTGGGACGAAAGTTTTAGTTGATTCTAAGTGAGAGCACCAACAACATTTTTGTGCCAAAGACATCAAATCACATCACAACACAACACATCACATCACGCTAAAAACAAGGCGTTTGTTTGTTCTTTCCCTCAGAACTAAATGCAATACAGCAGCAACAGCAGCGGCCGCATAAAAGCAGAGGTTGTTCATATTAAACCTGGTCCTTATTTTTTTGTTTCTGTTGGAATATTATATTGTTGCTGTTGCCATTTATGCTATAACGCCATATTGTATTCGTGTTAGTTGAGATTGAATTTATAAAGTACATTTTAAGAGTTAAGGTTAAGTTGATTCTTTATTATTTTTTGATTCTTTGCTGTTGTTGCTGATTTTTTTATTAAATATTTTCAAACTTCTTTGCTTGCGTTTCATCATCATGTGATGAAAACAAAAATATTGTTAGTGTGCATATGAGTATTAGGGGGGATACATTTTTAAGGAGTGATACAGATTTACGTTAGTGCTTGGAGAATGGCATTAGTCTTACCACTAGGTGGAAACAATGCGTCTACCATCGCCTTTATTGCGCTTAAGGCCATGTTTCACTATCATACTCAGTCGTATGAACTGTCAAAAACAGCTTGTTTGCTAAAACACTATGATAGTGTGGATTAGAAATGTATGTGTGTGACAGACTTTTTGACAGTCTGTACAATTTGATAATCTTTTGAAAAAATCATAAAATAGTATTTTTCTATGCGATCAGAGTTGCAAAATCTTGTTTTGTATGATAGTGTGGCATCTACAACGCCATTTTGAAACGATTTTTTAAGTGGGACAGAATTCTGTCAGATTTTTTTGTGATTAAATCGTAAGATTGTGTAGGATAGTGAATCCTGGCCTTTAGCAACACCACAAAAACCAATTTCAGAAAATGGATGGCAGAACCATGCTCATAGCCCTTGTTTAGGAGTTGGAGAGTATCTTAACTCCTGACACGCTTTTGGTGCCTCCGTTGAAATAGCCCTTTTCTGAGTTGAACGTCCAAACCACAGTCACCATGTTACTCTCTGAAACGCATCACTAATAACAAGTAACAGGGATTTGGGTATATCCTTGTGGGGCTACCGATTCCAGTGGTACTAGTCGTGTGAACAATGATCCTTGTTTGAAAACCGTTTCCGATTATTAGTGATTCTCTAAACTGAGCTCTGCGTAATCATTAACTGCCAGTCCCACGATGTCGCTCGATGTCGATCGTTTGCACAAATACATTTAAAACAACAACAAAATTTTTGAATTTGTTTTTGTTTTAAATGTATTTGTGCAAACGATCGACATCGTGGGACAGGCAGTAATTTTTACTTTTAGTTTCAATGACTGCTGGCTATCAACTGGTATTAGTTGAGCTCCTCGCTTGGCACTAAATCTGCATAATTTCTGGGCTAGCCCCCACACAAGGAGACATATTCAGTAGGGGTCTGCTTGTAATCGACATTTACACACAAGCATGTGATGGACGCAAGCAACACCTTGATTTTCATCACGGTCAGTTGCGTATGGTACTCCGATTGTACCTTTCTGGTCCAATAAACTTAAAAACTTACGTATAGATATTAGCTACAATTCTGTGTTCAGTTTCAAAACAAATCACTTACTATTTCTATAGTTAGACTTATTTCGAGTTACCGGAGCTGTAAGCCTCCTTTCAAGTCATCCACTTACACATTCATCTGCTTGTTTATACGTTTAAGTTAGGCTGTTATCTCAGCACCTTATTGGGTAGATTTAACCATTCCCCCAACATTTCCCTGAAGTTTCCTTAGAAAATAATCTCTAGGATCCTTTCAAGTCTTCTTCGTCCTTCTCTCACGTCTTCTTCGTCCTTCTCCATTCCATAATAGAGAAAAGAAGGAAAACCAATGCAGAACAGTTTATTCTGTAATAAGAGTTCAATGGACTGATATTTTTAGTCTTCATAATAGGGTCTCTTAGATATGAGTTCAATGTCACTTGGGCACAAAAAATGAAAATCAAAATTGGCAACGCCGTCTACTTGCTTTTATGGAAAAACATTTAAAAGTTCATACCAAAAAAACTCCTGAAAAACCCAAAAGCTTTTTAGTTTGCAGCCTCCCTATGGATCATCAGTTTGAATAGTATTTTTTGTAAATTTAATGAGAAGCAAATCCAGAGACGTAGTAAAAATAAGATTAAGAAAGCAATTTAAGGTGCAACATTCTGCTCACCAATCTACTGTAGTTCATATCTGGTAAAGTTCGCAAATCTATGGCAGGAGTCAAAACAAATTTTTAAATTTTGGAAAACCTCTCCAAAATTCATTTGGATGATGTTTCATTCTCTTCATTTTAAACTTCAAATGACTCCAATCACAATAAATCTGCCTAATTCGTAGAAAGAGAAGTTTTGTTTATCCGTTTAGGAAAGGTTGGATAGATTGCCAAGTAAAACAATACCAATTCACTAAAGTACTGTAAGCTTCCTTTATGACCTAAAGTGATATTGCAAAACATCCAGGAATTTCTACGAAGACTATGCCGTTCTTATTTCGAGGCATAGATAAATATTTGTATAGTTTTTGCAGCTTAAGGCTGTTACAGCGAGTTTTGCTTCATTCATTCACCAATGATGACCTCTTAGCTTAGACATAATGTTCTTAGTTGCTTCAGAGAAGTATGGAGAACAGCTTCAGTTTATTTAACGCTATGATGATGCCAAAGAAACCAAGAGACAAAGCACAAAAGTACATCTGGTCTTGGAATGCCAAATAACTTCTGTTAGATAAATATTTAAAAGCCGTTCAGCTTACCCACATTAATATCTTCGGCATTACCCAGAAAACTTTTCGCCCGACATTTCGAATTCAACTTGGATGCGGTCATTACGTGTAAATCTCAAAAAGAATTATGTTGTTTCGACAAATTTGATCTCTTCTCCGTATGATCTATGGCTAGACAGAAGACCATATTTCTTTCGACTGCTTGAACGAAGCTGCATAGATCTAACAGGCTTGATTCCTCTAAAAACAAGAGATAAAAATTGTTTTTCCAATTCCAATCCTTTGCACGTCTACTTTGACGTCAGAAATGTCCCCTCGAACAGATGTGATCAATATTTACGTCAGTACCTGGAAGCCCTTACCTGACAGCCGTCTTACCACTGCGTAAATACAATGCGCCGACTAGACTCTTCATTAGCAACGTAGCAGCAATTTTAGAACATGGCAATTGCTGGGCCATGTTCTTACCCCTTGCTTAGGGGTTCGAAGTCCTTCCAACTCCTGAAACCAATTACCAATTGGTGTCTTCTGTTGAGTATGCAACAGCCCATTGACTAGCATTGCACACTGCCGACAATGCTAGTCATAACCAGAGCTGCAACGTATATCCCAAAGGAAAGTCACCATAACCGATCGCAGAGTTGGGCGTATCTCGGTAGAGCTACCGGTTCACGTAGTACCAGTCGTTTGAACACTGTTCGGGCCTTGAAAGACTTGTTCTTCCCGATTTAGGTTCCAGCCAACCCATGGGTCTGGTGTTAGAATGGCAATTAGTGCCCGTGGAAGCGCTAACACAAAGATTTCCCGTTATATACAAATGTATAAGTATACTGTGTCCGAAGCTTTTGGCAGGCCAAGTTGCGAATCAGAAGTACTCTACTGATGGTCGCAAAGATGATCTTCGCTTAATTCCATTCCAGTAGCATGTCATGCCTTATTGCTAAACCCAATTGTTTTAGTAATAAAATCAGTTGAAAGTCCGAGCGTTTAACAAAAAGTTTTCTTGATAGCGTGGGGGTCCTTATTAAAAAAATTTATTATTTTCGGGAAAAAATTATATTAAAAACTTTGAGAAGATGTTGACTTACGTCACTGCTTTCAATGCCACATAGTTGCATGCAACGTACATGTTGTTGTTCGTTTTTATTCACTACACTCTTCACCAATAACAGACAACATTCATACATTATTTTCCGTCTGTCTGCCAATATGGTTGGTTGTCTGCATTGGGAGTGTGGGGATGTATGTACACATGTGTGTGTGTGTGTGTTTGTGTGAGTCTTGTAAGCAAAGTAAAGCGCTTACAAGGCAATTATTGCTATTTTATGAAACTGACCAAGTCGTAGTTTAAGACTGATTGACAAATAAATTTAGATGCATGCGTGTCGATAGAATTCTCAAACATTTGCATTGTCCAGATTTTTTTTTTCATTTTTTGATTTTCCAATAGTTTTAAGTTGTCGTTTCGTTTTGAATATTCATTAACGAGGGGTGTTTGGAAAAAGGGACGATTTGGGAAAGTAACTGATTATAAAGTTTGAATTTGAATAATATATAAAATCAATGTTTTAGGGAAAGTTGGTTCATGGAGAGGCCTAGAACTTTTGGAACTGATAGCGTTAGTTATAAAAACAAGGGTTTAAAAAATGTGGCATCTTTATCAAGCTTAGGTCTGATAGGATAGTCTAACTAATATAAAAGCTAACCTTAATTCATCCAGAAAGGGTTTCCTTCTATGCTTATAACAATTGTCTATTGGAGATGGCACAATTTTAAAGAGGGCGTGGTACGAACTGTGAAAATGGGGATAACAGTGGCGGTATATAAAATCTAAATAAAATCTAAATAAAATAAAGTTTGTGTTTTAGTATTAACGTTCTACCTCATCAAAGGTCTATACTACAATGCACAGTGGTTTAAAAACGATTTATTTTGGACTTAATTCGGTATCTCAGGAACCACTGATGAATCTTAATGAAATATCACAGAGGCAAAAAAGATGTGTTTCTGAGTCGAGCTTCGAACGGTCGGCCCCTAGAGTAAAGGGGGGATTCTCGGTAAGCCTCCAAAGTTGGGTACCTCGTGTATCTCATTTTTTGGAAATGTCATAATTCATGAGTTACGGAATTATGTCCAAAATAAATCGTTGTCAAAAGAAAAAGCTTCCTAAGCACCATACGAAATTTTTCTTGTTATTATCAACCGCCTCTCGTTTATCAAGCATTAGCATTAAACATCAAATATTTATTTGTTTATGCATAAAAATCCCAAGGAGTATGCGATGTTATGGGATGGATTGGTTTAACTAAATGATGATATCTCTCTCGGATTTTACTCACTAACAATAAAACCAACAACAACAATGAAAAAGAGTAAAAAAAAGAAGAAGAAGAAGACAAAAGTGGGTGCTTTGTGGCAGCAAATGTTAAGAGGAAAGTGATCTTGTTTTTGTTTTCTATAACCATAAATAAGATCATTTCGACTAATGGCTGCTGCATCCATCTCTCTTTCTTTTCTTTTTGCCAAGAAGTCTTAAGATAGATTTTTTCTGGTCACTTTGCTTTTATTCTAATGAGTTTTCCATTTCACTTTATTAGTTGAAAAGACATCAATGCAACATTACCTCAAACCCAACAAACTGAGCGTCGTCAGCCAGTCAGTCAGTTTTAGTCTTATAAATGTCGTTTTCTAAACTAATTAAAGATGATTTTTTTTTTTATTGTCTCTTTTCCGACTTGCAATTTTAGCAAATCAAGAAGCAAAAATGTAAATTCTATTCAACACACAGATTATGCAGATGTTTATGAGGATTGATAGAGAAAATAAAATAAAGTTAAAAAAAGTTCAATGACTAAAATAAAAGTTAAAGGATTTTGTAATAAATACTCGTACTAAATAGTCAGTCTACTAAGAATGAAAATGATTTTCAAATAACAAGGAAGTCAAACTTGGTTTAATATTCAATTTCAGCAAAAAAAAAAATAAAATAAAATGAAATGAAAATAGAGTCAAATGCCAGAAGGTGGTTTAATGTTTTTACATCGAGTTTTTTTGTTCATACAGATCAAACAAATGTTTTGCGAAATGTCTTGGCATTCGCCATTGATGTCATTAGATTGTGTAATTTCCTTGTATAATGTCACTTATCAACGATACGCCAAGTAAATCAATGTCACTTAATGGATTTTTCTTTTATTTTAAACTATTTTTTTCTAGATTTTATTTCTAACGCTTAGAAAAACGAGAAAATTAAATGACATTTGCAGAATTTTGCTGCAGGGAAATTGTAATTAAAGTTTAAATATAAGATAAAGGGCTTGGACGGACAACTTATTGCATAAAATCTCTACAATAATTAAAAATAAAATACAGATTTTCTAATATGTACTTTGTTCAACAACTGACTGGTTTTTGTTAAATAGGGTAAACGGGTCGAAAAATCTTGATTAATATTTTTTATTCGAATAACATTAATCTGAATATGCTTTTACCAATAAACGTTTGTCTGAATTAATTTTAAATATCCACCTTAAATAAATATTTGTTTTAAGTTCTTTATTTTTTTATCCGAATAAGTTTTTCATTCGAATAATATATATATTCGAATCATATATAGTTTTCGCATATTATTTTTTTAGTTATGATCTGAATAATTTTTAAATATCTACCTTTTATAAATATTTGTTTTAAGTTCTTTATTTATTTTGTCCGAATAAAATTTTCATTCGAATAATATTTAACCGAATACAATTTTTTGGCATTACCTTTTTTTTAGTTATGATCTGTATAAATTTTAAATATTTGCCTTTAATAAATATTTGTTTTAAGTTATTTATTTATTTTATCCGAATAAGTTTTTCATGCGAATAATATTTATTCGAATATAATTTTTTCGCATTATCTTTTATTAGTTATGATCTGAATAAATTTTAAATATCTGCCCTTGATAAATATTTGTTTTAAGTTATTTATTTATTTATTTTATCCGAATAAAATTTTCATTCGAATAATATTTAACCGAATACAATTTTTTCGCATTATCTTTTATTAGTTATGATCTGAATAAATTTTAAATATCTGCCTTTGACAAATATTTGTTTTAAGTTCTTTATTTATTTTATCCGAATAAATTTTTCATTCCAATAATATTTATTCGAATATCATTTTTTCGCATAATCTTTTTTTAGTTATGATCTGAATAAATTTTAAATATATGCCTTTGATAATTATTTGTTTTAAGTTATTTATTTATTTTAGCCGATTTTAATTTTTCATTCGATTAATATTTATCCGAATATCATTTTTTCCCATAATCTTTTTTTAGTTATGATCTGAATAAATTTTAATATCTGTCCTTGATAAATATTTTATTTATTTATTTTATCCGAATAGGTTTTTCATTCGAATAATATTTATTCGAATATTATTTTTATCCGCATATTCTTTTTTAGTAATGATCTGAATAAATTTTAAATATCTGCCTTAAATAAATATTTGTTTCTATATATATTTATATATTTATCCGAATATTATTTTTATTCGCTTATTTTTTTAATTGCGATTTCTTTCGACACTAATTATGTTAAGTTTTTGTTTGTTTTTGCTTTAAAATGCAAAATATATTCGAATAATAATTATCCGCAATATATTTTTACCCAAAAAAACATTTGTCTGAATAAATTTTATTTATCTAACATTTTGCCTTAAATAAATATTTGTTTAAAGTTCTTTATTTATTTTATGCGAATAAGTTTATCGTTCGAATAATATTTATCCGAATATTATTTTTATTCGCTTATTTTTTTTTAATTGTGATTTCTTTCGACACGAATTATGTTAAATTATGTTAAGTTTTTGTTTGATGTTGCTTATTTGTTTGTTTGTTTTAACTTATTCGAATAAGTTTTTTTAGTTGAATGTTTTTTCTAACTTAAATACATAATAAAATACATATTTTTTTAGCTAAAATATATATTTTCTAATACTTTGTGTAACAAGTGAATGAAATTTGTTAAATGGGGTAAAAGGTTTAAAAAAGCTTAGCTGTAACGTTTTTCAATAAAAAATTCAATATTTTTATGTTTAAAGTAAATTATACCTGAATATCGGGTATTTTTTTAGCCTCTTGAAAATCTAAAATGATAATACAAGATAGAACTATTGTTGGTATGAAATTTTCTTTTATTATAATTTGGTAGACAATTTATGGCTTTTATTATACCCTTCACCACAGGTGGAAAGGGTATATATAAGTATGTCATTCCGTGTGTAATTTCTACAATATTCATTTCCGACCCCATAAAGTATATATATTCTGGATCCTTATACATAGAGAAGTTGATTAAGCGATGTCCGTCTGTCCGTCTGTCCGTCTGTCCGTCTGTCCGTCTGTCCGTCTGTCCGTCTGTCCGTCTGTCCGTCTATCCGTCTGTCCGTCTGTCCGTGTTAGTGTGGTAATGTCATTTGCCAAGGCACCAGAAGAGATACAAAAAATTTAAGCACACCAATCTGTCAGGCATAGTTTCGAAAATTTTGGTATTGCAATTCAGCAACATCGGATCATTCCTTTGGAGGCTACGGGCCAAAAACCACGCCCACCTATATTTTTTTCACGTTTTTTCAGGTTTTTTTTTAAGTTTTTTTTCAGCTTTAATGATTCTGTTTTGTCTTTTTTTCTCAAATAAATATTAGACTGCGTCAGGTAGATCGCAAGGAGTGCATACAGATCTCGGGGGATCAATAACCCCCTGCGAGGGGCGATTTTTGTTTGTTTTTAGATTGGTAGGGTTTTTCTGCTTTGATTTGTATTAGTGACCTTAATAGAAAACAATACACATAGAGGTAGCCAATGGACCCACAGGGTACCCACTGATAAATAGGAGCAGTTAAAAGAACCCCCATGTGTCAATATGAGGAAATTTTTTTTTTTTGTAAGGATTTTTTTTGCTTTAGTCTGACCATTCTAACTCAATATAGACTGCAGAAAGGTCCTAAATTTAAAAAAAAAATTTTCAATAAAATTTTAAAAAAAATTTTTTTTAAAGTTTACAAAAAAAAAATTTTTACAAAAAAATTTTTACAAAAAAATTTACAAAACATTTTCAAAAATATATTTTACAGAAAAATATTAAAAAAATTTTTTTTTTTAAATTTTCCAAAAAATTTTCGAATAAAATTTTACAAAAAATTTTTAAAAAATTATTTTTACAAAAACTTTTTACACACAATTTTCGAAATATTAAAACAAAAATTTCAATATTTCTTTGAAAATGAAAATCTTGACTGTAACATAACATATATGAAATTAATATTAAGATTATACATATGTATGTATGTGTGTATATAGAGTAACATATTTTTTTAAATGCGTTTGATTTTTATTTTAAATGCGTTTGATTTTTAAGTAGATGATATCTCTGTTTTAAAACCTAGGTGCATTAAACACATAGACATCATCAGGATACCGACTACAAACTGTCAAAAATAAAATACACACGTTTATAGGTAAACGATTCTTTTGAAGCCAGCAAAGCTACATGGCTACACGACCACCGTTGTGGTTGTCGTCAACTTAGGCTAATTTCTATTTTATTCAACAAAAGAAAATGTCACAAAATTGTAAATTACAAATACATATGCAAACAAAAAGTTTTGGTGGAAATATTTATAAGTTTTTGAAAAAGTTTTTTAATTTTATAAAAGTAAAATAAGTATTTTTACAACAATGTCAGAGTTTACGATGTAGCTGTCGGCTTCAATATCATTAAGTAGCTGACAATACGGCGACAATTGTAGCAAACGGAATTTGTTTTCATTTGTCTTCTATTTCTTTACAATATGGATAATGCTGTACATGTCTGTATAAATAAAATCACCGTGGTGAAGGGTATAGAAGATTCGGCCTGGCCGAATATAGCACTTTTACTTGTTTTTTAAATATAATTTCAATTGAGCTTAATCAATAAACACAATTTTTTGTTTAAAATGATCTTCTTCTCCCAGTTTCAAATGAGCCAAATCAGCAAAAATTGTATTTTATAGGCACATCTCTTATAGGTACGTAAGTCAATATTCTTTCGTAAAATTTTCCACGTACGCGAAGGATCAATAAGTTGAATCCATATTTCGGTTTTTTCTGCAATATTTTCCGTTATAGCAGCATTGTTCTCTTTGGTGCGCAAGTTTAAGTTTTAGGCAGATCTTTGGCATTTTTCACCAGTAACTTTCTTATTAATAGTTTAGCGAAACTTTACACAAGTTATCCTCTTACTAATGTGCATAGTGGAGCAAAATGCAGACTGGATTGGGATAGTGGGCGTGGTAACTCACATTCAAAGTGTACTTAGAGAACTACAATAGATAGAGTCTTTAAATAATGCACACTTAACTCTCAGACTAATGTGCATAATCTAGAAAATTATAGACTATAAAGTCCTTTATTGAAAAACCCTTCCAAACTAAAAACAAACATAAATCGCCCCTCGGAAGGAATTATTGATCCCACGAGATCTGTATGCACTACTGGTCGCGTCCTAATAGTTATTTAACAAAAGATTCTCTACAATCAAAAAATAAATAAAAACAATGTGAAAAAATATAGGTGGGCATGATTTTTGGCCCGCAGCCTCGAATGGAATGGTCTGATGTTGCTGAATTGTATTAGCGAAATTTTCGAAAATATGCCTTTCAGGTTGGTGGGCTAACATTTTCTGCATCTTTTCTGGTACCTTGGCAAAGTTGATTAAAACCCGAACACAGAAGGACATCGCTAAATCAACTGCTCTATGTAAAAGGATCCAGAAAAACTTTTATATGTATACCCTTTCCACCTGTGATGAAGAGTGTAAAAGCACGATAATTTATTAACCAAAAAAACTCGAAAATTCGTGAAAAAATAATTTGACAATATTGTCGAAATTTATTTAAAAATCATTAAAATAAAATTTGAGAAAAAAATTAAACACAACTCACATCGATTTTCGACGATGTCTTAGAGTGAGTACGTGCTATGAACATCCATCACATATATTTATTTAACATTAAAAATAACTTTATAACTTTATTTGTAATTTTAGTACGCAAAAGTGTAATTTAAAAAAAAACTTTTAACAGCTAAAGGAAGAATGATATAGGACTCGTTTTCTGCTTTCGATCATTGTAAGTGTACGTATGTCTTGTAATTTTTTACAATATTTTATATGGAAACATAATAAACATACTCGCGAAATACATATAACAAGAACATAATTTTTACAACATTAATGTTAAAATAGTAAAAATTCTTTAATTTACCAACTTTTCTTATTTATTTTTTTATCAAAAAAAATATATTGAATTTTTGTATTCTGTTGACAAGAATCCTTAAATAGTCTAAAAACACAACCGCTCACATACAAATATGCGTTAAATTTATAGTTTTCTACTTGTTTAACATTTTTAATCATGATAAAGTATTTGACATCAGTTTATTATGATCACAAACTGTCATTAAATCGTGTATGGGAATGTTTGTTTGAAACATGCAAAATGCAACATCACCACCAGTGCCACCATTAACAAACAACAACTTCAGAGTCCAACAAACGATATTGAAAAAAAAAAAAACACTCTGAACAGCAGAAGAAAAAAAAAAATAAAAAACGTGGATCAAATCGCCTGTTTAGTTTATAAACCACGCTTTTTATTTTGGGTTGTTTCTGTTTTTTGTTAAATTTCAAACGAAAGTGAAACTGAAAAAGCGAAACTCTTATTTAAGATTTTTTGTTTGTTTATCAAGTTAACAAGGACAAAATATAGAGCAAATGTTCCAAGGCGCTGCGGCAATAATGTTATTAAGGAACAAAAAATAAGAAAAAGAAGAAATAAACAAATCGATTGATCGTTTACATGACACTTTTTTCGGTGGATTTTAACAGGCCAGAGATGAGAAGACAGAATTTGGTAAGAAGGGGGAGGAGGAATATAAGAAGAAAAAAAATTTTGTTGGTTGTGATCGAAGTTTAGTAAGACTAAAATAGCTAAGATGAATTTTCGATCAGAAAAAAGGAGCGTAGCAATTTATGATTTTTTTAATCTTTTTATTATTAGAATTTTATAAGCCCCCGATTGCCTAGAAAGTTGTGACTTAACAAGCCTATAAGTCGAATCGCACTTTGGATCCTTAAAGTGTCCAATTAAGGACCTTAATTAAATTTTTTTAATTAGTGTTTTTTATATAATTAATCATAGTTTTTCGGGTGGTTTCCGAACCCAAAGGTTAAAAAGGTAACCTTATTAATATAAGCTGTCAAGAGCTGTTCACGAGGTTGAATCGTTAATGCTTCTTGCATCAGATATCAGTGTGTCAAGGAGAGTAAATTATCTACTTGACAAAAAGCGTAAAATTTTCGCCATGATTTTTTTGAGTTAAAAAAAAATAAAGTGGCTTTAACCCCTTCTAGATAATATATGAAAGAAGCCCCCCTAACCAGTCACGGAAAAGTAGCGGATAACAACAGAGGATCTAGTAAGATCTATATCTAGTAAGGTGGTTAGGGAAGCTCAAATGGCGATAAAACGCATGAGTAAATGAGAATCATTGACTCATTGCGGAAGACGTTACACAATGAGTGCATTGAGAACAACAATAGTTTTTATAATAGTATTAGTATTAGTACAATAGTATTATTTTTGGAACTCAGACAAAAATTTAAGAAATATGAAGTTGTAAAATAATTTGTAGGTGCGAGATACCCAACTTTGAGACCATAAACGCCAGCCCCGAAAAGTGTATAGTACCCATCCTCAAAACTTAAGCTCAGATACTTCTTTGCTATGCTCCTGTCAAATTTTGGATCAATCGTCCTAGCCCTTTGCAAATGGCGGAGTTATTTCCAAAATATTTTGATTCTGCCCAACTGTGCATTGTGTGTAAAAGTATGTATATGGATGCCATGATGATCTAACTCTTGGACCAATGCTAGCAATTACTAGAGACTCCGTCATGAGAAAGAAGACTGGCAGTTACCAGTCGACAGTCTAAAATCACTAAAGTCAAGGGTAAAGGCTACTGGTAGCACATGACTCACGTGAAAGTAAAGTGGCCGTAAATTACAAATCAGTTGCTATTAATCATTGTAGGCGGAAGGGGATCGAAAATTGACCTATTAAGGAAGCTATCTGATTCGATATGCCCCTACATTAATAATAGCCGCTATGACAACGAATAATATTAAAAGCAATAATAAAATTTAATTAAAAAATAAAGGGTGTCCCCATAGAGATGCGATTTTCCTCTTATGACATTAATTGTGAAACCTTGATAGGCAGATCTTTAAAATGTACACGGAGTATGTATTACTGGGTCCGCTTATATAACAAATCTATATAAATAACTAGATGGTAATCGCATCACTTAAGTACGGCTGCACCGAATTTTTTTTAATCTTCTTAGGTTTTTACGTAAAATTAACCACGCCCAGTTTTAAGTATCTAGATAATTATAAAAAGTAGATCTTTGAAATTATGCACTAATAATCCCCTCATTAATATACATACATAGTTTAGCAAAACATAGGCTCGATTGGGATAGTGGGCGTGTTACCTCTCATACAAAATGAACAATTATAATCGTCTACCTGGACATCTGCAATATGTAGATTATTGAAACTTTGCACAAGTAACCCTCATACTAAGACTGGATTATGCCAGTAGGCGTGGTACTAAAATTTTATAGAAAATTTTAATAAAAAATTTATAGAAAATTTTTATAAAACAAAAATTTTTAGAAAATTTTTATAAAAAAGTTTTATAGAAAATTATCATAAAAAAAATAGAAAATGTAAAAATAGTTGAAAATTTTTTGTAAAAGTTTTTTTGGTAAGTTTTTTGTAAAAACTCATTGTCAATTTTTTAGTGAAATTTTTTTTTAAAAATTGTTGTTAAAATTTTTCCAAAAAAATTTATAATAAATGTTCAAAAACTTAAAAAATTTTACAAAAAATTTTATAAAAAATTTTCAAAAACAATTTTTAAAAATTTCTTGTAAAATTTTTTTTTAATTTTTTTTAAGTTTTTGATAGAAAATTTTTATAATTATAAAATTTAAATTATTATAAAATTTTTTTGTAAACATTTTTTGAAAAATTTTTTGCAAAAAAACCCTTTACAAAATTGGCAGCAGCCTCCACGGACAGACGGACATAGCTTATTCAACTTTTCTATGTAAAGGGTATTTTTTATAGAGATATAGAACTTTAAGTTGGCATTACTTTTCAAGATGGCGACCGATTTAACAGCTGTCAAGTGATTTATTTTCAGTTTGGCTTGGCAATTCATCATGAATAGACTCCCGCCTGAACAACGCTTGCAAATAGTGCAATTTGGGCCCAAAACGATATTACCGCTGTTCCCGATTTTCATAAGCGAATTTTGTTTAGCGATGAAGCGCACTTCTGGTTGAATGTCTACGTCAACAAATAAAACTGCCGCATTTGGAGTGAAGGTAATCCTCAATTGTAGTCGAAACACCGTTACATCCAGAAAAACTGACTGTTTGGTGCGCTTTATGGGCTGGTGGAATCATTGGTCCATACTTTTTCAAAAACGATGGCGGCCAGAACGTTAGTCAATGGTGATCGGTATGGAGCCATGATTACTAACTCTTTCATTCCTGAATTTAATAACCATGATGTCCAGGAGATGTGGTTTCAACAAGACGGTGCAACATGTCACACAGCTCGTGCCACAATAGATTTATTGAAAGACACGTTTGGTGACCGCCTAATTTCACGTTTTGGACCTGTGAATTGGCCTCCAAGATCTTGTGATTTAACACCCCTAGACTACTTTCTGTGGGGCATGGAAAGTCATTGGTCTATGCGGATAAGCCACAAACGCTTGACTATTTGGAAGACAACATTCGCCGTGTTATTGCCGATATACGGCCACAAATGTTGTAAAAAGTCATCGAAAATTGGACGTCCAGATTAGACTATATTCGCACCAGCCGTGGCGGTCATATGCCAGAAATCATATTTGAAATGTAATGCCACAAGATTATCTTTCGGATAAATAAAATTCATGTCAATCGAATAATCTATCGTTGTTTTATTGCAACTTAAAGTTCTATACCTCTATAAAAAACACCATTTATAAGGATCCATAATATATATATACTTTATTGTGTCGGAAATGAATATTCTAGAAATTACACACGGAATGACAAACTTATATGTATATAACCTTTTTACCTGTGGTGAAGGGTATAATTATATATTACCAAACAAGTGCGAATTATAATCACAAAAATAGAAACTTATGATTCATTATGTGATTATGATTATAATCAGGCCATTACCGATCAGCGTATTTAAGGTGTTAGTAAACACAAATATATTGTTGCGAATTGGTTATATAAAACTATGTTTAGATTTATGATCTGCAAGTATCAATTTTAGTCATTAATCCTTTCCCGACGACATTTCAATTGAGTTAATGAAGTCAGAAAATCGTACATAAAAATACCGAAATTCTGCTTTATTTTTCCTTTGCCCACTTTAACAACAAGTTTCTAATACTTCTAACGGTGAAAATTTCTGAATAAAAACTTGGCCTTACTTTCACATTTATCTGAGCATTTGAGCAGATAAAACTGAATCTTCGTTTTATTATTATTGATTTGAAAATTCTTTACAAACTGTTACCAACAAATGGATTCTTATAAAATGCCTTTCATTTTATCTATCTCGAATCCTTAACAATGGTCAATAACGTATAAGATGCTGTCCATACTATTTTAATTCTATCCTACTCAACGAATATCACTTTTGTACTTTTCTTGAAGCTCAAAACGAAATATATGATCAAAGTTGGTAGATAAATAGTAGAGAACGACCAACAAAAAAAAAATATAATAGACTCACTCACAATAAAGCCATATAGATGCTTTAGGAACTGTTTAGTTTGAAATTGAATAAAATCAATTGAAATTGAAAACAAAAATGAAATGAAATAAAATGAATTGAACTGAACTGAACTGCAAAGAAGTGATCTACAATAAACTGAGTGGCTGTAAACAAAACAAACGTGACAATGTTTTAAACGCGTGTTGTAATGGCGTAATATTGTTTTAACTTTGTTTCGGATTTTGTTTTATTTTTTTTGGGTTTGTTACCAACTTAAACCTAATGAGAGTGACAAGTAATGGCTTGTCATACGACATGTCTGCTGCATATTGCTAGACATAGTAGTAGTTGCTGTCGTTGTTTTGCACAAAGAACCTTTAGAATATTGACCACTGCATTGGCATTGCACTGTCTTGTAGTGCCACCAAACAACAATGTTGTTGCCTGAGTCCAACAACATTGTTGTTTTGGTGGCAGTATTGCTCGTTCCATTCTTTTTTTTTTTTTTGTTTTTGTTTTTTGTGGTTGCTTTCAAAATTATTGTCTTGAAAGTCATGTTACACAAATTCGTTACAAATCAAAAACAACAACGATTTCTGGTCAATAAAGAAACCCAAAGAATAGAAAAAATTCAAAATGTTAAGATTAATTTTAAGATTCGTTACGAGTTAATGAGTGGGTGTTGGTGTCTATTTTAATTTAATATCGCCGTCAACGCCCTAAATTTGCTTCATAGCAATTCTGAGACAGCAAAAATGAAACACTCATATGCCAAACTAAAAATAGCAACACGACAAGGTTAAACGAATAGTGGAAGGAAGGTCATTACAATTGCCTTAACACAACGTAATACATTTATATTAAAGCAAATTGCCAGTGTGTCAATTGATTTGAAAGTATTTCAAATAGATGTGAATTAATAAGGGATTTAATTTGTTAAAGAAAAAAATCACAAAAATCTAGAAATCTTTAAAACCTCAACTTATAATTAGCAATTAGCAATTCTCATTCAAATTTATTGTTATTGTTAAAGCAGCAACAACATAACCAATTTCCTTTTTAAAAGCTTTACATTTTATTACTTCTTTAAGTCTATAAAGGACGTCATTCGGTCTCTGTATTTAGTTTCAGTTTCATTCCTTTTTTTCATCTGCTTTTTTTTTTGTTTTTGTTTTTGTTTGTTCTCTAACATATTGTTCCACTTGCTGGACATGGCCACTGCAATTGACCGACTTAACATGTTTGTTTCTACTTTTGCTTTTAAAATATTTTTTTTTTCTTTCGTTTTGGTTATTTTAGTTTTTTGGTTAAAAGAAAAATCGTGTTCAATTTTCATTACCAAAACAAAACATCATCTAAGTCTAGCATCTATTTTGGGAGATGTCTGCCATTGATTTGTTAAGACAAATTTACGATTTCCAAACATGTACAGGAGAAAAAAAAGCGAAATTGGAATTAATTAGTTAAATCAATTCCTATTTGGCTAAAGTTGCAAATAGTTTTTATATAAAAATATTTTTTTTTTTTAAAGAAATTTTTATAAAAAGTAAATATTTTATATAAAAAATATTTTTTTTTAAAAAAAAAAGAAGAAAAAATCTATCAAGTGGGAGTCAGACTCACACAGGTAGGGTGCCAAAATATGTTTAGTACAACTTTAAATATAGAAGTTAATAATGTTTTTTCACGACTTGAGGAGCACTATTTATTTTTAATTACTTTTTATACTAGAGCACAGCTCTTAATACCCTGTGTAAATATCAAGTGTCTGCCTATAGCGTTTCGAAGAGAAGGCTAAATTCCTTAAACTCGCGATATCTAGAGAACACTCTTTTGTTTTTATTAATTTTATTTTCGTCACACTTCTTGTATAGCTGTGCCCGCCACGTCGTGGGCACCCTGACAATATTTTGCTCGGTTTTACTTTGAAGGTATTCCACACCAATTGTAAGACTCTTACTTTTATAGTGCTTTAGTTATGGTTAATGTATATACTTTTTATAAAGGTACCTATCCCTCGATAAAATTCTACAATTTATAAAAAATTCTAAAATATATAAAAAATTCTAAAAATTATTGTAAACCTCTGTAAGTGGTGTTTTATATAATATTTTAATAACAATATAATTCCACAAGGTAAAAATACAAATTTTAATCAACTGGCGCCATCTGTTACGTAATAGTTTTCCAAATATCCCACTTTCAAAAATAAAAAGGGTGTGTGGTGAAAATATAACCGTGTTGAAAAAAGCCGTCTTGTAAATATCCCAGTTTTAAACCGAAAATTTTAGCACTTTTAATCCGGAAATTTAACTGCTTTTTTTCCACTTTCTCTTGGAAATAAGATATTTTTGAGAGAAAAAAAAGCTTCCTACATTGCGACCAGGATACTAAAGTACCTCCTCACAAAATTTTGTTAAAATCCATCCAGTAGCTTTTACGTGATGCTAACACAAACAATGAAGGACAGACAGACAAACAGACCGAAATGAGTTACTATTTTATTATATCTATAGATATTGCAAAATAAATTGTAAGTTTCACCTTATTACTGTTCAAATATAAGATCGCTGTAAAATCATTTCACTATCAAACCACCCCTTCATTTTTGGTTTCATTTTTTGTATTCATTATGGAGGACATATTATGCATAATTTGTGTAGATTTAAATTTTTCACTCATTCCGGTTCAAAAATACAGCTGTATACGTAAATTTGTTGTCACTTTCGAAAAACCCTTTAATTTTTATATTTTTTGCTGTAGCGGACTTAATCTAAACACTGTACAAATTAAAATTTAAAAAATTAAATTCATATTCGTAAAAATCGTATCACTATCGGAACACCCTTTAAATTTTAGTAATTGTTGTTATAGCGGCCATGATAATATACTTTCTTTGAAAATATTTAGAGCTTATCTATTGCCTTAAGAAAAATAAGTCAATAAACGTGAAGAACATGTCAGTGTTGGAACACCCTTTAACTTTTACTACTTGTTGTAGAGGCCATTGTTATAGCGGTGGCAACAAATCTTCTGTAAAAATTTCTAGAGATTACCTATTACGTTTCAAAAAATAAGTCCATATACGTGCAAATCATGTCACTGTCGGACCCCTTTAATTTTTAGATATTGTTACAGCATTTAAAATTGTTATAGAGGACATGTCAATACATCTTCTGTAAAAATTTCAAGAGTCTACCAATTGCGGTTCCTTAGGCCATATACATGTAAATCACATTGCTGTCGGAACACCCTTTAATTTTTCGAAATTGTTATAGCAGGCATGGCAAAACATCTTCTGTCAAAATTTGAGGAATCTACCTATTACGATTCAAAAAATAAGACCATATACGTAAAAAACATGTAACAATCGGCACACCCTTTAATTTTCAATAATTGTTATAGAGGCCATGGCAGCACATCTTCTGTAAAAATTTCCAGACTCTAACTATTATGGTTAAAAAATTAGGCCATATTCATACAAATCCAGTCACTGTCGGAAAACCCTTTAATTTTTATGTTTATTTTTTATACATACTTGGTTATATAGCGGACATAGCTTTAATTACTGCGTTTAAATTTTAAGTGTCTGTCTCCTATAGTTCAAGAAATAAAAACATATACGGGAATAACACGTCGCTTTCGGAACACCCTATAAGTTTTAGTATTTGTTATTATAGCGGCTATCGTAATACAACTTTTGTGAAAATTCCAAGAGTCTACTATTTACGGTTCCAGAGATAGAAGACGCTGTCAGACGGACCGATGGACAGACATTGTAGCGAAAACAATAGGGTTACGTTTTTAGTCTTTGGGTTTGGAACGCTAAGGATGCTTTTATCAAAAGTGCTTTTTTATAAATAATGACTTTTTGGTGTAAAGTAGTCATTTGAAGCCGACGATAATAATCAAATAAACGCAGCAGACGAAGGTACGTAAAACAATTTAAACGGCGCTATGGACATGTCGACATTCTTCCTCATCACAGAGTCTATATTAATTTCCAACATTTGCCTAAGGTAAGGCTAAGTTCTCCACAGCATCTACATTAAATATGTGGAAAGGCTATGTGGTGGTTCATAGCCTTTCATGTTAGCCAGTCTGCTGGACATGCTCTCCTATCTTAGCTTTTTCCCAGGCTTTTTCCCAGGCATGTATCATCTTACCTCGATTTTTAACTTGGCCAGTGCTAATACTTGAAGTTTCTGTGACCTGTCACTAGAGCAGTTAACTATTTGTAGCCAACCAGATTATATCCAAGAACCTACTTGGTCTTCCTGCCAACTTGTAGAGAAAGTCTTTGGTGGGAATAGAACCCACATCCCCGAACTGATAGACTAACACGCTATCTTCTAGCCCACCGAGGCACCGAGGCACATTGATCAATAATGATCTTGTGAAATTTTAAACATATAATTTGTATGTTCAGCTTATAACCTAACCTAACCTTAATGTAAACAACTTTTTTAAAACATGAAAGTACTTTAAAAAAGTACTCTAAATAAAGTACTTTATTAAAGTATCTACTTTATTTAAAGTACTTTTTAAAGTAGGTATTTTTAATAACCTTTTTTTAACAAAAGGCAAATTCGAACTAAATATTGGCTGGATAGAAGGGTGATGACGAGATGTGGCGTTTACTGCTGCTAGTCTACAATGAGTTCAAGTGCATTACGAGTATTTTGCTCAAAATCACAAATTCTATAAATAAACTAATGCCATATTTTCTGCATTTACCTCATACTTGTAATTCAATTATTTATTTATCTAAGCTGCCTAAATCGGTCTGTGTTGTTAATAAATAATTTTAAAAAAAATTTTATGAAATTTTTTCTCTCCAATCGGGGAATTCCAGTGCACTAAAGTGATGGTGATGGAGTTTAATATAAAACAACAAATTTGTTGTTCAAATAAAATAAATCAGACTGTTACTTTAAGATACTTTGAGATGGCCTTGTGGTATTTTTTTTTGCTCTTATTGCTCTGTTTACGTCATCTTCCTTTTTTGTGTGATGAAATGAAGATTTTAACAAAAAGCAAAAGATGTAAATGACCTAGAGGATGAAGAATGCGGTGAGAGGTTAGCAATTGGAAAATTTGTAAGTTTTTTTTCTTTCGATGACGAAAAACCCAACAAATTTAATATTTTTTCATATCTTGATATAGAAGATTAAAGGGTACCCTTTCCAGTTTGTATTTTTTTTGTGGAAAAGAAGATTTACATTCATTGACAAATAAATGTTTGAGAAGAATATTTGGGTTTTTCTGAAGGCATAAGATGAGTTGTAAATTTTTTTGAACTAGAGTTACATAATTTTGCTATACATCTATACATATAATCTATACATATTTTTTTATTAATTTAGGCGGAATATCGAAGGGACCCTTTTCGACCCCTTCCGTCCTCTATGATTACAGGCAACCCAAATGTTATTTACGGCAACCTACTTACATTAAGTCACGTGCTACAACCAGCCTTTAATTGACTTTAGTGATTTCAGACTGTCGACTGGTAACTGTCGGCCTTCTGTCTCATCACGCAGTCTTTAGTAATTGTTAGCATTTGTTCAAGGCTCAGGCATTCACATTTAACAGGCTTCTACCAGTCTACAGCTGCGTTTTATGCTAGCCAGTGCTGAACATTCACACAGAATGTGCGCTGCTCCTCTTCTGCCTCTGCCTCTCACTTTTAGGCATGAGCTGTTGAGACCCCGACTCGACGTTGAAGGAACGTTTTGAGGTGTCTGCTTTCGAAAAGGATTTACCTATGACCACAGGACCAGGTGCGTCCAAGTCATCCACATTTACCTCCATAGCCGCAGAAGTATCTTCATAGACTGACCAGTCCACCCCTTGCGAGGTGTCTTTGTCATCCTCCATTTGCCAGTGGCAACCGGAGTTCCTAAAGGGATTAACCTCTCCACCTCTAAAGTTGCTTCCTTGTCCATTCCTATCGAAATATCCCGGTTTAACGCCATAGGAGAACCTTTAGAGTTTAACCTATTCACCCCTTGCCACGCAAGTACGCAATTCCGGTTTAAAGGTACTGAAATTTTCCTTTTAAAACTGGGATATTTTAAATACGGTTGCGCACCTTTTATTTTTGATAGAGGGATATTTAAAGAAAATTGCTTAACAGATGGCGCCAATTGAAAAAAAATTATATTTGATTTGTATTTTTATTTTGTGGATTTACTTTGTTAATAAAAAATATTTTAAACGCCTCTTACAAAGCTTTTTTTTAATTTTTAAAAATTATTATAAAATTTAAAATTTTATCCAGGGATGGGTACCTTTACATAAAGTAAATACATAAACCATAACTGAAGCGCTATAAAAGCAAGAGTCGTACAATTGGTGTAGAATACTTTCAAGGCAAAATCGAGCAAAATATTTTCAGGACGCAGACGACGATGCGGGCACAGCTAGCCTATACATATAATAAAACAGTAACTCATTTCCTGTCTGTCTGTCTGTCTTTCTGTCTATCGCTCTACGTTTGCATCACGTAAAAACTATTAAATGGATTTTAACAAAATTTTGTGTGGAGGTACCTTAGTATCCTGATTCCAATATAGAAACCTTTTATCCGAAAATATATCTTATTTCCAAGAGAAAGTGGAGAAAGAGCAGTGAAAGTTCGCTGATTTTTTTTACCGATTTAAATGTACGGCATACTTTAAGGCATCTTTTATTTTAGAAAGCAGGATTTTTTAAACACGATTGAGCAACAGATTGCGCTGTTTTAAAATAATGACAAAATATGAATTGAAAGCGGGATATTTTAAAAACGGTTGCGCAACAGATGGCGCTGTTTTAAAATAATTGCAAAATATGAATTACTTAGTGCCAAATAGCCAATTGAATAAAATTTGCATTAGATTAGTATTTCTACTTTGTAGAATTACATTGTTATTAAAATATTTGAAACACCAGGGAACAACAAAAGCAAATATTGTCAGGACGCACAGAACGTGTGTGGACACAACTAGCAAAATATAAAATAAAAAATATTAAATTTTGACGAATAATTCAAAACAATAAACTAGATAGTCTAACAATGTGAAAACCGATTTTTCGAATAATTCAAAACCCGGTTTTTGGAATAATTCATAAACCGGTTTTTCGAATAATTCATAAACCGGTTTTTCGAATAATTTTTTAAAACTTTACTACAAACTTACTAGCGCTATTACGTAATATAAGCTAACGAATGGAAAAGAACCATTCTGATTAAAATTTCTTATCTTAATTTCTTTATTCCCTGTGTCTTCTAACTTGTATGGCAAAAGGTTTTCCTATTCCTTATCTAAGCACCAACCGGGTATTAATAAGTCAAGATTTTTAAAATGCCAACAAACTTGTCTCTGTTGTTTAGTTTTGAATTTACTTAAATATCGATAAAGTAAAGGAGAAGTATAGAAAGCTTTAGAATTTTTTTTTTTTTTTCGACTAAATAAATCCGAAAATATATTTGCACTCAAAGTGATAACCATTAATTACTAAATTGCTATTGTTTAACTCAAATACGGTCATTTTTAAAAGCCAGTTTTATTTTAAGCTTTTAAATTTTATTTGATAACTGTAAATCAACAGGTTTTTGTTCCAGAAAAAATAATTATCAAAAATAAAATTCGCTTTTTATTATTATAACTTGTCAAGACAACTTGTATTCTTTTTTGAATCGAAATTGTTAATTTTTAAATTTAAAATTTCGCTCACAACACAAAAAGCATTTATTATTTGCTTCATTTACACAAACTGTCTGTGAAAGGTCAAGCACATTTTAACAAAATTAAAATATAAAAACAAAGTTTAAATGATTTTAGAATCAACTTTAAGGTTTTTGAGATTTATTACTGATGGATGGACGTTCTGCTAACAAACCATTTATGGTTTATCTTAATTTTTGAAAAAAAAAAAAAAGAACTGGCCTTTAAATACTGAATTGAATCATAATTTATATTGTTCTTGCTGTTTATTGCCACTATTACCGTTGAAAGGTTCCAGCCAATGATGTCTTTTATGGTCTCTTGCAAAATTTTTTTTTTAATATTTGTTTTCATGTTACAACTTTATTTAATTCTTGTTTTAATTTTAATTGCTTTAACTTTAATTACTGTGACTGGTGCTGAAAAATTGCACTTTTTATTTTAAATAAAATTTATGGGTTATGAAAATGTCGTTATTGGCATAAAATCAGAATGAAAATTATCTGCAACTTTAAAAAAGGCTCCGAGATGCTTTTAAATCACAACTTTATCTCGTTTGAAGGATTTATTATTTAACGCAAATCTTGTATTTGGAAAATGTTATTTTTGGAACATCATCTTTGAGAGCATCCTAAATGCTGTCACATCCCAAGTTTTATTTTTCACTTGACATCATTAAAAAAGAATTCAATTATATATACCTTCTTTTAAAATAATCCAGATGTAAAAAATTAAATTTTTTTTTTTGGCGAATTGACCTTTTTTCAATTTTGAGGTTTGTTGGAATGTCCATTTATCGACAAGGACTATCTAAATTTAAATAATCTAAACATTTGTGTCATAAATAATTTTTTTATGACTTTTTATAAATTGTATGCCCGAGGCACCCAATTTTAAGGGTTTACCCACAAGTCCCCCTTCACCCTAAGGGGCCGACCGCTATCAACTTCACTGAAAAGAAAGCTACAGAATTATTTCCAAAATAAAACCTTTTCAAACCACTGTTGCTGTCGTATACACTCAAATAAAAACCATGGTTGTGTTATGGTCACAACAACTACATTTTGTACTCTGTAACAATATATTGTTGCGATGAAACATTTTTTTTTTTTTGTGTTTTTAAAATATAAAAATTTAATTTCATGGTTACTCCGCCCAAAAAATGCTACAATATATTATTTCTAACCATAATATATTAATAACAATCAAAACATATTAAGTTGATCTTTATGTTCATGTAACCAAAGTACAACTAAGAACAAATAAATAATGTTAATTTTTAGTATTTAATCATAATACATTAATTTTTATTATAAAATGGTCACATTTTATTATAATATGTTACACTTAAAAATTTTTTGGTTATTTTTAACATTACTACCAGGGGTGACAATAATATGGTTATTTTATAAATATTGTTATAATTTTTAGTAATAATATAATCATAATTGAATCATTATATGTTGCTATTCGATTATGGTTACCTCAACCATGTTTTTTCTTTGCATATTTTGAGCATGATATGCCCATAAGTTTGCTATTGACAGTCGTTGCAACTAGATAAATGCATTAATTTCAACGAAAATAGAAAAAAGTGAATCTATGCTGACTAAATATTATTTTTTACATAAAATAAAACATCACAGAACCTAAAGAAAGACATAATAAATACTTTGAGGACTCTGGACCAAACATTTTTATGGTTATAAAGTAGTTTACTGTGTCGTTCCAGAAAAAATTATGCTAAAGGGTCAGGTTGCCCAAAAGAAGATGTCTCGCCAGAAATGCTCGATAAGAAATTGATTCAAGAAGCTGCAAGCTTCTTAAACGAGTAGAGGCATCAGGTTTTGCATAAATATTTGTATAAAAAATGGGCTTGAGAAATCTTATTATTTGGAGCGAATAGGGAAGTGGAATGGCGCTGCACTAAATTTATCGAGCTTAAAGTATATTGAGAAATAACGAAATTTTTTGGCGAAAAAAATATTTTTTATCCAAAAAATCACGGAATTATCGAATACAGGAATTATCATTTGATAATTCCGTGATTTGTTTCCAGTTAGTGTGAAATTATATAGCATATTAAATTTGTTTGCAATGAAGTATTGTGAATAATATTTTTTATTCGAATAACATTTATCCGAATAAGTTTTTTATTCGAATAATATTTTTTCTTTGCAATTTGTAAAGCTTATAAAGCATAATTTGACCGCTAAAATAGAAAGGGATCTAAGGACAAAAAAGAAAATTTTACCCGAGAAACGAATGTAAAAAACGTCGACGCCGAAACTGTCAATTATAATCATTTTTTTTATTTTTCCTGTGCTCAAATTAAACACTTCCATTCGATTACTCACTAAATTTTATAAAAAAAAGTTATTTATCTCTTTAAAACGTTTCACTAAAAGACTTCAAAGTTTTCCAAAAATTTTATGATATTTTTTTTTTCTGTGCTCGACTTACATCTTGAAAAAACCTAATTTTCGACACGAATTGGGATTCGGATCGTTCCAGGTCCACTCACATTCGATTCTACAGTAAATTTTACTTCGATTAAATAAATATCGGTCACAT
This sequence comes from Phasia obesa, assembly GCA_949628195.1. Taxonomy (NCBI): domain Eukaryota; kingdom Metazoa; phylum Arthropoda; class Insecta; order Diptera; family Tachinidae; genus Phasia; species Phasia obesa. The sequence continues at coordinate 129,321,571 of OX451219.1, forward strand.
ATGTATTTGCGGCCATGATTAGATCGATAATTTTTTGCTTAAGCTTTGAGATTTGTTTTCTAATCGTAGCGATTTAAATTTTATTTTAGCACAATGTTCTCAAATACACTGAGAGAAAATTTATAACAACGAATAATTTCCGCGTGATTGTTACCTATTTCTATTCTTGTCTGCTAATGGATTTTGGATAGGTATATTGCATATATCTGTCTAACACACAAGCCAGAGTGTTTTCTAGAGCCACACGAAGTCGACTCCCAACCCTTCAAGAATACAGAATATAATTATTTTACGAATTTAAAAATTAATTAAATTATATAAATTATAAATGATGGTGACAACCTTGAATATATGCCGACATTTACCCCCCGTGGTAAAGGGTGTTACAAAACGTAATTAAAGATTTTTTATTACTTCATCTTTACATTGGTAACGTGTTGTTTTTAGATCTTTACGTTCGTAAAGATTTTAATAATATTCAATTAATCGATATAAATAACGAAATCTTTAAAAACAAATTTCTGCTACAGCCATTTTTTGATTAATTTTAGCTAAATCTCTCAGTTCTCTATATAATCCCACATAAATAACTGTCTAAAATTATTTATTCTAATATCGCCAAAATGAAGTATTAACTTCACCCACCCACTATTTTGTTTACAAGCGCTTTTTTGCTCTTTTCTATTTTAAGCAAAACCCAGCATGACAAGACATGTGTTTTTTAATCATTACAGACTTCAATGAAACAAAAAAAATAAAAATAATAATAAACTTACATTAATCAAAAATTTAAATCATTCTAAACAATCGTAATCAATCGCTCCTAATTTCTCACACCATTATCTTAAAGAGGTTCCAACAAGAATCATGTTAATATTCAGTTTTTTAGGGTTCCGTACACAAAGTGTAAAAACGTAACCCTATTGTTTTCGCTACAATGTCTGTCCGTCTGTCAGCGCCTTTTATCTCTGGAACCGTAATAGGTAGACTCTTGAAATTTTCACAAATGATGTATAGCTGTTGCCGCTACAGCAACAAATACTAAAACTTATAGGGTGTTCCGATAGAGAGGTGTTATTCACGAATATGTTCATATTTCGTGAACTGTAGGTGGGATACACTTGAAATTTACAAACAGTAATTAAAACTTAGTTCACTATATAAACAACTATAAAAAAATAAAACTAAAAATTAAAGGGTGTTCCGATAGTGGTGTGATTTGCATGTATAAGGCCTAAATTTGAACCATAATAGGTAGACTCTTGAAATTTTCACAGGCGTATAACTGTGGCCACTATAGCAACAAATACTACAACTTATAGGGTGTTCCAAAAGTGACGTGTTATTTGCTAGTATATCTCTATTTCTTGAGCTATAGGAAGCAACCACTTAAAATTTGCAGTGATTTAAACTATGCGTTATAAGCAAGTTACATATTAAAGCTAAAAATTAACGGGTGTTCCGTTTGTGACGTGATTTGTATGTGTATATGGCATAGGTTTTGAACGATAATAGGTAGACTCTTGAAGTTTTTACAGGATGAGTATTACTATCACTATAAAAAATAGTAAAAATTAAAGGGTGTGCCGACAGTGACGTAATTTACATGCACATTGACTAATTTTTTAACCATAATAGATAGACTCTTGAAATTTTCACAAAGGTGTATTGCTATGACCCCTATAAAAACAATAAAAATTTAAATGGTTTTGTCGACAGTTACGTGCTTTGCATGTATAACGACATACTTTTTGAACCGTGATAAGTAGACTCTTCCAGTTTGTATAGAAGATGTGATGTTATGGTCATGGTAGACTCTTGATATATTCATAGAAAGAGAATTGCCATGGCCATGGCCGCCATAGCAAATAACAAAATTAAAGGGTGTTCCGACAGAGACATGATTTGTACGTAAATAGCCTTATTTTTTGAACCATAATAGTTAGCCTCTTTAAATGTTTACAGTAGATGTTGTACTTCGGCCGCTAACTAATATCTAAAGGGTGTTCCATCAGTGACATGTTTTTCACGTATATTACCTTTTTTTTGAACAGCTCATGTATATTTCTATAGATAGGGTATTACCATGGCCGCTATAACAAAAATTGCTAAAATTTAAAGAGTGTTCCAACAGTGATGCAATTATGACTTTAATTTTAAAATTAAAGGGCGACTCATAAGAGATGAAAAAATTAACAACTTGTATTTTTAAAGTTGTACTAAACATAGTACGGAACCCTAAGTGTGTGTGTCTAACTCGCACTTGACTAATTTATTTTTGGTTATTGTTTTGATATTAATCATCCTGAAATTAATTTTAATTGATTTATGTTAAATATTGTTAAAACAATCCGCAATAAAGAACAATACAACTATAATAAACATCGCTAAGAATTTTCTATTTCGTATTTAAGCATAATTTCTGCAACACAAACAGAAAGTCCGTTGGCGGTCTCGTGTCATCTTAACAACTGTTAAATAATTAACGACTTGATAACAATAAATCATTTGAAATTTATGTTTCTAACAGCAAACAATAGCAACAAAAAAAGTTAAGATATTATTAGATAATAACTTGTTAAGAGATCAACTAAATAGAAACAAAGGAAGAAACAAAAATATTGTAAGAATTAAGGTGAGATAAAAATCTATTTAAGGCATCTATAAATATTAGGGTGCACCTTATTTGTATGGACTAATTTTTTTTTTTTTTGTAAAATTTGGGTCGTAACTCCCTCCAAAAATGTTCTCTGTAGCAAAATAATACAATGTGGAAAATTATAGCCAGATTGCATCAAAGGAAGGCGTGCCGCATGCCCCCACAAACTGCCAAAATATGTTTAATTCGTATAAAACCAGTACAAATACTAATTTGAAAGATGATTTATGAAATATTTCGAATATTTTTAGCTAGATTATAGTTAAGTTATTTTTCCTAGTTTTGAATTCGTGTACAAAAAAGTGGTCACAGCACGGTTTTTGAAGGCACGCAATTATTTCATTGAAATGTTTAGCATTTCTTGATTTTAAAAGTAAATACTGAAATGCATGTAATTTTCCGTTCGTAAACTAAAACCACAGCTTAAATATATGTAGTTACTAAAGTCTGGCAGCTCCAGAACTTTATCAACACTAAATAAATTAGTCAAGTGCGAGTTAGACTCACACACGTAGGGTTCCGTACTATGTTCAGTATAATTTAAAAATTCCAGTTGTTTATTTCTTTATGACTTATGGGACACCCTTAAATTTTAAAATTAAAGTAATATTGGCGAAAATTGCATCATAATTGGAACACCCTTTAAATTTTAGTATGTAATTGATTTTATAGCGACCATGGTAATCCACTTTCTATTAAAATATCAGGAGCCTACCTATTGCTGTTAAAAAAATAAGGTAATATTCGTGAAAAACACGTGACTAATGGACACAATTCAATTTTAAGTATTTGTTATAGCGGCCGAAGTAACACATCTACTGTAAACATTTCAAGAGGGTATCTATTATGGTTTATAAAATCATGTCACTGTCGGAACACCCTTTAATTTTATTATTCATTATAGTGGCCATGGTAAAGTCCTTTCTATAAATATATTAAGAGTCTACTTATTACGATTAAAAAATAAGTCACTATAAGTGAAAAACATGTCACTGTCGGAACACCCTTTAATTTTTAGTAATTGTCATATCTGTACAAAATTTCAAGAGTCTACCTGTTACGGTTCAAGAAATAAGGCTTTATACATGCAAATCACGTCACTGGCGGAAAACCCATAGTTATACACCTTTGGTAAAATTTTCAAGCGCCTACCTATTACGGTTCAAAACTTAGGTCTTATACATGCAAATCACACTACTATCGGAACAACCTTTAATTTTTAGGTTTATTTTTTCATACTTGTTTATATAGCGAACTAAGTTTTAATTACTGCTTACATATTTTTAGCGTATGCCTCCTACAGCTAAAGAAATAAACACATATTTGTGAATAACACCTCTCTATCGGAACACCCTATAAATTTTAATATTTGTTGCTATAGCGGCCACAGATATACACCTTCTGTGAAAATTTCAAGATTCGACCTATTATGGTTCAAAACTTAGGCCTTATAAATGCAAATAACACCACTATCGGAACACCCTTTAATTTTTAGTTTTATTTTTTTTATACTTCTTTATATAGTGAACTAAGTTTTAATTACTGTTTGTAAATTTCAAGTGTATCCCTCCTACAGTTCAAGAAATAAACACATTTCGTTTTCTTTATTGGAACACCCTATAAGTTTTAGTATTTGTTGCTATAGCGGCAACAGCTATACATCATCTGTGTATATTTCAAGAGCCTAGCTATTACGGTTACAGAGATAAAAGGTGCTGACAGACGGACAGACATTGTAGCGAAAACAATAGGGTTACGTTTTTACACTTTGTGTACGGAACCCTAAAAAGCGGTGAATTCCCTTATAAGAATGAATGAACTTCATTTAAATAACATTTATCACTGAAAGAATAATGCAGCTTTAGATCAGCCGGATGAAGACGACAAGAAAAAACTTACAATTCTTCCTCACCACTTAGAACATTTTATTAATAAAAATATCGAGGATTTTATCTCGCAAAAATCTTTACAATTTTTCAAAAGATTTTCTATTCCAACGCATTTTTTGAAGACAGATCCTGAAGAATGGGAAATGATGAATCATATAAAATTGGTTTGGATATAGTTAGAAAATTAAAAGTTGTTAATGATACCGCAGAAAGGGCTGTAAAACTTATGGAAGAATTTAACCAAGTTTTATCACAAGATGAAGAAGAGAAAGAAATTATTATGCAAATCGTTGCTGATCACAGAAAACAATATCCTAATGCAAACAAATCTGTTTTATTAAATCAATGGAATGTATAAATATAACATGGAAAAAAATATTTGTATATATAAGTATTACGTATTTATTTATGTAAATGAATAATATTAATAAGGTAATTAAAAATTATCAAAATAAATTCACTATGCACTAAGATTTATGCTAATTTAAGTTTTATTTTCAATACAAAAGATATATATTTATGTAAACCAATCGTGCTCTTTCGTAAACATCAATTTCATATGAATTTACATGATTTTGACAGCGGCACGCCTTCTTCTATTGCAATCTGCCTGACATTTACCACATTGTATTTTTTTGCTACTTAGAATTACGGTGGAATTTCGCACTTTCAGAAATAAGGTGCACCCTAATACACATACATATAGGTTAAAATGATCCGCCAATGAGCTTTAGTCTGACCACTCTAACGCCATATAAATTGAAGGAAGGTCCTAACTTTAACAATAAAATTCTCGTAAAATTTTTACAAAATTTTTTTTATAAAAAAAATTTTTTAAAAATGTAAATATTTTTTATAAATATTTTTTTATAAATATATTTTTTAAAAATATTTTTTAAAATTTTTTTATAAAATAAATATTTTTTTAATAAAAATATTTTTTTATAAAAATAATTACGATATAATTTTATCAAAAGATTTTCGATAATATTTTTACAAAAAATTTCGATAAAATTTAAAAAAAAAATTGATAAAAAAAAACAAAAATACTTTTCAAAAAATTAATTTTAAAAAATGTTTTTTATAAAAATACAAATATTTTTATAATTAAGTTTTAACGCTCTAGGTCTTTTTTATAAAAATATTGTAATTAATTTTATTTTTATAATCGATTTTCGCTACACCATTGGGTAGCATCGTCAGGAATTATAAAATAGTTATATAATATTTAATTGAATGAAAATATTAAAATGATTGAAAAAACTTTTTGTCAATCAAATTTAAAAAAAAAAACTAACATTTCAAAAACATTCAAAAACAAACAATTTTAAAAGCAAATAAAATGTTACTACGAATGATAAAAAACATTTTTAAACCTATTCATATTTACATAAAATTTCTTATATTAAAAAATGTTTAAACAGTTTTTAGAAAAACCAAAATAATTTCACATTTATACATATATGTACATAAATTACACCGGAAAAGTTACAAAGAATTAAAGATTATATTACACTATTATTTTTTTATGTACTAAATGTCTATAATTCTGTGCAACATTTTCTGTATCTGCTTTAAAATTTATTCTTTTTTCAATCGGAACTTTAATTATTTGTAACATTTCTAACATATAACGACGTTTATAATTATTTTCCAAATTTAGAATTGATACATTTTCAAAGTTGGGATAGTGATTACTTTTTGAACAGTGGGAAGACAATGCTGTTTTTTGTAAACTGATGTTATCCCTGTATCTCTGGTCTGATTTATGTCCAGCTATTCTTCGTTGTACCTACATATACTTTATTACAGTTCTCTTTGTCATTTCCCTTACAAGGTATTTTATAAACTAAATTTGACATATCTAATTTTTCTATTTTATCTTTTGGCTTGCTAAATAATCTATTTAATGTATTATACGTTCTATATGCCATCTTGTATTTCACTGTATCAAATATTTTTGATTTTGCCAATCGTTCAGATAAAACCGGTACATAAGTTATGGATTTATATATCTTTGGTTCTGTCTCATTTATTGTATTTGGTTTTCTATTACTTTTGTATTGCCTTATTAATCTATTAATTAGCTGAATTGGGAAATTGTTTTCACTTAATATCTTTTTAATTTCATCTATATTCTTTCTGTGGAATTCTCTGTCACTAATGGTTAACACTCTTTCTATGAAATTTTTTGCTGTATTTATAATTATTCGTTTATTTTGTTTAGAATAATAATTAATAATTCTACAAATATTGTTTTTTTTAAATATATTAATAAAAAAATTTTTTTAAAAATATTTTCGATAAAATTTTAACAAAAAATTTTCTGTAATACTTTTACAAAAAAAATTCGATAACATTTAAAAAAAAATCCATAAATTTTTTTACAAAAAAGTACTTTTCATAAATGGCGTTATAAGTGAATTTTTAAGAGTTTACTCTTCCGACATATAGTTTTCTCGTAAAATTTTTACAAAATTTTTTTTATAAAAAATATTTTTTATAAATATTTTTTTATAAATATATTTTTTAAAAATATTTTTTATAAAATTTTTTTAATAAATAAATTTTTTTTAATAAAAATATTTTTTTATAAAAATAAATATTTTTTTAATAAAAATATTTTTTTATAAAAATAAATATTTTTTTAATAAAAATATTTTTTTATAAAAATAATTTCGATATAATTTTATCAAAAGATTTTCGATAATATTTTTACAAAAAAATTTCGATAAAATTTAAAAAAAAAATTGATAAATTTAAAAAAAAATACTTTTGAAAAAATTATCTTTAAAAAATGTTTTTTATAATACAAATTATATAATACAAATATTTTTTTTAATACAAATATTGTTTTTTTAAATATATTTATACAATTTTTTTTTTTAAATATTTTCGATAAAATTTTAACAAACAATTTTCTGTAATATTTTTACAAAAAAAAAAATTCGAAAACATTTAAAAAATCGATAAATTTTTTTACAAAAAAGTACTTTTCATAAATGGCGTTATAAGTGAATTTTTAAGAGTTTACTCTTCCGACATATAGTTTTCCGGTAAAATTTTTACAAAATATTTTAAAAAAAAAAATTATTTATAAAAATATTTTTAATATAATTTTATCAAAACATTTTCGATATTATCGATATTAACGAAAATTTTTTCGATATTATCGAAAAAAAGGTAATTTTCAAACAAAAAATATTTTTAAACATGTTTTTTTTATAAAAAATATTTTTATTAAGAAAATATTGTTAAAATTTTATTTATTTATTTTTTCAACAATATTTTTTTAATAAAAATATTTTCGATAAAATTTTAATAAAAAATTTTTCATAATATTTTTACAAAAAAATTTTTATAAAATTTAAAAAATATTTCATAAATATTTTCTAAAAAAAAGTACTTTTCAAAAATGGAATTTTTAAGAGTTAACTTTTATAAAAGTGCCTCAAAACATTAATATCTATGGTCTATTAAAAAATAAATAATAAGGAGTCTTATTTTTTAGGAGCACTTTAAAAAGCACTTTTAATTTTTCTTCCTTTCGGTTCATTTTTTAAAACCAGATAGTGCAGCAGATATCACTTTATTTATTATTATTTATTATTAAAATGTTTTGTGCAATTATTCTCCGCAGGATTAACCATAAATATATTTTTTTTTCAATTACATTATAAAAACGAAATGAAACGATATTCACATAAATAATTGTTTAATGTCTTTGGCAAAAATCACTTTTCCTTTTAAATTTTTTCACTCTTCCTTAAATCGTACACTAATCCTCACCTCCATTAAATAATGCTACTCATTCATTAATCAAAACAGCTCCAACAGCTAAAAAATATTATTGTTTATGCAACATTCCCAAAGCAATTATGGAAAGTGAATATTCTGCTTCTAACTTTAGTCTACTACTCCATTTTTTTATTTATGCAGTCATAAATTAATAAATAAAAAGAAAAATTATCGTTCCTGCACTTGCACTTAACAAATCTATTTTTGTTACTTTATGCTACTTAAAGCCAACAACAATAAAAAAGATTTATATTTCTTTTGTAAGGAATTGCTCTCTGCGTGTGTCTGCTCATAAATACATTTTAAATATTGCTCCACAAATCCTTAAGAAACATGTTGTTATCCGCACAAAAATTCACACTCCACTCCACATACTTAATGCAAAATTTCCTATAATCAGCTGAAGCTTCAATTACATTTCGATTATGCGAATAAGTACCTAATTTATGATTGAGATGTTGGGATGGAGCTTATTGCAAATATAAAAATAAAAAAGCCCTTCGGTGGCTGGTTTTATGTCCTTTTATTTACTTTACAGCTGCTGAATAATTATTTTTCAATATTTTATAAAATATTATGCCTTGCGTTTCTAATCTTCATTATATTAAAACTCTTTATATGTAGAAAATTATATACATTATAATTTATAACACTATTAAGATGCACAGGTATTGCACCTTCGCAAGAACTTATGCAGCAAAAGTCTAATAAAATAATTGATTTTTTTTTTCTTATGAAGTGACCGAGATTAACCAAATAAAAAATAATTTTGTTTCAGGATTAAAAATTACAGCTTATTGACATCTAAAGCTGGATTAATGATGTTAAAAGTTGCAGAAATGCTAAAATATGTAAATTAAACAGACTCCCTTATAAAAGTGAATTTTAAGTTAATTAAGAAAAATAAAAAAACTTTTATAACCATAGCTTTTTACAAAATTATGAAAAACCAAATAAATTTTTCAAAAAAAGTACCTATCTCTTAGTACCAACAAGCACCTAAAAAAATGTACCTATTAAATTAGTGCTTTTTAAGAAAACCTTACAAAAATTATTTTAAAAAAAGTAAGAGTGCTATATTCGGCCGTGCCTAATCTTATATACCCTTTACCATTGTGATTACCATCTTGCCACCCCCACCCTCTATAAGACCCCCAACATTCATTAGGCCTACAATGGTCAGATCAAAGCAAATAAAGGATTAAAACTTAAAAAAAACGAACCCTGTATTGACGCACCACCACTACCTCTGGTTGACAGTTGGTCGCTGCTGAGTTTCAATGGTCTTAAAAAATAGTCTTTTATGAGTGTCCATAATCGAAGCAAAAAAGGCATAAAAACTAGAAGAAAACGAATCCAATATTGCCCTACCACTAGAAGGGGGTTCTGGCCGCCCACAACCCAGAGTCTGCTGGTTTGCGCTAAAATCATTGATACAAAAACGGTCAGACCTAAGTAATATAAAAATAAAAACAAACTCAATATTAACCCCAAACAAGCACCTCCCCCCGAAAAGTGCCCATCGTCCTCCTCATTGACTCAGTAGAAGCCTCCTGTAATCGATATTGCCTTGGAGTGGTCAGACTAAAGGAAAAAAACTTTAAAAAAATTTCTCCATATTGCCCGCGACGCCAAGAAGCCCTTTGCCCGCTTCTGGTTCTCAATGTCCAACCTGTGGGTCTATTGGCCTCGCCACCTTAATGTTTATTGCTTTCTAAAAATGCATTTAATACAAAATCAAAGCAGAAACACTCTATAAACCTAAACACAAACAGATAATCGCCCCTCTCAGGGGCGATTATTAATTAATATTAATAATAATATTAATAATTAATATTAATAATTAATATTATGTTAATTACCCATAACATTTTATAATAAAAATTCAATTTATTTGTTGGGGAAAAAGCTGTCTCCTTTACGCATTTCACTGGTTGCTTAGGCCAGATCATCAGGAAACATGTTTTCCTAATTTTAGAGAAGCCAAAAAAAAAAACGCTCTAAGTAATACACAATCACAGTTCACTCACAGAATAATTTCCCCTTCAAAAAGTACCTCTAAAATAGTACCTTTAATTAATCATCCTTTTTATATAAATGCCTTTAAAAAAAAATTATTTTAAAATGTAATATCCATCAAAATAAAATGGTTAAACAATAACTTCTAAAAAGTACCTTTTAATCTTTTTAAAAGCTGCTTAAAAAAGTAACTTTAAAAAAGTACTAAGTCCAAAAGTAAATGGAAATAGACCTTTAAAAAAGGAAATAGACCTTTAAAAAAGGTCTATTTCCATTTTTAAAAAAAAGACTGTACCACACAGTACACTAAAAAGAGTCTTCTACAAAAGTACTTTTTTGAAAATGTAGCAGAGTACATTTAAAAAAGTTGTACTTTTAAGAAACAACAATTTTTAATATTACCTTCTAAAACATTACTTCTTTGAACTCTTTAAAAATTATTTCTTTATCTAATCTATACATATATACATATATGTATAGAATAAAATAGTAACTCATTTTCGTCTGTCTGTCTGTCTGCTTATCGTTTGCGTTCGCATCACGCAAAAACTACTGGATCGATTTTACCAAAATTTAGTGAAGACGTACCTTAGCATCCTGGCTCTAATATAGGATATTTATTTATTTATTTCCTAGAGAAAGTGAAGAAAAAGCAGTGAAAAAAGGCAATTCCTGTTTAAAGGTACTGAAATTTTCGGTTTAAAACTAGGATATTTTAAACACGGTTGCGTACCTTTTATTTTTGAAAATGGAATATTTCAAAAACTGGGATATTTTAAACACGGTTGCGCACCTTTTATTATTGAAAATGGTATATTTTAAGCAAAATTGCACAACAGATGGCGGTAATTGAATAAAAATTGTGTTTTTACTTTGTGGAATTACATAGTTATTCAAATATTTTAAACACCGAGCTTTACAATAATTTTTAGAAGTTAAGAATTTCTTATATATTTTATCCAGGGATGGGTACCTTTATAAAAAGTAAATATTTCGTGATCCATTTCGAGGTACATTTTTTAATAGCTCTTTTTTGACAGATCACGTGTGTGTCGTAGTGTCATGCTGTCCTGTTATTTTTGTTTAGTATTGTTTGGCATTTGATAATGGAAAGACTTACGCCTGAATCGCTTCGCTCTATGGGCTCTTGAAAAGTTCCAAGAACATCCGACGTTTTCGAGGGAAATTTTGTTTAGCGATAAAACCCATTTCTGGCTCAATGAATATGTAAACAAACAAAATTGCCGCATTTGGGACGAAGAGCTGTCACTCCATCCAGAAAAAACAACGGTTTGGTGTGGTTTGTGGGCCGGTGGAATCATCGGTCCATATTTCTTCCACAAAATTATGCCGGTGCGAACGTAACCATCAATGGCGACCGTTATCGTGCCATGATAACCGACTATTTGATGCCTGAAATTGAAGCTCGTGATTTCGGTGACATTTGGTTTCAGCAAAACGGCGCCACTTCCCACACATCTCATCAATCAGCGGATTTATTGAGAGAACATTTCGGTGAGCACATAATTTCACGTTTTGGGCCGGTCGTTTGGCCACCAAGATCATGTGATATCACACCGTTAGACTTTTTACTGTGGTGATATGTAAAGTCTAAAGTTTATGCGAACAAACCCGCTTCGATTCAGGCCTTGGAGGAGAACATCACACGTGTCATTCGCCAGTTATCAGTCGAAATGCTCGAACGCGTCATCGAAAATTGGACTTAACGGATGCGACGCAACGGCCAACATTTGATAGACATCAAAAAATAAATGCCAAAGAATGTTCTTTGAAGTGATAAAAACATTCTCCATTAAATTTGAATTTTCTGTGTTTTTTTTTTTTTTTTCTTTAAAAAAGTAGGGTACCTCGAAATGGATCACCCCTTACATAAACCATAACTGAAGCACTATAAAAGTAAGATTTTTACAATTGGTGTGGAATACTTTCAAAGCAAAATCGGACAAAATATTGTCAGGAAGCCCACGACGTGGCGGGTACAGCTAGCTAGTAAACAATATAATTATAAAATAAAAAATTAACTTTAAAAGTAGCTGTTAAAAAAATTAACATCCTAAGGGGCCCTTTTCATAAATTATCTTTTAAAAATTAACTTAAAAAATATAAATTTGAAATACGAAGCTTTTGGGAAATATAAAGTACCTTTTAAAAAGTACTTTTTAGTTGCAAACAATTATATTACAGAGAATCGAAAACATTTAAATTTTATTGTTTAAAATTTATCTACGTTTAACACTCTTTGTTTTAAACTTAAAGTAACTTTTATTAAGAGTAAACAAACTGATTAAATCTTCTTTTGAATAAAGAAATAAAAAAAAAGTTTAATTCTTTGAAGCCTATACAAAACCTTAATTTTTTTGCATGAAATAAATGTTTTGCTTTTATTACTTTAATCTTTACAAATATCAGATTAAAAATTAAATGAATTAAAAAACTGAAAACAATCTGTATTTAAAAGGCTTGAAAAAAAGTATAAAAATATAAACCAACATGTTCAAGGTCATCTAGTCATTTCTACATTAAAAATTTTTAAAAGTGAAATTTTTTTATCGAACGTGTACAATTTGCATACTGGCTGCTTAAAAATTCTAATAGCGAACACGTTATTTATAATAATTTAATTTATAAAAATTATATTTGAATAACATTATGGTCATATTAGATGGAATACCAAGCACTAAATATTAGAATATAAACATTTATAATTATTTGCAACCAACTGACACACACACAATGTGAGTGTCATGCCAAGTTGCTTGAAGATTTTTTTCTTATTGGAATTATGCAGAAAATAATTTATTAAAAAATATTTTTTTTACAAGAATTTTGTAAATCCAGTTATGAAAATAAATTTTGTAAAACTCACTTTTTAATGTAAACTCTCGTTTCATGTGAGAATCATTTAGTTGTCATGTGTTTTAAAACAGGTTTTAATGGAGTCTCCTTCCATTTGAGGAAAAATATATCAAACAGCATCATAAGAATATTTAAGCATTTGATCTCTTTTTAGTTTAAATTATTTACTACTTGCTTTAATATATGCTAATGCAATTCGTTATTATCTAATGTCTTAGACAGTAAAACTTGATCGTTATTTTGATTTAGAAGTTATTTCTTCTTTTTTTATAGACCTTAAAAGTTGCTTTTATTGAGTAGCTGGTTTCATTTTTTCCCTTTAGTTATTAAAAGAATCTTGTGTTAGTTTTCAGCCAGTTTTGAGTAAAGGTACTTTTGTTAAAAGTACTTTTTGAAAGAGCTACTTTTTGTAAAACAACTTTTTTGTAACTACCTTTTGTAAAAACTACTTTTTGTAAAAGCTACTTTTAATAAAAGTTACTTTTTGTAAAAGGTACTTTTTGTTCATGGTACTTTTTTGAAAGGTTATTTAAGACCTTAAAAGTTGCTTTAATTGAGTAGCTCGTTTAATTTTTTGCCCTAAATTATTAAAAGAATTTTGTGTTAATAAAATCAGGAAGTTTTAACAAAAGGTACTTTTGCAAAGGTACTTTCTGAAAAAGCTATTTTTTGTGAAACTACTTTTTTTTAAAAAACTACTGCTAATAAAAACTAATTTTTGTAAAGTGTACTTTTTGTAACGTAGCTTTTAAAAAAGTACCTGTTACCAAAGGTACATTTCACAAAAGTTCCTTTTTTATAGCATATTCTTTTTATTTAAATTATTTTCAAAGGTATTTTAGCTATTAGTTCCTTTTTACAAAAATGTTAACTATGTTAATGGTATATTTTAATAGACTTTCTATAAAGTGGCTCCTTTTATAAATGTTTGTTTTTAACGTACTTTTTATTAAAAATTACCTTTGAAAAAATAATTTTTTAGTTAATGAACCTAACACAAATGAAATATAATTTTATAAGATTTTATAATTTTTATAATAATATATATTTTTATGAAAGGTTATTTTTTAAAGGTACTTTTTAAAATATTTACTGTTTATAAATAGTACTTTTTTCAAAAATTACTCTTTATAGAACGTGGTTTTTATTATTTGCTTATTTAAAAAAAATGTATATTTTATAGTAAAAATACTTTTGGTAAAAATACTTTTTATCAAAACGCAGGGTTTGCAGCAACAAATAGTTAACTCACTTTTTAGGCCAAAGAGAGTTAACAACCGTTTTTAAATTTTTTAACAGTTTTTTTCTATTTTTCCAAAAATTATAAAAATTGGAGTAGATTTTTTTTGCTGAAAATTCTTTAAACAAAAAGTAACTTTTATTTAAAGTACTTTTGCCTAAAATTTACCTTTAAAAATAGCTTCTTTTTACAAAGCGTGATTTAAACAAAACATATTTTTTATAACATTTTTTTTATGGTTACTTTAACAGTTAATTTATATTAGAGTTACTTTCATTTTATTAAAAATATATTCTTTCAAATAAAATTTGTTTGAGGAACCTTTTTAAAATATGTATTAAAAGTACTTGCAATAACAGTTGCCTTTGGTAAAAAATACCTTTTACATGTAATTGCTTTTCATGCTTATTAACATTTCTGAAGAGATCTTTTTATTAACAGTACTTTTTATAAAATTTATTTTTTTAAGTAACTTTTCGATTAGTCACTTTTTTAATAAAAGTAAATTTTCCAATAAAATTTTCTTTTCATAAATTTTACCTTAAAAAATTAGTTTTTTCTACAAGATACCATTTCAGTAAAGATTATAATATTTATTTTTATATACAAGTAAAATTCGAATAAAAGTATTTTTTATAAAAAAATAAAAATATAAATTATTAATTACAATATATATTTTTTTAAAAACCTACATTTTTATAAAAAAAATACTTTTCATAAAAGTTTTTATAGAAGGTAACTTTTTATACAAGGTACCTTTCATAAAAATGTTTAGAGAAGGTACTTTTTTTTAAAATAACTTATTTATAAAGTTAATTTTTATAAAAGTTAAATTTCATTAAAAGTACTTTTTTTATAAAACATATGTAGTTTTTATGATTGGTAATTTTATAAAAGTTTCTTTTTATAACACGTACCTATTAAAAAAGTTATTTTTTATTAAATTTAAAATTATAAGCATCCTGACAATATTTTGTTCGATTTTACATTGAAAGTAATCCACACTTAATTTTAAGACTCTGACGTATTTATTTTATATAAAGGTACCCATCATTGGATAAAATTCTAAAATTTATATAAAATTCTTAAAATTATTGTAAAGCTCTGTAAAAGGTGTTAAAAATATTTTAATAGTGTAATACCACAAAGTAAATTACAAATCAAATACAAATAATATTCAATTGGCTATTACCAGTATGTAATTTATATTTTGTCATTATTATTTAAAAACAGCACCAAGTATTTACTTTATATAATGCTCAGAAAATGGATTACTCATTATTTTAAAGCAGCGCCATCTGTTGCGCAACATTACTTAAAATATACTGCTTTTAAAAATAAAATGTGCCTTAAAGTATACAGTAAAAAAATCGGCGTACTTTCACTGCTTTTTCTCCACCTTATCTTGGAAATAATATATTTTTGTGGAATCAGGATATCGGAAAAAAAAGGAAAAAATTTTGTTAAAATCCATCCAGTAGTTTTTACGTGATGCGAACGCAAAAAAAGACAGTTATATAATTATAATTATATGTGTAGATAAATTGTACAAAAGGTAGTTATTAGAAGATTTCTGCTTATTAAATATACTATTTATAAAAGATTTTTTCTAACAAAAAGTACTTTTCATAAAAGACACTTTTTGGAAAAAAAAAGTAATTTTTATAAAGCGCCCTCTTTATAAAAGATGTATATATATGAGACGGGCAATTTTTATACTGAATACTTTTTTGTTACAGGTTTTTTATACCCAATTTTATACAGGTACTTTTTATAAAAATGTTTCTAAAAAAGGAGTCATTAAAAAAAAATATCTCTTATAATAAGCAATTTGCTAAAAATCTTTTTTATAAGAAATACTTTTTTATGTGCTTTCGATAAAACAGTATTTTTACAAAAATTTACTTATAAAAGTACTTTTTAATAGCAGGGGTTTTTTACAAAAAATATTTTTATACAAGACACTTTTTATAAGAAGTAATATTTATAAAAGCTTATATAAATAGTACTTTTAATAATATAAATAGTACTTTTAATAAAAAGTACTATTTATATATAATTATATTTTAAAACAGTACTTTTTAAAAAGAGAATTTTTAGACAATACCACATTTAAGAAACAATTTGCTAAAAAAATTTTATAGGAAATACTTTTTTTAAATACTTTTAATAAAACACTATTTTTACGTAAATTTTTACATAGAATTTTTACATAAATTTTTACATAGAAAAGAAGAAATACTTTAATAAAAGTATTTCTTTTAAACTTTTCTACAATAAATAGTTTTTATACAAGGAACTTCTTATAAAATATACCCTTTAAAAATTTTGTAGAAATAGTACTTGTTATAAAAGTTTTTATTTAGGAAAGGTGCTTTTTATAATAGGAATTATTTTGAAAAGATAATTTTTATAAAAAGTAATTTTAAGAGAAGGTAATAAACAGCATCTCTTTTTTGCAATTTTTATAAACCAAATTTTTTAAAAGGTAGTTTCTATAAATGGTACTTTTTATAAACTACGTTTTTTATAAAAAGTAACTTTTATAAAAGTAGTTTTTATGACTGGTATTTTTTAATAGGTATTATTTTAAAAAGCAACTTTTTATAAACGACACTTTTAATAAAAAATACTTTTAATAAAATATACTTTTTATAAAAGATATTTTTTACAAAAGGTACTTTTAAACAAAAGGTACTTTTAAAAAAAAATAATTTTTAATTTAAAATTCCTATTATAATTGCTACTTGTTTTAATGTGTAATTTATAAAATTTGTATTTTAAAAGAGTTTTGTGTTAATAATTAATTACTTCTTATGAAAATAACTTCTGCAGAAAAAAAAATTATTTTTCTGATGAAAATATTGTGTTATAAAGATAAGCGTGACAGCGTTTCAACTATAAATTGTTAAGATTCTCTTTGGTAAATAAGTGCATTTTAAATAACTATTTGTTAAACTATTTGCTCTAGTTATGGCACATGAACAATTGATGTACTTATTTGCATGTGCTCGTAAATATGCAAATTTACAACGTTTTCTAAGTTGGAACACAACTATTTTCAAAATGATGTACGACAGACATGTATGTAAATGTATGACAGACTTAAATAATTGCAAACTGCAGATAGAATTATGTTTTCTCCATTTAAAATATAATAATAATGAAGGTTATTAATTTTATTTTGTAACATAAATATAATAATAATGAAGGTTATTAATTTTATTTTGTAACAGTCGTTTTAAACAAAAGCTTTTAAAACTTCATTCCTCCATTTTTTATTAAAGGCATTTGGTTTATAATTGAAAATAAATTGAATTGAAATTTTGCTGTTCAGTGTCACAGAGAAGGTATATAAATTATTGTTAGAAAAGTATTTGAAATCATAATGAAAAAACATTGTAGTTGCTAAAGGCGTGATAATGTTACTTAAGGTTGCTCTCTAGTCCGATACAAAAAAGACCTTGCAATAAACCTAAAATCAAATGTGCCATAATTATTTTAACCTGAGATTTTTATTAGTCTCTAGAATGCAAAATCATAAATCAATGTATTGCTGCTTTTAAAATTTATAATCTTAAGCCCTCTCTGACAAGCATTTGGCATCTTAATCAGCCCTTAAACACAAGAATTCTATAAACGCAACATAACCAGCCAGCAAGCCAGAATAACAAATAAATAAATAATTGTTTTCCAAATGCAATATTGCCACCTTAGCAGAAGCAACTAAGCAGCAACATTACAATCATTATTCATCTTCTTTCTTTTCGTTGCACTTGTGATCGTAAATATTCCTTTTAAGGAATTTGGGCTGAATAGATAGATGGCTTAAATTGGCTTCCTATCGTGTGCTGTTGTGTTGACAATTTACAACTTCTTGGCCAGCAGTTAACAATATTATTATTTGTGTTTTTGATTTAACGCCAAAAATAGCAGAAAAACAGCACTCACAACAACAACAACAACTACAACAGCAACAACATGTTGTAAATATAAATATAATCTTGCAACAATATTTACATGCGTGGACAACATTTACAAACTTTTCTTTTCGTGGTCCACAGAAAACAATTTGTTTATGGGAGAGTGTCTGTGTGTGTGTTTGTGTTTGTGTGATAGTTTTTCATTTGTGTGGGTTAAGGTAGCTAGTGTCAGCTATTGTTAGTTGACAAATATTTATTTTTATTGTTGTTATTGTTGCCAGAGGCATGAGGCTTCATTTGAGTTCAACCACACAAACATTATTACTTTGGCCTTGAACATGAATTATTTGTACAATTAATGTATTTTATGCTCCAGCGACAATCATACCAGCATTATCATGCCACATCCAGCATCTGTGGAAGCAAATGAAATTGAAATATTAATAAAAAAAAATTTTGAAAAAACTAACATTCATATAGAAAAAGGGAGAATCTAATAGAAACATAAATAATGATATATTATTGTATGATATTCATGTATGATGTAGTTGTTTGATGGTGGTGCTTGGTTGCAATGTTCCAATGTTGCAAATTTTAATGAAATAATCTTTAACATATCGACTAAATGTTTTACAAACAAAATACAAGGGAGTTTCTATGTCCGGTTGTATAGAATATTTTGCATCCAACACCAATAAAAAAAAACTTGCAACAGAAGAGTAAAATTAAAAATCTGCAGTGGCCTACACTCAACTTTACCATACCTAATGGAAAGTGATATTTTTAAGGATATCTTACATAAATAGATATAGTATATTCGTATCGAAAAAATAATTATTCGAATCGAAAAAATAATTATTCGAATCGAAAAAATAATTATTCGAATCGAAAAAATAATTATTCGAATCGAAAAAATAATTATTCGAATCGAAAAAATTATTATTCGAATCGAAAAAATAATTATTCGAATCGAAAATAATATTCGAGTCGAAAAATAATTATTTTCGTTTTGGGGTGTCAAGTAAATTGACCCTCTCCCCTTCCCGATTATGCCCAAAACTATACTGCTCTTCATCTCCATATACGAAAGGCATATTCTGAATTTTGATATGTCAACCGGCTTGACCTGTATAGCATTCATTCTTCACAAAAATAGAGGCATACATATGCACGCACCCTAAGGCATCATCGCGAAAATAATAAAAATAGATTCAGGAGACCTCAAAACGTAAAGATCCGTCGAAATCCCGACATTGAAAAAAAAGAGTATTATCGTACCTAGATCTTTCCGTTTGTAATTTCTGATAAATTTGAAACTATTAACCCGATAACTGAATTGTCCAGATTATGAAAAACTATAAAAAAATAAAATAAATATTTTTGAAAAATAAATGTTAAAACTAATATTGCTATCGCTTATTAGTTCATTTGCGGTTTTTATGAACCGGTTTCATGATCCGAATAAAATAAATATATTCGGCTTCTAAAACATTTCTTACAAAAAACTTTTTAACCGGTTTTATGATCCAAGTAAAATAAATATTCGGCTCATAAAACATTTCTTACAAAAAGTTGAGATGTTTCTTTTTCTTAACTAGATTTTCAACCGATTTAATGAACCGGTTTTATGAACTGTTTTCATGAACCGGTTTTATGATCCGATTAAAATATATGTTCGGCAAATATATCTTACAAAAAGATTAGTTGTTTCTGTTTTTTAACTAGATTTTCACTCCGTTTTATGAATCGTTTTTTGGAACCGGTTTTATGATCCGAGTAAAATAAATATTCGACTTATAAATAATTTCAACTACATTTTCAACCGGTTTTTTGAACCAGTTTTATAAACCGTTTTTATGAACCGTGTTAGGATCCAAGTAAAGTAAATATCGGCTTATAAAACATTGCTTAAAAATATTTTATTTGCTCCTATTTTTTAACTAGATTTTCAATCGGTTTTATAAACCGGTTTTAGGAACCGTTTTTATAATTCGAGTAAAAATAAATATTCGGTTTATAAAACATTTTTTGAAAAAGTTAATTGTTTCTGTTTTTCAAGTAGATTTTCAACCGGTTTTATGAACCGGTTTTATGATCCGAGTAATATATATTTTAGGTTTATAAAAAATTTCGTACAAAAAATTTAGTTGTTTCTGTTTTTAAACTAGATTTTTAACCAGTTTTATGAACCGTTTTATGAACCGGTTTTATGATCGGAGTAAAATAAATATTCGGCTCATAAAACATTTCTTACAAAAAGTTTAGTTATTTCTTTCAACCATCTTAAATTTTCTCTAGAAAACTATTAGGGTCCCGGCTTTTTTTTTAACAAATTGGTATGACATAAATGACTGAACTACACCTTTGCTTATAACCTCAAATTTTTTAATCTACAATAGGTTAAATTAACGAAGAAAATTAGAACTTTGAGGCAATATTTTATTAAGTTGTTTATGGTAGCTTCTCTTAAATACGAACATTTAACGGCCATAGAGTGATACATGCGTACGTTTTACAAGTGTTTATAACCTCAAATTTTTTAATCAAAAGTCGTTTATTGGTGTAGCAGCATTTAGAACTCCATCTTTAGCGATTAAACTTATGCAAAATTTTGCCTAAAGATCTTGGTTTGAATGCTTACAATGTTCAACTCTTAGAAATTTTGAGGCTTCGTCAGTTCATCGTTTGCGCCTTACATTAGGTGATGGAATAATTTCAAAAAATTTACCTGTTAGCTGACTTCCTCGTTTATGTGATTTGAGGCCATCAGATTATATTTTCTGGCTATATGTAAAGTTACGAAGTCTATGCAGTTGAACCAGAAACAATCAAGCACTTGGAAGCGAATATTGGACTCCTTACGGCCGAAATACAGCCAGATTTACTGTGAAGATTGTGTGCATATTGGACTCCAGGTCAATGTAAACGCCAGCTGCGGCGTCCACATACCATACAATTATCTAGTTAAAAAAGCCAATTGATAGTAAACAAATTACAAAAATATTTTTGGCAAGGAGTTATAATATTAAAATGGTTAACTGATTAAAAGAAAAAAAATATAGGAAAATCACAAATTGTTTAAAAATCTTTTTTTGCCAACATAATGTTTTTTTTTTGTTTTGCAACAACAAAAAATTCTTTAAAACACAAATTTTAAATTAAAAAGTTTTAAGAACTTTTGGTTATCTAAATCTCCCCAAAATTAAGCCATTTAAAATAAAATATCATTAGCTAAATAATGAACCATAAAAGATTTCAATACAAGAAAAAGCTGTTAGAAAAAGTGAGTTGTAGCTTTTAACCAAAAAAGGAAAAAAATAGAAAATTAAACAAAAACTGTTTCTTTCCAAAATAATTATAAAATAAGCTGCTTATAAAAAAAAAGCAAATAGAAAAAAGTATTTTTTAATTATTGACTTTAAAGTGGGAGTCATGATATGGACAAAAACTAATTAATCAATTGATCTAAAATGTAATTAATAAAAAATACAAAAAAAAACTTGTTCAATAAGATTCAATCGTGTTCTTTAAGAATAAAAATAAGAAAGAATTCCTCATAAATCAATTGAAAAAAATAATACTACCGTTAATTTTTTTTTTATTTTTAATTTGCTTTCAAAAAGTTAAAAAGTGTTTTAAATTAATTTCTGTTGGCTAAGTAGATGACACCCATGCAGATTTCTTTTTTTTAGACGAAAATAGTAAAGAAAAAAAAGAAATACATTCTCAGACTTAGATCCAGACTTAGACTGGCGCAATGTATTAAAGCCCCATCCATAGTTCGTGTGAAGATAACAGACAGGGTAGGATGACGAACTACTATTCTTCTAGTATATCTGGAAGAAATTCACCAGACCTTTTGGCTTACAGCCCTATGGGGTGCATATATGGGCACTTTTTACGGAATAAAGATTACTCTCAAGTCCATCTTCCTAAAGGGAAGCCATTAAGTTTAACGTTCCAATATAATCTACAGTACTATACTGTATATACAGTATACAGCTGCATCAGCAAGCTCGTCTAATGGGTAAGTTTATAAGCTTATGAGCAGGTGATCATACTTAAACACAAACTAGCTTAAGAAACTCAAGCCTACTCATACCATATTATTACTGAGCAAATAATCGAGTAAAACGAACTTTCTATATTAGAGAGTAGCGTGTTTACTCGCCTCATACTCGAAACACTCAATGCGTTTTGTTTAGTAGTTGTGTATAACTTTTGAATATGTAGTTGTGTATAATATATGAATACAGTTTTTTTGGTTTTCTTAAGAAATGAAGACCTAATTAAGACGTAAGTAATGTTGTTAAAAAATTATATTTTATTTGTTTGCACACTAGAACTTTGTTCGTATTTCACTCACATCATAAAACTGCTGGAGCTCGCTTAAGATCATTGTTATTATGTTCAACATTTACTCATACTTATTCAAACTTGCTTATAAAAACTGTATGAGCTTATCGCATTTAGCTCGTTAATGTTCGCAATTAATTATTGTTCACTCATCGTTACTCGTGTGCAATGAACAGACACGAATTCAATGAAATATTATAATGAGCGTCTTATGAGAGCTTCGTTTTTTTCTGCTCATGCAGTGGTTTAATGTATTTACATATACACATAAAAGGGAAATACCGAAGCAGATCACCTACTTTTTTGGTCCGTTTTTTATCCTCTTCGTTACTGAGTTACTATTGTTAATTTCGGATTACCTTACCTACATTAAGTCTCGTGGTTTCACTAACCTTTCCTCTCGACTATAGTGATTGCAGATTGTCAACTGTTCACTTCCGGTCTTCCTTTTTACAGAGTCACTCGTAATTATTAACATTTACCCAGGGTAAGGTCCACATAGCATCTGCATTAAATAGGTTCTGACTGTGGTTTCAGACCAGCTGGGCTACCGTTTCAATCTGTGCCAGTATCATCTTCTTCCATATTCATTTTTACCAGATTATTTTGGAAAATTCCACGACTCGGCTAAGTTACCTTAATTATAGCCAAGTAACCTTCTGGGATTGCTGCCGAGTGTTTATTGATTCAGGAGTGCCTTTTGAGTTTAAACCTTCTGCCTCTTGCGAGGTATTCTTATACATTTCTTTTGGCCAACAAAAAATGGAGTTCTCTTAGAGTTCAATCTCTTCACCTCTTGTGAATCTTCCTTGTCCATCCATGTCAGAATTTTACGGTGCTGTTTGGTTCTATCGAAACATTAATTTGTAAAATTCTCAGCAATGGTATACAGATATCCATCCACACAGAGATCCATATGCGCAGGTATTAAGGTCTGTTTTAAAATTCGGGGTCAACAGATATCCACTTCTACTTTATTTAGCCAGACTCCTAGCAGAGAAAAGATTTTACTAGTTGCCTGTTCTCGAACGCCATCGAGACGAGTTATTAGTCGAGATACTAACAGCGCACTCAGTTACGGCAAGCCTAGCCCTTGCGCTTGCCAGTCGATGGCTAATATAAGAGCATTGGCACCGAGAGACTTATAAAATTTTAAACTTCCAGACGTCCATAAAAAATAAAGGATGAATATTTTTCAGGTAATTGAATAATATTTTTAATTAACGTTTAAGTTCTTATTAGCCGAACGTTAGTTTAACGGAACGTAACACATGAAATTTGTTGTTGCTTGAGACTCTTTACTCTCACTTTACTTTAGTTTTTATATTTTCATATTCCTTTGAAAACCAAAGCAAAAAGTGAACAAGAGAGCCTCAAACGACAACAATTTTCATATGTAACATTCCGTTAATGTGACGTTTGGCTAACTCTACTTTCAGTAATAATAATAATACAAAGCATGTTCAAGAAGACTGTAGCGGGTCAGAAAATGACATCCAAAAAATTATCACATAATTTTATAGATTTTGCAATTTTATTTCTTAATATAAGTTTTATTTAAAACAAAGCTCAATACTGATTGTTAGTCGAGCGTTACGTTAACCTAACGTAACACATAAAAATTGTTTTTGTTGAAATTCCATGCTCTCGTTTTACGTTCTTTTTCTATATATTTACAATATCTTCGATAATAAAAAGCGAGCAAGAGAGCCTCAAACCACAACAATTTTTATATGTTACGTTCCATTAATGTAACATTTGGCTAATTCTGCTCTCATCAATAATGATAGCACGTTGAAAAAGACTGTAGTGGGTTAGAAAAATTATTTATAATGATGTGCGACAATTTTATAAATTTTACAATTTTATTTCTTAATTCGAGTTTTATTCCGAAAAAGAGCTCAAGACTGATTTATAAATATTCTCTTAAAATAAACTGCTATATAATATGATTCGTTAAAATTGTTAAGATTATAAAAATCGGTTTAAATATTTTTTTTAATTTATTTTTTTTTTATTTTATACCAACTAAAAAATACTTTTAGGAAATTTTATAGTTTGCTCTCCATCATTAATAACACAAATACAGTAGGACTACGCAAAAAAATCAACTGTTTAAATATTAAGATTAACACAACCCTAGACCTATTAAATTTAAATTAATTTAAATTCAAGTTTTAATAATTAATAAACCTTAACAAGTGAGAAAATTTCTAATCATCAACATCAATTGGTCGCAGAAAAAGAAACAACCTTCCGATACACTTTATTACGCCTTAATTGGAAGAGCTATAAGTACTTCATTTATTATTATGAATAAAAATTGAACATCAAAGAAATATTTTGATTACTATTTAATGATTTTTATTTGCCCATTGAACTCTGTTCTTGTCTATGAGGCTTTTGATTAGAAGGCCTTCTGAAGAAGCCAAAACAAACAATCAGTCAAACCATTTTTCAAGAGCTTTTACATTTTGATAACTTAATTAAGTTTATACTTGAAATGGATTAGATTTGGTTAAATTATCTCTGGTAATTTAATATTTACAAAGTTTTTATTTAAATTTTAATAAATTATATTGAGTGCTAATAACAATTGAAATACTTGTCATCTTGTTTAAAAACGCATTATTGAATTTACTTTTAATAAAGAATTTATTGTAAAGTTTTTATAGGAAATGATATATCAAAAAATTTAAAAATTAACTCTTACGGCCCCTTTCACAATCTATGATTATAAATTAACAATAACATTAACCGCGGGTTAAGTTAAATTGTATTTCACAAAGTATGAATAACTTTTTATTGACAACATTTAACAAAAAAGTCCCCGTTAAATATAACCGAAGAAAATGTGCCGGTTAGTATTTTAATTGTCAGAGTTTGTACAATAAAAATATTTATTTTAAATTTAATTTTAACAAAAACATATTTGAAATTTATTTTATCAAATTATTATTTAAAATCTGCACTAAGAATTAACGTTAGAGCACATGTTTAATCGTACATGGGAAGATGTGACACAGGCAGCATGGCGTAAGTGTTGGGATTAGGACACCTACATCAACACCTCCATCATTGGCACCGATGTGGTCGAACGAAAAATGGTTCGTAGTATTTTACGCATCGCCTGCAATACAAATGGTGTTATCCAAAATAGACCAATAGGCTAATTGGGGTCGGTCAAACAAGTTTTGACAGCGAACGCTCAACCATAAACCCCAGCAAGGAAACACGCAGCCTGAAAACAATAAAGGAAGTGATATTCTATGAAGACCAATAAATTTTGAAAGTTGGTGACGAGGTACTTGAAAAGAATAAATTGGTTTGAGAGGGATTCCTACTTTATGAATTTTGGGTAAACCATAAACCCATGGACCTGTTGTTGCCTCGAAAGTTAACTTTCGTTCTTGCCACGTGTCAATAAAGCCGCTTTTATACAGTTTAAAAACAATTTCTTTGTTTTATTTTGTTCTTTGATTTGATTGATGTTTTATATGTGTTCTTGCCATCCAGCTTTTTTATTTTCTTAATTTTATCATCATAATATTTTTTATACATAGTAACTGTTACTTTTGTCTGCCTGCTTGTTCTGTATTTTGCAATTTCATTCATAAATATAGTTGTTTAATTCATAAAAACATATCAGACGAATACTTTATTTGGTATTAAATAAAAGAAAGTGCAGATTTGAATTCAGAACCCCAAATAACCTAAGAAACAGCATTCAGTTAAAAATCATATAGATTTTTTTGTTATTTAATTTCAAAACACAACAATTTTGAGAATTCAATCTTCCATTGCATTGTTTTTCGTATACAAATGAGCACAGCAATGCCACACTTTTTATTATATTCTTTTGTTAAGTAACCTTATGATGGTGAAACTCATATCGGTAACCGGCGGTTATATAGTGAATGTTAACCAAACCGGGAGTTAGTTAATTTTAAATTAAAAATAAATTAATCATACATTGTGAAAAGGGCCGTTAATGTAATAAAAAATATATTAGGTAAATAAAAACAATTTAAATATATAAAAAATACTATCTAACCGCGCTTAAACAAAATTATTTTTCAAGTTTACTTAAACACCTTTTACAAAAAAATTACCTTATGCACAGTGGTGCCGGGAAAGTATTAAGTAGTGGGTACTAAGTATCGAGTATTTGATAGTTTTTTTTTTTTTTTTTTGAGTACTTAATACACAGAAGAAGTTAATCGTTACTTTTAGGTTAGTATTTTTAGAAATAAATTGAATAGAATTTTTGACAACGTTGCTATATGTAAACGGTATAATTCAGCACTATTGACTCAATAGTACTTAAAGTACTCAATAGTATAGAGTACCCAATTGAAAAGTATTGACTAACTTCGAGTAATTGAAAGTAGTAGAAAGTGCCCCAGCAATAATGCGTAGTACATTTAAATAATTTTCTTTTAGAAACAATATAAAATACATATTATGATAAAATATTAATTTATAAATATCTTATAAAAAGGACTATCCCAAAAATTTATTTTTTAAAAATTTATTAATTATTTTATTATTTATTTTTATTTACTTTATTATTTATTTTTATTTCAAAATTTTCTTTTTAAAACATAGCGATTAAAAATTACTTTCAAAAAGTGCTTTTGTAAATACTACAATTTGAAAAATTTACTTTCTGAAAAAGTTACCTTTTGAAAACTTTACCTTTTAAAAAATTTACCTTTTAAAAAGTTACCTTTACAAAAAAGTTTCTTATTAAATAAGTGTCTTTTGAAAAAATATTTCTTGTAAAAAAGGCAATTTTTACAAGGAGTTCTTTATCAAAAAAAGTACCTTTTGTAAAAATTTACCTTTTGTAAAAAAAAATTTACCTTTTGTAAAAATAGATTTATAAAAAAAAATTCAAAAAAAAAACTACTTTAAAAAAGAACATTTTGGAAAAAAAATTTGAATTTACTTTTTGAAAACATTTTGGAGAGAAAAGTACATCTTGAAAAAAGTACCTTTTAAAAAACTTATCTTTAAAAAAGAACTTCTAAAAAGGTTCATAAGGTTAGCCTAACAATAAAAAAATTATACTTGAAAAAATCTGATTTAAAAAAAAATTAACATTTTTGTTAAAAATAGTTTTAAAAAATCATTTTAAAATACATACATCATTTAAAAAGCTTCTTTTTATAACTTCTTGTAGTACTTTTTGAAAACAAGTCGTGTAAAAGCCTTAACAAATTTGTTAAAAAAAAAATATTTTAAAATACGCGATTTAAAAAATTTTCCTTTTAAAAACTTACCAATTGAAAAAAGGGTTTGCATAGAAAAACTTCTTCTTTATAGTACTTTTTGAAAAGAAGTCGGAAAAAACTTGATACCTTATAAAAAAGTAGTTTTGAAAAAACTGTTTAGAACACAGTATTTTTTGGAAAAAATACCATTCCAATAAATCATATATTTTCAAAATTTTTCTTAAAAAAGTTCCCACAAAATAGTACTTTTTACAAAAATCATGTATTTTTCCAAAAGTTCCTCCTTGAACAGGACATTTAAAAAAAATTTTTTACCCGGTAACTTTTTTTTAAAGGTAACCTTCGAACCTTTTAACGGTAACCTTCGAACCTTTTAACGGTAACTTTAAACTCTAAAGAAAACTTGTTGAAAAAAACTACTTTTATAAAAGTACCTTTTAAATATATTAAACTAAAGACATCTCTTTTGAAAAATAAGCTTTGAAGGAAAGACTTCTTGAAAAAGTACTATTTAAATTCGAACCTTTTAACGGTAACTTTAAACTCTAAAGAAAACTTGTTGAAAAAAACTACTTTTATAAAAGTACCTTTTAAATATATTAAACTAAAGACATCTCTTTTGAAAAATAAGCTTTGAAGGAAAGACTTCTTGAAAAAGTACTATTTAAATTAAGGCTGCTCAAAAAATACTTTTAATCTAGTACCTTTTAAAAAGTATAAAGAACTTTAAAAAAATACCTTTAAAAAAGTATTTGTAAAAAGTTTTTATGAATAGTGTATTTGAAAAACGTATAATTTGTAAAAATTACACTTTAAAAACATTTGCTTTAAAAAAAGTACTATTTAAGAAAAGTATCTATAAGGCATTTATATAATGAGACACAAGTTAAAAGAAAGCAATATTTTCACCAATTAAAAGTTTTAATTGATTTCAGATAAAAATTTAATTAAATAATTAATTATTGCAATTATTTATTTAATTAGGATTTTTTTGTTCTGTTTTAAACAAATATTAATTTGAATCAATTAAAAAATTAATTGATCTTTAATTTAAAACTAAATGAAACCTGTGATTGGTGCAAAAAAAATGTTTCTGAGTACGTTTCAAATAGAAAAACTACCTGTAAAAGAAAAAACTTTTATAGAAGATCTTTTTTTGAAAATAATAACTTATTGAAAAGTACTTTTTGAAGATATAACTAACAGCAAGGTACTTAGGTTAGGTTAGGTTAGGTTTGGAAGGGTTGTGCCAAACATGGCACATCCACTCGGAGACCTATTGGTCCATTGTGATTCCCTTCAGCTAAACTACAACAAAACTAAGAAAATTATGGGGAAAAAAAGAGACTTATTATGCTTCCTGCCACCTATCACTCAGCCACCCGATATCCTTGATGAAGCCGATGACATCCTCGATTTTACACCGCGCGATGTCGAAGAGCCCCTCGATGAATCTATCACCTAGCCATCTAAGTCTGCGGCTTTGTAATACCGGGCAGTGACACACGGTGTGCTCAACAGTTTCCAGCTCCTCCTCATCATCGCACAACAGCAAGGTACTTTAAAATACTACTTTTTAATAATTGTATGTGTTCGAAGGAAGTAAAGTTTTTCAAAAGCTTTTTTATCATGATTTTTTAAACATTGAACTCTTTAAGAGAAGTAACCTTTTAAAAAGTTCTTTTTAAAATCGTAGCTTTTTAAAAGATATTTTATTAAAAATTTATATTTTTATAAATTATTACTTGGGAAGAAGTGTGTTCTTTAAAAAATAATATAAAAAAGTACATTTTTAAAGAATTATTTTTTTACAGAGATTTCTGAAAAGTTAATCACAAGAGCCTATTTTAAGTACTTTTTCAACATACAAATCCTCATTCAATAAAATCTTCCACAAAATAACTTTAAATAACTTGTAAAAAAGGGCAAAGAACTTTTGATTAAAATATTAATCAAATCTTTCTTATTCAAAAACAATTTTTTTGTAAATAAATTTAAAAGCGTTTCATCACTAATCATGTGAAATGAATGCTTAATTTTGACTGCACAAAATTCATGTATCAAACATAAAAAACTATAATTTATAATTTGAAAGAAAAAAATTCTGTAATATTTGTCAGTGAATGAACGAACGTACGGTTTCAAAATGACCTTGCTTTACAAAAACAACCCAAAACCGCCAAGAAAATTAATTTGTAGCTCAAAAAAACAACAAACAATTTTTATATATTAAAAAAAAATAATAATAACAAAAATTTGGTAAAAACAAAAAAATTTTATTTATAGCTGCACGTTAAATTAACATTACACTGAAAAAATGTTACAACAACTCATTTAAAAACAATTCCTTCTAAAAAATAAATTTTAGGAAAATTTCCATTTTGAAAAAGAACTTTAAAAGCGTATTTTAGGGTACTTTTTTAAAGTTCTTTTACAAAAATCACTTATCAGAAAGAAACTTTAAAAAATCCGTTTAAAAAAGAAACATATTTCGAAAAGTACTTTTTTTAAAGTACCTTTTAAAAAAGTACCTTTGAAATTTTCAAAGAGGTCTTTTTTTTAAGTATGTATCTTTTAAATTTTTTTTAAAAGAGTATCTTAAAAATAGCTTTTTCTTTAGTGAACTTTTTGTAAAGGAAATCTTTGGAAAAAGAAAAGAAATATACTTTTTTAAAAAGGTACTTCACGAAAATATTGCATTTCAAAAAAGGGCCTTTTGAATAAAAACCTTTTGCAAAAATTAAGTTTGGAATTAAGTATTATAGTGCGGATGAGAAGTATATGTATTTGAAAGACCTTTTGAAAAGTCTGTTCGAATTGATAATCTTTCAATAATATTTTTTTCACTAATCAGCAAAATCTCTTATACAGTATGTGTATATCGATCGTCACCTAAAATTCCTAACCTTGTAAAAATTGTATAGAAAAATTTTTTGTGAAAATTATATACAGAATTATCTTTTTTAATTTTACAGAAAATTTTATAAATTTGGTTTTGTAAAAAATTTACAGAAAATTGTTTTTGTAAAAATGGACAGAAAAAAATATTTATTGTTTTTTTTTTTTAAATTTTGCAGAAAATTATTTTTGTAAAATTTTTGTGGAAAAATTTTTTTTAGAAATATTTTATAAAATTTTTTTGTAAAAATTTTATAGAAATTTTGTTTTAATTTTATAGAATTTTTTTTGTTTTATTTTATAGAAATTTTTTTTTAATTTTATACAAATTTTTTTCTAATTTTTGTAAATACATATATTATTGAAAATTTTTCGTAAAAATTTTATTGAAAATTTTTTTCTAAAATTTATTTGGAAACTTTTTTCGAAAAGTTTTAAAAATGTTTCTTTAAATTTTTTGTAAAATTATTTTTGAAAACTTTTTGTTAAAATTTTTTGTACAATTATTTTGTAAAAATTTTGAAAAAAATTTCTTGAAAAACTTTTGTTAAAAATTTTTTGTAAAATTTTTCTTAAACATTTTTTGGAAATATTTTTTGAAAAATTTTTTGTAAAATTTCTTTAAATTTTTGGTAAAACTTTTAAAAAAATTTTGTTTAAAAAATTTTTTGTAAAAATTATTTTAAAAATTCTTTATGAAACTTTCTGTAAAATTCTTTGTAAAACTTTTTGTAAAATTTTTGTAAATTTTTTTTTTGTCTTTTTTTTATTTTTTTAATAAAATTTTGCTAAAAATTTTTTGTAAAAAAAATTTTTCTGAAGATTTTTTGTAAAAAATTGTCTAAAATTTTTTGTAAAAAATTGTCTAAAATTTTTTGTAAAAAATTGTCTAAAATTTTTTGTAAAAAATTGTCTAAAATTTTTTGTAAAAAATTGTCTAAAATTTTTTGTAATAAATTGTCTAAAATTTTTTGTAAAAAATTGTCTAAAATTTTTTTTTGGAAATTAATTTTTTTTTTAAATTTTTTGTAGAAAGAAAGTTATTTTTGCAAAAAGTTACTTTACGAATTATTTTTTATTTTCTTGTTAAAGAAAAGTACCATTTGAAAGGAAAATATTTGAAGAAGAATAACTTCTAGAAAAATTACCTTTAAGTACACTAAGAAACATAGCTATAACCTAGAAATAAGTGCTGAGAAAACTACATTTTTAAAAGAAGTTAATTTTATAAAAAAAAAATTATTGGGTAAAAGTTCTTTTTAAGATAAGTACGTTTAGAATAATTTTTTTAGTGCCATTTAAATAAAAGGAATTTCTGGAAGCTCTACTTAAAATATGTGAACTTTTATAATAATTTAACTAATTTGCAAACTTGCTCGTGCTTGTACAAACCAAACTAAACATGATATGAAACTTAAATTTTTTTCAGTGCTTCTCGAACTTGTGTGATTGTAGCTATTAACACAACGAACACGAATAAAACGTAAAATTTCAAAAGTTCATTTATAATTTAAACAAAAAATACCTCAAAGTTACAAATCTACAGCCAAAGAGCAAGTGTAGTGGCATTTTAATTGCAACAAAAAAATACACACCAAAAAAAAGATTTGGGAGAGTAAGTTTAGGGGGGTGGCTTTCAATGAGCACAAATGTTTGAGAACATGAAACTGTAAATTTATCAAATTTATATCTACATTTGTTAAAATATTAGCCATATTTCTTTGGTTCCAACAACAACAACAACAATAACAACTGTTGAAGAAGGCGATCAAATTCACAATTAAGTTGCCATAATAATAAAACAGTCGAAAAACCCCTAATAATAAACTCTATCACTATGTTGTTTATGCACCACGGGTCACGTTTGTTTGTATGTCATAGATACATACACCAAAGTGTCAAATAACTTACGAACTGACTGACGTTTACAGTTGTAATTTTTGTTTAAAAAAATAGTGTCAATGCAAAACGACAAACCAAAACAAAAACAATAAATTTTTTAATTATGCATAAATCCCTTAAATAAAAGTTTATTGGGTGCAAAAAAATAAAGAAATATTTCTGAAAACCTTAAATAATGATTTTAGCAAAAAGGTTTTATTCAAATCATACGAGATGTACATAAAAATATTATATAAAATAGTGGAGTGAAGTGTCCATGACCTGTAACTTATGCTGGGAACACAACTCGGACGAACGACGAATTTCGTTCAACACGACGAATTCATCGTTAAAAATTTGCTACTTAAATTCGTCGTATGAGAACTCAATAACGACTAAAAAATATCAGCTGTTATACATGATAAAGATATTTGCTGTTTGTGCAAAGAACAATATTTTCACCAATTAAAAGCTTTAATTGCTGACAGATTAAAATATAATTAAATAATTAATTGATTTAATTAGGTTTTTTTATTCCGTTTAAACAAATATATATTTGAATCAATTAAAAAATTGATTAAACTTTAATTTAATGCTAATTAAAAAGTAAACCAGTAAACATTAATAAAAAAACGATCTGATAGAGTGACCATATAAAATAATAATTCTTATAAAATTAAACATTAGCAAAACAATTTTTATACTTAACTACTGTTTTATAAACTTATTTTTAAAGCTATAAAATAAAAATAAATAAATTATTAAAGTAAAAAAAAAAACTTTATTTACCAAAATACTTGAAACTAAAACCAAACATGGTCACAATGTACTATTGTGTTCGTCGTACATCGGCGTAAGAAATAGAAATAAATCTAATTCAGAGTTCGCCGTGTATGACGAATTTCGTCCGATGTCATAATTACGTGTCCTATTTTTGGCGACAAATATTCGCGGCCAAAAATTCGTCGTTTATCCCAGTTGTGTTTGTAGTATTACGTTGTTATTTATCTTAAGGTAACTGGATATATTCAAGCAATTACCCCCGGGGGTTCCAATTGTCACTGCAGGAATAGTAAATGCTTTGACGCGGTTCACTCAGGGAAAATGCCCCTAGGGTTCCTAGAACCTATATCTGGAAGAAAAAGTCTGTGTGTTAAAACATACGGGTTCTCTTCGAGGTCCGACCAGTGCCCAAAGGACTGGTACCACGGGAATCGGTAGCCCCACAGAGAGCCTATCCTCTCTGTGACCGGTTATTGGTGAGGTCCCCTTCGGGGGTACACGTGGTGCTTGTGGTTTAAGATCGATTTATGTATGGTGCACGGTCGATCAAGTGTGCTCTTGCACTCTCAACAGACGGAGTTTGGATAGTCTCCAAACTCCTAAGCAAGAGGTTATAATGTGGATCTTGGCTTGCCTTGGAAAGGCTTGCCATATTATATAAATTGCTACTCATTGTGACTGTATCACACACAAAGTGCGATTGGTGGCAGTCGTAAAGTGTTGTTATACTACACAATGGGGGCGCTAGTCTACGCTTACATTTCACTCGGTGGTAAGACCACCGTGAGATTAGGCCAACTAGGCAGGTACTCACGTTAATCTTGTTCCACAATATCCAAGCAATATGTGACCGCGCACAGTGAGAGGGATTTCGTTTTTTTTAATGAGGGTAAAATTGGAATGAAAGAAAAATCGAATAAAAGTGGTCCTAGACCCTGCAGAAGCTGAATTCGTGTCAAAAATTTGGTTTTTCTTCATGTTACTCGAATGCAGAAAAAATCTTAAAGTTTGTTCATAATTATTTAAACATTTTGAAGTTAGTGTTAACCCTTTTCTATTTTTTAATAGAGGTTAAATTTAGTGAGAAATCGAACGGCAATGTTTTTAGGTCGAAAAGTTAGTTTTTCAGTGAATAATTTGAGTACCGCAAAAACAATAAAAAATCGGTCATTATAGGTAGTTTCGTAGTGTAAATGTAAATGTTAATATCATTTACACTTGGAAAAAACGTTGAAAAAAGGCTCTATTGTAAAATTTACTATTGGCTCGGTCACATATTACGGCCATCACAGGCTTAGTACCAATTTTTTTGTTGCTTTTTTTGTAATTCGCATGATTAAGACCATTAGGCATAAAAATAAAATCGTTCTGATTTCTGGAAATTAAAGATAATACTTGCAGACTGTGCCTGGAAGAGGATGAGAAGGTAGCGCACATTGTGTGTGCATGGTTAGCATAAGACTTAGGACCACGGGCAGAAACTTGATAAACGAGGATGCCATGGGAGATCTAAGCTTTGGACAAATGCTAACAATTACCAGAGACTCTGTGATGAGAAAGAAGGTCGACAGTCTAAAATCACTAAAGTCAGGAGTAAAGGCTGGAAGTAGCACGTGTTTCAATGAAAGTAAGATTGATGTAAATTACAAATCGGTTGTATATAATCATTGATAACGGAAGGGGGTCGAAAAGGGACCTATTAAGGAAGCGGTCTTTTTTGATATAACCCTACAATAATAACACAGCACAACAAAATAAAAAAAATTTCATGTGCTCTTAAAACCACTATATAATTTTGATGTATCATGACTACCTTTGTACAAAAATGGTAAAATTTTTAAATTCTATGGATAGATTTTTTTTTTAAAAAATTTTTTTTTAAAATTGCAATTTTTTTGAGACGTTTCTTCAAATAATTAATGATAACTCAAAAACTACTAGTCCGATATTATTAAAATAAATTCAGAAAAATTAAGATTTGCATAGCCTTTAATTCGTCTATATATCGCGTTTCAATCGGATCAATAGTATCGGAGTTATAATAAAAAACTTAAGAAAAAAATATATTTTTTACGTAAAAATGGCAAAAATATTCGTTTTAAAAAAATCATAAAAAATCGAAAACGGCAAAAAACTTCCAGATTCATTTTTTTATCGCATTGCGACATATAATAGCAGCAAAATGAGATATCGACCATAAAAATCGATTGATTTTTTTCGAATTTATTCACATTTTAGTGAATTCGCTCATTTTCACAAAATTTTAGTTTTTTGCTTGATATACGCATTATAGCGGGTTTTCAAATGTGTGAAAAACATAAATTTTCCAATTTCAAGGGGTGCATGTCGGATTAATGTTAGATTTGATGAGAAACTTCCACCCACAAAATTTTAGTCGAATTCGACAACGTTAACACGTAGCGCATAGGCCCCAAATCTGAAAAAAAGCGTTTAAATCGAAAATAATTGACAAATTTTCAGTTTTTGCAAAATTAACGCTATTTATTTCCCCTTTTGCAAAAAAATGGATCCTGGTCCTTAGGGCAAACACAATGAGATTTACAATAAGCTACATGTCTTTAAGTTTTCGAGTTATTACAATTTTCACTGGCCATTATATGTCCTTGAGAACTTGCCGAAGACAATTTACAAAAACATTTTACTTTTAAAATTTTTTATTTTTTTTTTTTTTAACAATAAAATATAAAATTTCGCTAAAATTGACTGATATCTTCCTATTACACAACGCAACAAAATAAAAAAATTAGATGCTTTTGAAACCACTATACAATATCCAGGTACTGCCAAAGTGTTTTGGATGAATGAGAAATGTATGGCAAAACAAGTACGCGAAATACTGTTTTGGGCAAAACACGTATTTCTGTGGGACACGTGTTACTGTGGAAATACAGTATTGAATGTAGAAAATTGTTTGGAACAGATCTTTATGGAATTTTTATGATTTTCAGAATTAAAAAAAGTAAGCAATAAAGGAAAAGTTTTTTAATTTTTACGATTTCAGTAGAAATCTGATAAACGATGAAATGCTCCTTTTCTGTTGGCTACCTGTCGCCCTTGCTTCATTTTGACAATTGCGGCGGCAAAGTAATAAACGTTCATAAATTTGCGTGCACGCCGAATTGGGTTTTTCCGCTGGCTACCTGTAAAGATTGATTTTTTGCATAGCATTCCTTAATGTTTTTTACGATTCTTGGGAATAGGTAAAAAATAGGAATAAAAAATAGTATATTTCAAGGAAGTTTAAAAGTTTGAGTATGGAAAAGCTGAGAGCAGGAATATTTGACGGCCCACAAATTCGCAAATTGGTCAAAGATACCGATTTTCTCAGTTCAATGTCAGAAATTGAGAAAAATGCATGCGATTCGTTTGTATGGGTTATTCAACATTTCTTAGGAAATAACAAGGATGATGATTATGTTGCGCACGTTGAAGAGATGTTAACTCACTTCCAGAATCTTGGATGCAACATGAGCATCAAGTTACATTACCTTCACAGTCACTTAGATCGTTTTCCTGAAAATCTAGGAGACTTAAGTGAGGAACAGGGCGAACGATTTCACCAAGATATTCGGACAATGGAGGAAAGATACCAGGGTCGCTGGGATGCACACATGATGGCAGATTTTTGCTGGAGTATTCAGAGCAACACTTCGTTATTCAATAATAGAAAATGTCATAAAAGAAAATTCCAAAGTTTGTAGTTTATAATATTTATTTATTTATTTCCTTATTTTATATGTTGTAATAAATTTAAATAATAAAATATAAAATAAAAGAAAATACATGAATAAAACAATGAAATGCATTTTCGATCTATTCCATCGATTTGACTTAGTTACATTTTTTTGTCAATTGCCTTCGGCAAGTAACTTTAAAACTGTTTAACCGATTTAAAAGATATGTAGCTTATTGTAAATCTCATTGTGTTTGCCCTAAGGACCAGGATCCACTTTTTTGCAAAAGGGGAAATAAATAGCGTTAATTTTGCAAAAACTGAAAATTTGTCAATTATTTTCGATTTAAACGCTTTTTTTCAGATTTGGGGCCTATGCGCTACGTGTTAGCGTTGTCGAATTCGACTAAAATTTTGTGGGTGGAAGTTTCTCATCAAATCTAACAATAATCCGACATGCACCCCTTGAAATTGGAAAATTTATGTTTTTCACACATTTGAAAACCCGCTATAATGCGTATATCAAGCAAAAAACTAAAATTTTGTGAAAATGAGCGAATTCACTAAATTGTGAATAAATTCGAAAAAAATCAATCGATTTTTATGGTCGATATCTCATTTTGTTGCTATTATATGTCGCTATGCGATAAAAAAAATGAATCTGGAAGGTTTTTGCCGTTTTCGATTTTTTATGATTTTTTTAAAACGAAAATTTTTGCAATTTTTACGTAAAAAATATATTTTTTTCTTAAGTTTTTTATTATAACTCCGATACTATTGATCCGATTGAAACGCGATATATAGACGAATTAAAGGCTATGCAAATCTTAATTTTTCTGAATTTATTTTAATAATATCGGACTAGTAGTTTTTGAGTTATCATTAATTATTTGAAGAAACGTCTCAAAAAAATTGCAATTTTAAAAAAAAATTTTTAAAAAAAAAATCTATCCATAGAATTTAAAAATTTTACCATTTTTGTACTAAGGTAGCTATGATACATCAAATGTATATAGTAGTTACTCGAGCATATTTTTGCTGTTGCCCTGTGTAATAATAATAATAATAATAATAATAATAATAATAATAATAATAAAAATAAAAATAATAATAATAAATAAAAATTTTAGGAATTGGATTAGTTCTTTTTATCTGATCAGTTTCTTTGACTTTATTTTATTTTTTCGTTTATATTTATTTATTTATTTATTTATTTTTATTTTCTTTTTTTCTGCCATTTCACAAATAACAATTATAAAAATTATAAAAACTTGATTTATTTGTAAGACACTATTGGTCAGTATTTGAGCTACCCAAACATCGATTGTACACGTTACTTTGACAACCATAGAATATTAGCTCTAAATAAAAATAATTCATATTACAGCCAAAAAACACAATTAAAGCTATAAACACATTCGAGACAGCAGACAGCCCGCAGCAATATGTCAGAATTAAAACACATGCATTCTTATGAGAATGATTATATTGACGACAGCATGCTGCTCGACAGCTCGGGTTTTAGTGCTGCTGCTGTCAAGATTAGATTTATTTCTATTTTGTCGGCAGCACAAAGGGATAAGTAATGCCAATACAACAAGGAGTGGCTTGTTAAAAGTGCTTTTTGTTTGTTAGCTAGTTTTAGATAAAGTGCAGAAAATATTTTGTGAAAGAAGATGTTTATTTGTGGGGTGTAACAGAGTAAAAAAAATCGAGAGCAGGCACCCGTACGACCTTTAGAAAACATATTTTTCACTCCCAATTTTTTTAAGGTACCAATAAACTATTCAATTTAATGTTGTTTATTTGTGTTTTCAACTTTCCTCTTTTCATCCAACAATCTATATATAAATAGGCAAGTGAAATAAGTTAAGAACCATTTTAACTGTCTTAAACTCAACGTATTCGGTTCATATTTTTTTATTTGAGAGATTGTCGATAGGAGCAGTGCATAATGTATTTATTCCTCTACATTTTCGTGTCTGAGATAGATAAAATCAGTTAAGAAATTAGCCAATCATAAAGTCATAATCTCAGTTTCTCTCTAAATTTGCTAAATAATTATAACAAAAAACTATTATTTATTTGGAAGGCTCTCATTAATAGATATAACTATTAAAGAA
Source organism: Phasia obesa (assembly GCA_949628195.1). Lineage (NCBI taxonomy): Eukaryota > Metazoa > Arthropoda > Insecta > Diptera > Tachinidae > Phasia > Phasia obesa. Next base: position 129,360,948 of record OX451219.1, read on the forward strand.
CGGATAAAGTACGATATTATATTTTATTAGAACGAAGAAAAATATAACGTTTTATCTGAGTGGTTTTGTATTATCGCAGTAAAGGTTGAATTCCAACCACTAGGCGAACACTAGTCTCAATAATTTGAGCAATAAGGCAAAAATAATCAACACTTAGAACTAAATTGCAGCAATTTTTAAAAACAATTTTCGGTCTACACTAGAAATGCCAATCCCGAAATGTGCTGAATCCCGAATCCCGGGACATTTATTTCCGCATCCCAAAGTAATATGTTTTTATAAAATCAGAATTTTAATTATAATTCTTTTTTAAATTAATCTTCTTAACGAATTTTTAAACTTTCCCAAAAATTCCGCGTTCCCTAAAAACTTCCTGAATTTTTATTGCTTGGTCATTTCAGAAATTTCCTCCATTCTAAAATATTCTAGTGATTGGTTTTTATTTTTCTATGACGTACCGTAGAAAAAGCTTGTTTAAAAAGCGCTAAAAAAATGTAAAGTGACACCACTAAAACACAACAGTCAGCTGTTTATATTTCTTGTTTTCATTTTAATTTTATATTTTTCATTATAAATTTATATTTGGATTTGGATTGTCATAAGTATTTTATTTTTTTATTTACTATTTAAATATATTAAAGTTAAAATTTTTTTTTTGGAAGACTATGGATTTCGATAAGAAACTTATTGAAGATGTTCGCAACCGTCCAATTTTATATGACTTGGGCCATATAAATTTTGTAAACAAATATTAAGAAAACAAAACCATATGTTTATTGCTGCTGCTGCTGCTTTCAAAATAATTATACGCTTACTGAAATAGTGCTCAGGCTGTTGACAGCTCGGGTTTTAGTGCTGTCGCGTGAAGTGCTGTCTCGAATGTGTTTATAGCTTAAACCATACAATAACATTTTCACACATCACTACAGTGGTAAACAAACAAACAAAAATTTAAAACTAATCAAAAATCTAAACCGAAAACTAAAACTAAAAAAATCAATGACCAATCAATAATTATAATAACTATTACGGAAGACATGGAAGAAACAGCGGAAATATTAAAGGTCGTTCTAAGCACATGTTTGTGTGAATTGCTGACCATTGTGTCTGTTATTAAACGAACAGTTTAATGCACTGGGATTTCATTGTATTTACAAGATGAATCCTAGAGTAGTAAAGAAAACATAGAATAGTTCGAATAAAATTTTTTCTCAATGGTCTTTTTTAACAGAATTAAATAGAATATAGAGTAAAATGGATATAGAGTAAATAGAAAAACCTATTCCAGCAGAATTCCTTTTTGGATGAATTACGACACTGATCCTTGCAATATTTTCTTCGATTTTTCTTTAAGAGTAATCCACACCAAAGACTCTTACTTTTTTAGTGCTTCAGTTAGGATTTATGTATTTATTAGGGTTTAGTTCAGTTAGGGTCTATGTATGTACATACTTTATTTAAAGGTTCTCAGTTCTACTAAAATCAGTAAATACATAAACCATAACTGAAGCACTAACCGATATGCATAGTTTAAGAATATCGGTTAATGTTTTAGTTATGGTTTATGTATTTACTTTTTATAAAGGGTCTCATCATCACTAAAATAACTGCGTACTTTCACTGCTTTTCTCCACTTTCTCTTGAAAATAAAATATTTTTTTGAAAAAAATGTATCCTATATTGAAATCACACTACTAAGGTACCTCCTCCTAAAAGTTTGTTAAAATCCATCCAGTAGTTTTTACGTGATACGAACACAAAGAGAAAGACAGACATATAGTTAGAAAATAAGTTACTGTTTTATTAGAAGTAAATTTCAGCTGCTTTAGGATTTTATGCAAGGAGTCCTGCCGTCAGTTTTCTTTTCGAAAAGATTAAATCTAAAGAAATTTCTAAACAAGATTATTTTACTTTAATTTGGGCTTATTTGGAAATGCATCACTGCGCTGCATCTGATGCTCAGTACGTCCGAAGATACATCAGTTGGCATCACTGCAAATGTCGTGTGTTCTAGAATGCACCACTGAAATAAACAACAAACGTCAAACACACAAAAATGGCTCATGCGATGGATGAGTAAGTGTTTTATCTGTTCTTTATTAATTTTATTTTATTAAATTACATTTGTTTATACATTTTTAGAATTGATGTTGAGTTAAAATGTTTAAATTATTAATAAGAGTTCGATTAGACATGGACAAATTTTATTTAATTTTTGCTTTCATCTAAATCAAGAAATAAATATATTATTAACTTCTCCATTTGTTATATTTAAGTGTTGAATATTTTAAACAAATAATAATTTATTTTTGTTTGCGCATTAAGTAAGTATGAGTAACAGCTGTTTTGCATCGGCATTGCAAACCATTCACATGTGAGCATCAGACGCAGCAGAGTGTTGCAATTCCGAAAAAGCCCTTCATTAAATACACTTTTATTTTTATATAGAACAAACTAATTTTTTTGAAAGGTTTGAAAGATTTGAAAGGCTTAAATTGCTTTTGTTTTGTTCTAAGACTTTAAATTAATAACAAAACGATTAATCTCTACATACAATTCAGATTAAAACTAATCGATACAAGACAAAAATAAGTATAATTTCCCAGTCGTGCTTAACAGGTTAAAATGTTCACTTACATTTTTTACAAAACATAACGAAATAAAATTATTTTTTGCCAAACCAAAACCAACCACACTTCAATATTAATAAACAAATTTATTTTGTGGTCGATGATTGTTGTGAAATAATATAAACAAACATACAAACAATCAAACAAACAACCAAACAACTAAATAAAAAAAATTTTATTTTTATAAAATGTATAAATCGTTTCATTGACAAGGTTCTTGTAGTTGATTGTTTTATACACAAACAAAATTGACAACAAAAATACAGAGACAAATGTTCATTGACTTCTTTGGCCACTGTTTTAATTCCATTTAAAATCACCATCTTTCATTTTCTTTAAATTCATTAAGTTAAAATGTTTATTTTAATTTTTTTTGTCAAGTCATAGTCAAATTAGTACGAATTAATCTGAGTCACGACAGCGCCAGTCATAGAGGTCTCACAAATATGACAATTGAAAACCTTGCAATAATATAAACTTTCAAAAGAGTTGTACGAAACTTTTTAAAACTAATGTTCTAAAGTTTAAACATAATGTGTAACATACATTCTCCAACTACCAAATGGATTTAATTAAATACAAATAATTTGCTGAATACTAAATTTAAATAAATTTCGATTAATTTATATTTCAATAATAAACTTCTCTAAAGTTGTAAGTGTCGAAAAAAAAAATTTAAATTAATTCTTATGGGTAAACAACCTTGATAAGCATTACATCAGCCTACTGTTAATTAATATAGTAAATAATTGATGTTTGGAAATAAATAAATTTAATTTGTTACGATTAAAAATTTTCATGGTTTAGAAAGAACGTAGTTAACTTGTAAAAAGAAGTCCCTTTTTGTGATAAAAAATTAAAAAAAAGTTATGATAGAAATTAAAATTATGTTAATTTGACTAAGAAAAGAATATAAATACATATGTAAGTAAACTTATTTAACACTAGCTGTACTCGCCAAGTCGTGGGCTTCCTGACAATATTTTGCTCGATTTTGCTTTGAAAGTATTTCACACCAATTGTAGGACTCTTACTTTTATACTGCTTCAGTTATGGTTTATGTATTTACTTTATATAAAGGTACCCACCCCTGGATACAATTCTAAGATTTATAAAAAATTCTAAAAATGATTGTTGTAAAGCTCTGTAAAAGGTGTTTATAATATTTTAATGACATTGTAATTCCACAAAGTAAATATACAAATTAAATACAAATTTTATTCAACAGGCGCCATCTGTTGCGTAATTTTGTTTAAAATTTTCCACTTTCAAAAATAAAAGGTGCGCAACCGTGTTTAAAATATCCCAGTCTTAAACCGAAAATTTAAGTACCTTTAAACAGGAAATTGTGAACTTTAACTGCTTTTTCTCCAATTTCTCCTGGAAATGAGATATTTTTGCGGAAAAAAGGCATCCTATATTGGAATCAGGATGATAAGGCACATCCTCACAAAATTTTGTTTAAATCCATCCAGTAGTTTTAACGTGATGCGAAAGCATATTTTTTTTTTTTATAATTTATTTATTGTATCTTCAATATTTTTGAACTAACAATAATTACTCATATCTTAAGTGTAAAATAAAAATCTTCTTTTTAAGTCCAGCCAGTGCTAGACAAAAATAATGTTTGTTTCACGGATTTTGCAATCATTTGCGGGTCATCCCTCTAATGTACGGAAAAGTAGTATCTCTCATCATTCAGCATGTTACGCGCCAAAGGGTTTGGATGAGATTCAAGCCTCTTTAGATATGTGACTGCATGTTTCGCTATTTCTGCTTTAACTGATAACATGTTTAGGTCATTGTGGATGTTCGAATTTTTTATATACCAGGGAGCAACTGTTATCCTTCGTAGAATTATTATTTTGGCGCCTTTGAATTTTTTCCACATTGTACAGTAGAAGTTTACAATCTAAGCTCAGGATGGAGTTTCTGCCAATAAGTCAATTTAGTTGTACGGCTTTTAATTTCATTTGTGTTAACTTAAAATCTATGTGGCTTTTCCAAGTAAGGCGACGGTCAAGATTTTACTCAGGTATTTGATACACACAAAGAGATTTATCGTGAGAACAGATGAAACTGTTTTAGTTTATATGCAAGTTACGACACCCACTGTTTCCATCCAATCTGTTTTTTGGTAGGGGTATTACCACGATAATAATATTTTGTATGTGAGGTACTACGCCCACTGTCTCAACCCAATAAAAATTTTCCAAAACTATGCAGATTATTCTGAGAGTTACTTGTACACGATAATCAATTTTCACTATGTATGGGAGGTACCACACCCTCTATTCCAATCCAGCCTGTGTATCGCTAAACTATGTACATGTATAAATAAGGGGGTTACTGGTGCTAAATTTCAAACTTCTACATATTATAGTTCTCTAGCTATTTAAAAGTGGGCGTGGTCAATTTTTCATTCCGTAAAAACCTAAGTTGGATTATGATGAAGATTTAAAAAAATTTCGCCTAATCGGCCAATAATAAAATTTCTCTAAAGATGTTGGAAAAAACTGCCAAAAAAAAAAAATTTATTCTTATGGAAAAATAAATTGTTGTCGAAAAAGTACTTTTTATGAAAAAGAAAAAAAACTTTATGAAAAAATTGAAAAAAAATAGTTTTATTGAAAAGATGAATTTTTGTAAAACATTACGTTTTTGTGAAAAAAAAGTAATTTTTTGTGAAAAGTTACTTTTAGTGAAAAAAATGTTTTTTTGAGAAAATTACATTTTCTGCAAAAAGTGACTCTTTTTTGAAAAAAAAAATAATTTTCGTGCCAAAAGTTACTTTTTTCAGTGAAATGCCTTTATGTGAAAAAGTGAACTTTTTGGTGAAAATGTAATTTATTTTGAAAATAAACGACTTAAAGAATTATGAAAAAGGCGATATTTTGCTTGAATTAGGGACTTTTTTTGCAAAAAGGGATCTTTCAACAAATCAAGAGACTATTTTGTGAAAAAGTAGCTTTTTTGTGATAAACTCACTTAAATATAAAGACTTTTTAGGGAAAAATTATTTTTTTTTAAGAAGGTTCTTTTGTGGCTAAAAGGAACTTTCAGTGAAGAAGTCCTTGTTGTAAAAAAATAACTTTTTGTGAAAAAGTAATTTTCTAGGAAAAAGTGATTTGTTCTTTTCTAGACAAATAAAGGACTTTTTGTGGTAAAAAGGGACTGTGCCAAATAACTGACCTTCTTGTGAAAAAGTGATTTTTGGAAAAAGTAACATATTTCGTGCAAACACATCGTCATATACATAACTAAAAATCAACATCTTTGTGAAAAAAGTACCTTTTTAATTAAAAATTTCATTTTTTGTGATGAAGTGACTTATTTATAAAAAGAATTTTTTTTTTGTAAAAGGTTGGTTTTTTATAAAAAAAAATATTACTTTTTTTCGTGAAAGAGTTACTTTTTTGCAGAAAAGTGCCCATTTTGTAACAAAGTGACTTTTGTTTGTCAAAAAGGGAGTTTTTTTTTTGTGAAAAAATGTCTTCTTTGTGGAAAAAAGTGTCTTTTTATTTAAAGTAAGATATTGTGTGCAAACGTAGCTTCATGTAAAAATCATCATCCTTGTGGAAAAAGTATTTTTACTTTTGAAAAAATTTTTCTTTTTTACTAAAAGTGAAAAAGGGATTTTTGCTAGTAAAGTAACTTTTTGTGAAAAGTTATTTTTGGTACTTTTTGTAAACAAGTGACTTTTTGTAAAACAAAAGGGATTTTTATGTAAATTACGGACTCTTTACGGCAAAAAAGGAACTTAACAAAAAATATATTTTTCTTAAACCTGACATTTTGCGTCGAAAAAACTTTGAATAGTTTGTTGTGAAAGAAGAGCAGTTCTGTGAAAAAAGAATTTATTTTGTAGAAATGATTCTTCTTTGGAAAAAAAAGGAAAGTTCCTGCTATGAAAAAGTTAGTTTTTATAAAAAACAGACTTTTTGTTGAAAAAAAATTCTTTAAAAGAAAAATAGCTTTTGGAAAAACGGTACTTTTTCTAAAAGGGTATTTCTTTTAAAGAGGACTTTTTGTGCAATAATTCTTGCAAAAAAAAACGACTTCAAAACAGACAAACTTAAAACCCTGTTTCTTTAAGACGGTAACTATTGCGACACCCTGTAATTTCCAAATTCAAATTTTATACTCGTTATAGCGGTCGTGGCAATACAGGTTTATTGTAAATTTCAACCGTCTGTCTGTAACGGTTTAAAAGTTTGGTCATATACATCAAATTACATAAACTATTGCGACACCCTGTAATTTATAATTTTTAATATTTATACTTATTATAACAGATAAAGTAATGGACATTCTGTCTAATGTTTATCAAAAACTGTTTAAAAGATAGGGTCATATGTATCAAATGACGTCATGTATTGGGACACCCTTTAAATCCAAATTTTAATATAAATACTTTTTAAAGAGCCTTTGTCATACAGATTCTTTTTAAATTTTAACTTTGTGTCCATACACATCAAATTACATCAACTATTGGGACACCCTTTAATTTCCAATTTTAAATATTTATACTTGTTGTTATACCAGACATAGTAGTGAACATTCTGTCTATTTTTTATAAGTGTTTGTCTATAACGGTTCCAAAGATGAAGACATAATGGTCAAATTACATCAATAATGGGGACACCCTTTAATTTATAGATCCAAATTTTATACTTGTTGTAATAGCGGACTAAGCAATATATAGGTTCTTTGTAAATTTGAACTGTCTATCTATAACAGTTGAAAAGTTTGGCCATATATATTACTTTTACATTAACTATTGGGACACCCTTTAATTTCCAAATTCATATTTTACACTTGTTATTTTAGCGGACTTAGCAATACAAGTTCTTTGTAAATTTCAACTGTCTGTCTATAAAGGTTCAAAAGTTTGGCCATGTATATATCAAAATGAACCAACTAATGGGACACCCTTTAATTTCTAATTTTAAATATTTATACTTCTTATAACAGACATAGTAACGAACATTCTGTGCAACTTTCAAGTGTTTGTCTATAACGGTTCAAAAGATAGGAGAATAAAGGTAAAATTAAGTCACCTATGGGGTCACCCTTTAATTTTTAATTTTATTTTTGAATTACTTTTTGTTATTGGGAGCTACAGTGATACGCACTTTTTTTAATTTTAAATTGGTGACCTATAAAGTTCATAATACACGTAAATAACATGTATGTTGTATGGGGACACCCTTTAATTTTTAAAATTTTGAACTTCTTTTAAAATGAGACCAATCTGTAGCCATAACCTTTCTAAAGTTTTTAAAATCGGTTCAGAAATGACCGAGTTCTGAAGGCACAAACATACAAAAAAAAAGCAACACACAGACGAATTGATAACCTCCTTCTTTTTTTGAAGTCGGTTAAAAAAGGAAATTTTTTGGTAGAAATTTTAAAAAGAAAAGCAAAAAAAAAACTACTGTTTTTTGCCTTTTTCCAGTTCTATTTTAAGCAGAAACAGGAAAAACGACTAATAAAAATTTATCTTTTTCGGTTACTTTTATGTTTTTATTTAAAAACTAATTCTTTATTTATTTACACTCTTTATGTTCACACTTTTCTCTTTTGGTTTTTTATTCAGCTTTTAACTTTAAATATTGCTTAGTAAACGTGAAGTTTTTTAAATTATTTTCAGTTTTTACCATTCACTTTGAATTTAATCTATATATATTTGAATACTTATCATTTACAAAGCCAGGCAAAAAAAAAAGATTTGAAATAATTGTGGGAAAATAAAATACATGTGTACATTTTTAATTATATTATATAAATGATATAAATATATAATTTTAAGAAGCTTTGCTTCAAACAAAAAATTATGGTTCTTTGTTTTTGCAAAATTTTACACAAAAAAAAATTATTATCATTAAAATGAAATCAGCAAAATCTTTGTTTTTTTTTTATCAGAAAGAAACTTGAAATAAATCTCGCACTTAAAATTTTAACAAATTTTAATTAAAAATATATTTTTGTTTATTTATTGTTGGTAAAAATCAACAAAGAAGTGTTGACTTTTATGTGTTGTTTTTTTATAATTCAATTTATTTTATTTTTTATTTTGCTTATTTTAATAAGATTTTATTTGAATATTTTTACTAAGATAATTTTAAATTTCATTATTTAAATAAATAATAAAGAAACTGAGGGTATTAAACTTAAATAAATAGTATTTTAAATCTATACATATAATGATTTATATAAAAAATAGTTTTAGATCTAAATAAACGTATTTAAAAATAATATAAAAATATAATTTAATAATAAAAGAATTTAAATCATCCTATATCGCTTTATATATGTGAAGAGGAGGAAACGGTTGAACACCTCCTCGGCCTATGCCCTGCACTGGAATACAAACGCATTCAACATCTTGGACAACGGTATTTCAGGAGCCTATCTTGCGTTTCACCATTGTAACCAAGAAGAATTAATTCTTTTCTGAGCAGCTGCGGATGGTTTTCCAACCCACTCTCACTCGGCGAGGAAATAATACTGCGCTGTTTGCTGCCTCGGCCAATGTGCCCTCTATGGCAACCTCTATGATTCTCTTGTCTGTGTCTGTCCTACTGCTAATCTCTTTACTTCCCCCCTGTATCTGTTTATTTCCACCTCTCTTCAAACTCTCTCCCTCTCTCTTTCCGTTTCTTTTTCCTCCCCCTTTTATTTTATTTTCTCTTTGCAGGTAACACTAAAGGACCAATACGTGGATCCAAGTGAGCTGCCTGCTTAACCTAACCTAACCATAACGCTTTAAAATGGTTCACTGAAAGATTTTTTAAATAAATTATGAAAATAATTTGTTTTTGCATTCGACTTACATGTAGAAATTTTTGATATAAATTCGGCTTCAGCGGGGTCTGAGACAACTCCCATTCAATTATCCTGGAAGTTTTGGGCCATACCTATATTTTTCATTAAATTGAATTTTAAGGTTTGTGTCTTAAATCTTTTGTTTTCCTTGTAACACAATATTAGTTTAAAGTTTGGGTCTTAAGTCTATCAACGTGTTTTATAGGTCCTACATTAAAATTCAGGTTTGTGTCTTAGATCAGACAGAAGACACAAGCACGCAGTCAATAAATAGAGCTTTTCTGGCTTTTGATTTATTCTATACATATAATAAAATATTAACTGATTTCCTGTGTGTCTGTCTTTCTTTCTCTTTGTGTTCGCATCACGTAAAAACTACTGGATGGATTTTAACATAATATTGTGAGGAGGTACCTTAGTAGCCTGATTCCAATATATGATACTTTTTTCCACGAGAAAGTGGAGAAAAAGCATTGAAAGTGTGCCGATTTTTTTTTACAAATTTTAAGGTACAAGTATATTTAAAGCAATGTAGCGTAACATATGGCTGTGTTTTAAAATAAGGAGTAACTCATTTTCAGTCTGTCTTCAACAGAGCTTTACAATAATTTTTAGAATTTTAGAATTTTATATCAAGTTTAGAATTTTAATCCAGGGATGGGTACCTTTATATAAAGTAAATACATAAGAGTCTTAAAATTTGGTGTGGATTACTTTCAAAGCAAAATCGAACAAAATATTGTTAGGACGCACGCAACGTGTTTGGTTACAGCTGGTTATCTGTATAACTGTTCGCTGGTAATCACATCACTTTACCAGCGAACAATTATACAGCTTTCGCATAACTTAATAAAGGTTCCACCGACATTGCCAATTTTTGGTTTTTCTTCATCATAACCCAACATAGGTTTTTACGGAAATAATAATTGACCACGCCCACTTTTTAAATAGCTATGAAAGGTAGATTTCTGAAATTTTGCACCCCCTATACATAGTTTAAGGAAACACAGGCTGCATTGGAATAGTGGGCCTGTTACGTCAGATATAAAGTGAACAATTATCACCGTCTATCTGCAGATCTGCAATAGGTAGATTCTTGAAACTTTGCACAAGTAACCCACATATTAATGTGCATAGTTTAACACAGACTGGATTGGGACATTTTGGGGCGGTCTTTTAGGTACATACAAAGTGAAAAAATATTATGGCTTACCTAGAGCACTAAAACAGGAAGAGTCTTAAAACTTTGCACAAGTAACCCTTATAATAATGTGCATAATCTAGCTAAATTTACACCAGAAAGTGAAAAATTAATTATTGTGTACCTGGAGTACTACGATATGTAGAGTCTTGAAAATTTGCATACTAATGTGCGTAATCTAGCAAAATACAGAGTGAATTAAAAAGTAAAATATTATTAAACATAGTCTAGCAAAAAACTAACTGGATGGAAACAGTGGGTGTTGTACCTTGCATATAAACAGAATCAATTTTGTACGTGCGTTTTCGAGTTAAAGATTGTCCATACTTTTCTTTCAAGTGTTTATTGTATTTTTTGGGGATGGACACAGTGATGCACTACCATTTACAAGATTTTTATTTTTTATTCTCAAACACAGATAAATTGGAATATAAAACAAATTAATCCTTTTAAAATCTTTTAAATTATAAAAAAAAGTTTTCATTTTACAATTGAACTAATTTTTTGTTTTTTTTAATAAATTATGTGTTCTTCCATATGGAAGAGTTTTTTAATATAAAAGTCTTGAAACAAACACTTGATTAAACCGCCATCTTGAAACCTATACTTCGTATTATGAAAAACTTAAGAAACGAACTTTAAGTTATTATTTTATAAAAGACTTAAGATACAAACCTGGTTTACTAGTCTCGGAAAAATTTGTAAATAATTTAGTTGAAACCACATTACCCTTTAACAAGACTCAACATTAAACTGCGATGCTCATGAAACCTAAAGTTTATTGTAAGAAAAGGTCCTTTTTGCCTTTATGTACCACGGACTTGAACCCTCTTAAATATATGATATGGAAAATATATTCAGGAGGCCAAGTATTAATTTAAGAATATGAGACGGTCAACTCCTTAAAGACTGAACCGAAAACTGAATAAAAATTGTCATCAAAAAACATTTGTAGATGGTGGATCGAGTCTATCCAGAATGGTTCTGGTTAGAATCGATGCTATTATGCATGGTAAGGGTTGGCTGTATCGAACAATAAAGTTCGAATAATTGTTACCTAGGGAATTGTAAAAATTATTCGAGCTTTTAAGTAAAAAAACCCGTAATTTAAGTAAAAAAATTTAAACTCATTTAATTGTTAATCGCCATTCGTTGTTACTAATTGCTCTACTAAATCTATAGCAATTAATTTAAATAAACTTTTTCATAAAATTTAGTTTATAGCCCCTACTAAAAAGAAAAACTCCATGAAGGCCAAATATTTGAAATGCAAATCATCCATTTAGGAGGGTATGAATTCAACATTTATTATTATTTGAAAGACTAAAAAATTAAATACAACTGGGAAACCCACAATATCAATTTAAATCCGCAACGAAATCTAATAACAAAAAACAACAACTTCAACAGCAGCAAAAAGCACTCTTAAAATATACATTTTTTTAAATACAAGAATACAAAAAAATTAAAACAAAACTTCTAAATAAAACAAAAAAATTAAAAAAAACTAAAAGTCACATAAATGCCACCAAAAAGAATAGACCATAAAAACCAGAAAATAAGCTTAAGTGATGTAAGATTGCAAAATTAGGAGAGAATTAAAATGAAACAATAACAAAATACGAAAAACGTAAAACGAAAATGCGTCATCAGATAAAAAGCATAAACTCTTAAAACCAAAATTACCTTAAAATCTATTAAAATAAAAAATTAGTTTTAATGAAGCAACTAAAATTTGTTTCGTAAATAAAAAAGGTAATAAAAATTTTATTTTACAAGATCTAGTATTTCAAATGTCATAAAAATAACAAGCGTTAATTTAAAACAAACGTCACACAATTATGTTTAAAAATTGTAACTAAATAAAGTTTGATTCTGTTCTGTTAGCACGTGAGTAAAAACACATTCACAAAGATCCAAACCAGAGAGCTAAAATATCGGAGCAAAAAGCTTTACTCTGTATAATTGAGATCAAAATAATTTGGAGATTAAAAATAAAATGCTCTCATCAAAGCTCTTGCATTGCTATAAGTACAAATATTATGCAAATTAAAATGTTTTTTATAAAATTTATATTAGGATTTTTACTAGTCTTTTTGGAAAAAAAAGAACTTTAGCAAATGACATTTTATTTATTTAACTTTAAAAAAATTTTCTTTAAAAAATATGTTTAAAAAAACATATTAAAAACAGTATTCTACTAGTTGTCCCCGGTGCGCTTCGCATTTTGTAATAGTGTACCCAGTCCTTCCGTTCTAATCATCAGCTTTAACTCGCAATTGCACGCTATTCTTATAGTTAAAAATTCCAACACCGTATTTTACTTCCCTAGTTTTACGACAAAAATTATTCAGTTTTTGTGGAGGTTTAACCCAATCTAACTATTTTTTGCTAGATGATACGCATCAACACGATAATAATTATCCATTGGAGGTACTAAGTCCTTTGTCCCAATCTAGTCTGTATTTTTCTAGACTATATACATTAGTATGAGGGTTACTTGTGTGAAGCTTCCAAACTCTATCTATTGTAGTTCTTTAGGTACACGATAATAATTTGTCACTTTGTATAGGAGGTTCACGCAAATTTTTGCTAGACACTGTCCCAATCCAGTCTACATTTTTGTAGACTATGCACATTATTTTGAGGATTACTTCTGTAAAGTTTTAAGGCTCTACCTGTAGTTCTCTACAAGTACAGGATAATATATTTTTTCTTTGTATGGGAGGTACCACGCCCACTGTCTCATTTTAGTCTATGATTTGCTAGACTGCACACATTAGTGTGGGGGTTACTTGTGTAAAGTTTCAAGGATCTACTTATTATAGTTCTCTAGCTACACGGTTATAATTTTTCACTTTATATGAGAGGTACCACGCCCACTATTTCAATACAGTCATTTTCTCGCTACATTATTCACATTAAAAAAGGAGATATTTGAACAAATTTTCAAGTTTCTAATTATTACAGCTACCAAATAACACAATGATAAATATAAACTTTGTATGGAAAGTGCCACACCCACGTGAAATATCAAAAGGTATGTGCCCTATTTTAACCACCGCATATGTAATAACAAAATGCGAAAATTTTAGCAAGACCGGTACACTGGTGTAGGTAGCTATAGCTTTCCGACAAACAAACAAACAAAAGTACATATTTTGTGCTTTATATATGTACAATATAGATTTAAGAAAAAGTACCTTTAAAAAAAGTACATAAAAATCATTAAAAAATCAATTATTTAAAAAAAGTAAATAACAAAACAACTTCTAATAGTACTTATTTAAAAATGTCCCGTTGAAATTAGTATCTTTAAAAAGTATCTTAAAAAAGTACCTTTAAAAATTATATTTGAAAACAAGTAGCAATTAAAAAAGTTTATTTTAGAAAAAGTACCTTTAAAAAAAAAGGATCTTTTAAAAAAAGGACTTTTTAAAAAAGGTAATTGAAATAAAAATACTTATCAAAATAAGACTGAGAGAAGTACATTAAAAAATCCCTTTAAATAAAGTACCTTTCAAAAATCCCTTAAAAAAAAAGCCTTTAAAAAATCTCTTTTAAATAAAACTCGCTATCATACCAAACATAAGGAACATTTGTGGAACAAGATTAACGTGAGTACCTGCCATACTCGGCCTAACCTCACGGTGGTCTTACCACCGAGTGAAACTTAGGCGTAGACTAGCGCCCCCATTGTGTAGTATAACAACACTTTACGATTGCCACCAATCGCTTTTTGTGTGAGATACAGTCACAATGAGTAGCAATTTATATAATATGGCAAGCCTTTCCAAGGCAAGCCTAGATCCATATTACAACCTCTTGCTTAGGGGTTTGGAAAATATCCAAACTCCGTCTGTTGAGAGTGCAACAGCACACTTGATCAACCTTGCACCTTACCTACTTAATCGATCTTAAACCACAACCACCACGTGTACCCCCGAAGGGGACCTCACCAATAACCGGTCACAGAGAGGATAGGCTCTCTGTGGGGCCACCGATTCCCGTGGTACCAGTCCTTTGGGCACTGGTCGGGCCTCGAAGAGGACCCGTGTTATAAAACAGCAGACCTTTTCTTCCAGATTTAGGCTCTAGGAACCCTAGCGTCTGGTGCCCCTATTTTCCCCGAGTGGACCGCGTCAAAGCATTTTCCATATTCCTGCAGTGACATTTGGAACCCCCGGGGGTAACATAAGGAACATAGATGGTATCATCCTCACCAAATTGCAACCCTTTGAGGCTCTGCCCCTGACAGTGTCAAAACGAGAAGAGATATCTCAATAAACCGCCGATTATCGCAGAAGTAAAAAGAGCAGCTGCTAAGCTCAACAAAAACAATGCTGTTGGCGCTGGTTTATTGGGGCATGCCCTGGCAACATATCTTATTTTCGGCCTCACGTTTAAAAAGCGTGGGTATAATGCAGACTCCCCACCGAACTGAAAGAAGTTGTAATAAAATCTCTTCCTAAAACGGCTTTCTAACCGAATGTAGGAACTAGAGACGAATAACTTGGCTGAACACCATCCAGAAGGTTATCACAATGATCATGTTAGAGACCAACCATTAAAAAATCTCTTCGAAATAAACACGGTGGTTTAAGATCTAACCGATCATGTGTTAACCAAATCAATACATTGAGCATAATTCTCTAGCACTCGAAATATAATTACTCCCCAATCAACTTAGTTTTTTTGTATAAGTAGACTTCGAAATGGCGATCGTTGCCACACCTATTACGGTTCAAAAAATAAGACCATACAAGTGCAAATCACGTCACCATCGGAACATCCTTTTGTTTTTACTATTTGCTAAAGTGACCATTATCCACCTTCTATGAAAATTTCAAGAGTCTATTTATTATGGTTCAAAAATTAGGCCATATACATGCAAATCATGTCACCGTCGGCACACCCTTTAATTTTTGGGATTATTTTTTTATATTTGTTTATATAGCGAACATAGTTTTAATTATTGTGTGGAAATTTCAAGTGTCTGCTTCTTACAATTCAAGAAAGACATACATATGTATTTATATGCGAATAACACGCCACTTTCGGAATACCCTATAAGTTTTAATATTTGATGCTATAGCGGCCATAGTAATACAACTTGTGTAAAAATTTCAAGAGTATACCTTTTAAGTTTGCAGAGATAGAAGACGCTAACTGACGGACAAACATGGTAGCGAAATGTTTTTGCCCTGTCGGTACGGAACCCTAAAAAAGCACCTGTGAATATATTTTCTTTGAGAAAAAATTATCTTTTAAAAAAAGTTAATAAAAAAGCTTGACTTCAAATTTCATCTGTTGTATGTTACAAAAAAAAACTTAAAAAATTTTATTAATTTAAAAAAAAAACCTTAAAATAGTACTGTTTTATAAAAAAGTACTTTTAAAAAATATCTCTAAGTTAGTTTAAAAAGTAAGCATATTTTAGAACAAGTATCTTTTAAAAAAGCTCCAATCTAAAAAGTATTTTTTAAAACAAGTAATCTTTTAGAAAAAGCCTTTTAGAAAAAGTACCTTTTTAAAAAGATACCTTTTTTTGTTTTAAAAAGAGTAGTATCTAATACTCAGGCAATTAATGGCTATATTAACTGTGTTACTTCCTTTGGAAAGGGATAATAGTAGATAAGACATATAGTTAGTGTGATAGTAAAGCTTCGCTTATGACAACCCTGCAATTGCACGTTATGATTATTTTAAGAACAGTGCTGCAAGCGTCTCTGGTGTTATTTACGAGAATTGATTTAAAGCTTGCATAGCCAATTTATATTTATTTTACTTCGCCGGCGATTTAGTGCTATGTGGTAATACCGGCGGAGGAGGGCGCTGTGATATGCAATATTATAAAGAAAAATTAATGTTGCCATGGCTGAGTATTGAACTCGTGACCATTGCTTAAAGTGGTTTTACACGACGTGTATTTGTCATATGACTTGTCACTTTTCCATGTGTAAACACGTCGTGTGAACCCTTTCAAACATAACATGTGTATTTTCCATTTGTACAATACATGTGACATTTTTCATTTAGAAAGTGATCTATTTTGATGTGACTAAGCATCTGACATCCTGCAACGCCAACTTGATATTTTGCTATTTTAGTTTTTTTGTGGTACCAAACGCACTAAAATCGTGGCAAAAGCACTACGTTTGTATCTTTGCATCAGCTGTGGTTGGCAATACAAAACTGTGTGACGGAAAAATTGTATATTATAGGTTATGTCAGATGTAATTACACATGTGAGTTTGAAAGCCAACAAAAATTAAACCGTATGTAAAATGCCTATTTTGACAAACACATGAAATTACATATGGGTTATCAATCTGACAAGTCATATGACAAACATACTTCATGCAAAACCACTTTTAGTAGTCAACGTGCTAACCACTTAAGCTTCAGCACCCTCATAAAAAACTTTTGGAAAAGTACCTTTTAGAAATAGTACCTTTTAGCTTTTTGAAAACGTTCGTTTAAGAAAAAGTACCTTTTAGAAAAAAGTAAGGAATTTCTTTTAAAAATAACACATTAAAAAATAAATTTTAAATAAATACCCCTCTTAAAAAAAAGTACCTTTTAGAAAATATATTTTAAATAATATATAAAAGCCTACCTTTTAAAAAGTATCTTGAAAATTCTACCTTTTAAAAAGATATTAATATTATATATAGAGATATTATATATTATGGCAGAAATGTATCAATTAAAAGAAGTAGATTTTACAAATAGTACCTTTCGCAAAGGTACTTTTTAAAATTAATTACTTTTAAGTAATGTATCGTTAAAAAAAAGGTCGCTATTGCAAAGGAATATTTCAACTAATTTTATTTTACAAAAGTATATTTTTAAAAATGCGGTAAATTAAGACTACGGCCCAAGGCAATTCAGAAAAAAAGCCAGCAAGGAATAATTTCAGTATGTACTGGCTATAGCAAATTTCAGTTCTACAAGATGCAATAAATAAAATATAAAAAAAAGTATTTTATTAAGAAAAATTAATTCCTTTTGAAATGTAAAAGCGCTTTTTCTCGCGCATAAATTTAATTGCGTGCAACGGGGTGGTCCATTTCGAGGTTCCCTACTTTTTTAAAAAGAAAAAAAAAAACACAGAAAATTCAAATTTAAAGGAGAATGTTTATTATCCTTTGAAAGAACATTTTTTGGCATTTATTTTTGAAGATAATGTCTATCAAATGTTGGCCGTTGCTACGTCGCAGATGGTCCATCTGTTGAGTCCAATTTTCGATGACTCGTTCGAGCATTTCGACTGGTAACTGGCGAATGACACGCGTGATGTTTTCCTCCAAGGCCTGAATCGAAGCGGGTTTGTCCGCATAAACTTTAGACTTTACAAATCCTCACAGTAAAAAGTCTAACGTCACACGATCTTGGTGGCCAATCGACCGGCCCAAAACGTGAAATTATGTGCTCACCGAGTTGTTCTCTCAAAAAATAAATGATTGATGCAATGTGGGTGGGAAGTGGCGCCGTCTTGCTGAAACCAAATGTCGCCGAGATAACGAGCTTCAATTTCAGGCATTAAATAGTTGGTTATCATGGCACGATAACGGTCGCCATTGACGGTTACGTTCGCACTGGCGGCCACCGGCCCACAAACCACACCAAACCGTTGTTTTTTCTGGATAAAGTGGCAGCTCTTGAATCTCTTCAGGTTGCTCTTCGTCTGTAATGCGGCAATTTTGTTTTTTTACATACTAATTGAGCCAGAAATGGTCCTCATCGCTAAACAAAATTTGTCTCGAAAACGTCGGATCTTCTTGGAATTTTTCAAGAGCCCAAAGAGCGAAGTGATTCAGGCGTAAGTCTTTCCATTATGAAACGCCAAACAATACTAAACAAAAATAACATGACAGCATGACACGACTCACACGTGATCTGTCAAAAAAAGGCTATTAAAAAAAAGTATCACTACTTTAATCACCCTATATTTGTAGCTTAGCAGAGAGTAAACTTAAAGTGGTAATTTTGTTATTTATTTTTTCACTGCTTGCATGCTCTCTTTTGCATGTCAAGTATTGGTACCGACACATGATTTTATTACGCTTTGAGCCAAAAGTCGAAAAAAAAACTGCCATGGTCGTTTGCTAGTATTTTTTCTGCTGTTGTTGTCGTTGTGGTGGTTAAAAGCTTTAAGTTTGTAACAATTCGTTAAAAAAAACAAGCTTCGTGTCCAGCTTCGTTTATTCTTAGTAAAGTGCAAAAGTTTTTGTTTATTTATGTTTTTGGTTTTCGCAGTTTCAGTTGTCATTGTGGTTGGTTGTGTTTTGGCTAATGAGTGAGTGAATGAATGAATGGTGGTTGGTAACTTGTGGCGATCAACACCGTTACATGTTTAGTTTATTTAAGCACCTTAAGGTGAGCGGTTAACCAAGAACGCCACTGCCAATAAGACTAGAATACTTTCATGCATTTTTCCTTTTACAAAATAAAACGGTTACAAATATTTGAAAAAATTTTAATTCATAAAAAAAGCTTTTCTTAAATAAAAAAACGAAATTAAACTGCAAGAATAATATTTCAAAAATTAAAAAAAAACGATGAGAAGCAAAAGAAAAGTGACATGACCTCAGTGTAATGATTAAATAAGAAATATTTAAATACCAAGAAAAATATATATAACAAACCCACAATAAAATTAATCTGCAAAATATATATTTAATAATATTTTGTTTAAATTATTAACAATAATTGATTGTGTGTGTTTGTTTTTAACTAAAATCTATTAAAATAAACTAACAATTTTAAAAGATAACTATAACAATAAAAAAAGAATATAAAACAAAAAATTTTAATTTTTTTTTCTTCACTTAATTTGCAAAAGTATTTATTTTTAATATAAATAAAATCAGTTAGAACAATTTGTTGTTAAGGATTATTTAAAAAAAGTTTAACAAAACATAAAAAGGTAAGTGCATAATTTATTTTTTATTTTTTTTTTTTTGTTAAAGTATTTTAATTAAAATGGCATTTTGTATGTCTATATATTCTGTTTTTTTTTTTTGCTTGCAAACAACCTTGGATTTTAAATAAATGTTTTTTTTTTAAGTCGTTTTTAATGTTCATTTAAATCTTTATATATCAATGTGATAGGCAGCCAGAAAGACCTCCAAGTAGTTGTCTTTTGATTGCAAACATATATGTGTATTTTAATAATCCTCTTAAATATAAATCAAATAAATATTTCTACTCAACAAAAACTATTTCAGAATTGTAAATGCTTTGTGTAATATTAATTGCTTAAAAGTACTTTACAATCAGTAATTACTGTTAATAAAAACAATTAATTAAAAATTTAATTTTAGTTGAAATAAATGCTTACCTCACAAGTAAAAAATTTAACAAATTAATTTTATGCTAAATTAATACTCAATAACGTTTTATTTGAAGAACCTATTTTATTAAAAAGTACTTTTTTAAAATAACCTTTTGTAATAAATAATTTAACAAAAATTTAATAATTAGATTCATTTTTAAAAAAAGCTTTCTTATTCTTAATAAGCTAACAACTTTGAAAAAAGAATATTTTCAAAAAAAAGTACTATTTTCAAAAAAGTACCTTTTTGAAAAAATAATTTTTGGAAGAAAAAGTACCTTTTTAAAAAAACAAAAATTTTAATTTTAAAAAAAAACATAACTATTAAAACGGTGTATTTTTTGAACTTACTATTCCCAATAAATATATTTTGAAAAGTTGAAAAGTTTTACCAAAAAATAGTTCTTTTGAGAAAAACTTACATATATATAATATATTTTTAATAGAATTTTTTTAAAGGTTCCTATTTGAGAAAAAAAAATATTTGATAAAATGTAAAAGTAAATTTTTAAAAAAGTACTTAAAAAAATACTACCTTTTTTGGAAAAGGTGCCTTGTTAAAAAAACAATCTCAATAAAAACACCTTTTCGAAAAATATAAAATATACATATTTTGTAAATAAATAAAATAAAACACATATCTTTTAATGAAAGTAAAGAGAAGAAGTACATTTAAACAAAGAAAGCGTTAAATAAAACTTTCTAAAAAAGTACCTTCCATGAAAGAGAAGATTTTTTATTACAAAACACTAAATAATTAATATTTAAATTTCAAAACTTACATTAATAATTTAAAAAAAAATATCTTTTTCAAATAAACTTTTAAGAAAGTATACATATCGCTCAGTAAATTGTAAACAGTCGTAACCACGAATTCCAAAATGTTTAGGAGATGCAAAAAAATGTATTTAAAAATATTGTTGTAATTTTATAATTATAATTAAGTTTCACAGTAAGTTTATTTTTCAGTTAAAGAATTTTTCAGTTAAAAAACTATATTTTCGTGGCTGTTAGAGATTTGATCTGTGAATTGGTTTATGAAAAACCATAAAAAAACAATTTTTAAAAATGCATGTTTTTAAAAACTAATTCCTATCAAAATAAGTATATTTTAACAAAAAAGTATCTTAAAAAAAATTGTATGAATATTTTCCTTTCTGGAAAAAATATATTATAATAATATATTAAATAATATATTAAAAAACTACTGTTTTGAAAAAAGTACATTTTTGAAAAAAATACCTTTTTGGGAAAAATCCTATTTTTAAAAATAAGCAATAAAAAAAAGTTTTTAAAAACTAATTCCTATTGAAAAAATTATGTTTTTTAAAAAAGTACTATTTCAAAAAAGTATCTTTAAAAGTGCCATTTAAAAAAAGTATGAATATTTTCTTTTCTGGAAAAAAGAATTTTTTGAAATAAGTAACATTTAAAAAACACTTTAAGAAAATACTGTTTTAAAAAGTACCTTTTATGAAAAGGTTCCCTTTTGAAAAAAGTAAATTTTCGGAAAGAGTCTCCTTTCGAAAACTAATTCCTGTTTTAAAAAAGTATGTTTTTAAAAAAAGTACTATGTTGAAAAGTATCTTTAAAAGTGACTCTTAAAAAAAATATGAATATTTTCTCTCTGGAAAAAAAAAAATTTTTGAAAAAAGTAAAATTAAAAAAAAACTAAAAAAACTACTGTTTTAAAAAAAATACCTTTTCGAAAAAATTCGTTTTTGAAAAAATACCTTTTTGGAAAAAATCTCCTTTTAAAAAATTAGCAATTTAAAAAAGTAGGTTTTTAAGAACTAATTCCTTTTGAAAAAATTTTATTTTGGAAAGAAGTATCTTTAAAAATTAATTTAAAAAAAAAATATGAATATTTTCCTTTCCGGGAAAAAGATTTTTTTTAAACAAGTATCAATTAAAAAAAACTCTTTAAAAAGACACTGTTTAAAAAAAAAGTACCTTTTATGGAAAAGTTCCCTTTTGAAAAAAGTTACTTTTTGGAAAAAGTCTCCTTTCGAAAGAAATACCAATTTAAAAAAGTACGTTTTTAAAAACTAATTCCTATTTAAAAAAAAAAATGTTTTAAAAAAAGTACTTTTTTAGAAAAGTATATTTAAAAGTGATATTTGAACAAGTTTAAATATAATCCTTTCTGAAAAAAAGATTTTTTTAATAAGTAACAATTAAAAAACACTAACTTTAAAAAATACCTTAAAAAAACTACTGTTTTAAAAAAATTACCTTTTTGAAAAAAGTACATTTAACAAAAATACCTTTATGGAAAAAATCTCCTTTTAAAAAAATTAGCAATTCAAAAAAGTAGGCTTTTAAAAACTAATTCCTATTGAAAAAAAGTAAGTTTTTGTTCAAGTTATATCAAAAAAGTATCTTTAAAAATGCAATTTAAAAAAAGTGTAAATATTTTCATTTCTAAAAAAAATAATTTTTTTAAATAAGTAACAACTAAAAAACACTTACAAAAAACTACTGTTTTAAAAAAAGTACCCTTTCGAAAAAAGTACTTTTAAAACAAAAAATACCTTTTTGAAAAAAATCTCCTTTTAATAAAATTAGCAATTTAAAAAAGTAGGTTCTTAAAAACTAATTCCTATTGAAAAAAGTATGTTTTTTAAAAAAGTACTATTTTTAAAAAATTTCTTTAAAAGTGACACAAAAAATGTATGAATATTTTCTTTTCTAGAAAAAATAATTTTTTTAAACAAATAACAATTAAAAAAACACTGTTTTAAAAAAGTACCTTTTATGAAAAAGTCCCCTTTTGAAAAAAGTAACTTTTTGGAAAAAGTCTCTTTTCGAAAGAAATACGTACGTTTTTAAAAACTAATTTATAATTAAAAAAAGTAGTTTGTAAAAAAGTATTACTTTCAAAAAGTATCTTTAAAAATGATATTTAAAAAAAAGTTTGAATATTATCCTTTCTGGAAAAAAGATTTACTGTTTTAAAAACTCCCCTATCGGAAAAAGTACCTTTTTGGTACTTTTTAAAAAAGTATGTTTTTAAAAAAGTACAATTTTCAAAACATTGAAAATTGTACTTTTTTAAAAAAGTAAAAAAAATATGAATATGGTTAAAAAAGAATATTTTTTAGGTTAGGAAAACAAGTTTATATTTCTTAATTTGGAAAAATGGAGTGACCTATATAAATACATATTTACATATTACCAAAATTATGAAGAATTGAAGAATTATATTAGAAACTTTTGCAGTATGTTAATTTAAATGTTGTTTTAATATTTAAAACATTCAAATTGTGGAGGTGTTTCAGAAATAAAAATACAAACTAATATTTTTAATACGGAAATATGAGCACCATTTTATTTAGCAGTGTACAATAATGACTTCAGATTATTGTTTATAATTTTTAATTCTGATAAAGTTTTTTTGGCATTTTAAACTTTTTGCTGATTACAAATCTGTTCAATAAAATTTTACTCAGTCACACATGTAATTTAGAAAACTCTGCGTTGGATTTAAGTAGTTAAAGTAAGTAAACATAAAAAAAATAATTATAAAGCTTTTAAATGTTACTTTAAACTAAACAATTTAGTAACCAATTCTAATAACCAAATCTAGAAAAAAAAACCTATAAGGACAAACAAATGCCAACACCCAATGAAATTTTAAACAAAATCTATGAGCCAAGACCTTTCAAAAATATGCTGATTTATTAACAAAATTTGTTATTCTTTTTATCTAATTTAATCAGTCTTTCAGTTGTTTTCAATAGAAATTTGATCATGTCAAGCCTTTCTTTTTCTTTATCTGTTTTCGTTTATTTCACGTTTCATAGTCAAATTATTTCATTCACTTGTAATTAGGTCAGCAATCAGAATTTTTTGTTTTTTTATTCTTATAACATCATGATTAAATAAATTAAATAAAAATAATAAGCTTAACAAATAAGGTATACTCGTATTTTTATGGCAAAAAAAATTTCAGCAGTGAAAAGAACAAAACAGCTCTAAAAAAGATTTTTATGTTTTTTATAAACAAAATTAGTAAAATAATTTAAAATCTTAAGCAGTTTAAAAAAATGATGTGGGTGTTAAGGATTATTAAGCATTATTATTTCTTGCTTTTTATAAATATATATTGTGCTTAAAATAATTAAAAGAAAGTGTAATATGAGGTCAATTTGATAATTTCGTGACTTTTTGCATAAAAGAATTTATTTATTTTTTTTTTTTTTTTTTTTGGCAAAAATAAAAACTCTCAGCATACACACTTTTTACACTTCATTTTAATTCGATTTTTCTCACACAGAACAAAACCCATTTTTCAATCGTATCGAAGGCAAAAAGCCATTGGATGTGGCTCTTTACCCAGAGAACTATAATAGGTAGAGATTTAAAATTTCAAAGGACACAAATTATATTATTGGCCTTTGTAAGCGATTATTCTCTGTAAAAAAACGTGCACAATAATTTTTCATATTGAATTTGCATATAAAAGGACTAATATCACCCATCCTTCCTTCTGAGGCATATGAAATGAAAAACTTAAGACACAAACTCCTATCATGCCACCATATTGGTTTTTCTTATTAACGGAAATCCCATCCATATTGAATTTCACGTGTATTCAAAACAAAGACTTAAGACAAAAGCTTTAAAACCACCATGTTGAATTGAAGAAATTTCATGGGCCAAAAGACTTAAGACACGTACTCGGTCTGGAAAATTTTTATTCTTGTAATAGTAGCACAGGCTCACACACGTTGTGTGCGTCCTGACAATATTATTTTCTTTGATTTAGCTTTGAAAGTAGTATACACCAAATTTTAAGACACTTAAGTATTTAGTTTACACAAAGGTACCCAAACCTATACAAAATTCTAAAATTTATGAAAAATTCCAAAAATTATGTAAAATTCTAAAATTCTGAAAATTATTGTACAGCTGTGAAAAAGGAGTTCAAAATATTTTAATAACAATTTAATTGCACAGAGTAAAAATACAAATCAAATACAAATTTTATTCAATTGGCTATTAGGCAATAAGTAAATCATACTATTTTAAAACAGCGCCATCTATTGCGCAACCGTATTTAAAATATCCCGCTTTCAATTCATATTTCGTAATTGTTTTAAAACAAAGCCATCTGTTGCGAACCCGTGTTTAAAATGTCCTTTTTTTAATTCATTTTCTAATTATTTTAAAGCAGCGCCATCTGTTGCGAAACTCTGTTTAAAATATACCGCTTTCAAAAATAAAAGATTCCTTAAAGTATGCAGTACCTTTAAATCAGCAAAAAAAAATTCGGCGTACTTTCACAGCTTTTTCTACACATTCTCTTGGAAATAAAATAATTTTGTTGAAAAAAAGTAACCTATATTGGAACCAGGATACTGAGGTACCTCCTCACAAAATTTTGTTAAAATTCATCCAGTAGTTTTTACGTGATGCAAACACAAAAAAAGAAAGACAGACAGACAGGAAATCAGTTACTATTTTATTATATGTATAGAATAAATCAAAAGCCAGAAGGGCTCTATTTATTGACTTCGTGCATGTGTGTTCTGTCTGATCTAACACACAAACCTGAATTTTAATGTAGGACCTATAAAACACGTTGATAGACTTAAGACCCAAACTTTAAACTAATATTGTGTTTCAAGGAAAACAAAAGATTTAAGACACAAACCTTAAAATTCAATTTAATGAAAAATATAGGTATGGCCCAAAACTTCCTGGATAATTGAATGGAAGTTGTCTCAGACCCCGCTGAAGCCGAATTTATATCGAAAATTTCTACATGTAAGTCGAATGCATAAACAAATTGTTTTCATAACACAGTGCAACACGGAAAAAAATAACCATATACGGACACCTCTACGTGATAAAAGACCAAAAAAAAGACCCCTGTCTCCCAGTTTTGCCCAAAGTCCTCCAGGTTTTTTTTTTATGGGCCCTCAAAGATGTTGGGCCTCGATGTCATTTTTTCAAAAAAATGATCATTTACTCAAGCTCATATTTTGCAAACCGTTTGGAATTTTGATATACTCTCTGAGGCAAAGTTGTAGCTCTTGTCATAAAAGACCAAAAAAAAGACCCCTGTCTCCCAGTTTTGCCCAAAGTCCTCCAGGTTTTTTTTATGGATGTAATTTTTGCAAAAAAATGATCATTTCCTCAAGCTCATATTTTGCAAACTTTTTGAAATTTTGATATACTCTCTGAGGCAAGGTTGTAGCTCTTGTCATAAAGAACAAAAATTGTTAACATATAAAATCAAAAAAAACTTCATCTTCAAGGTCAAAATCGCAAAAAACTTTAAAAAATTCTATTTTTTACCTTTGTTCCCCTGTTCAGGTCCATAGGTAGCAAACCGTTCACTTTTGCGGCTACCTAAACGCTACCTAAACGGTGTTAAAAATCATTCCTAGTAAGTTCATATGTTCTAGAAAGTTGTTTATTGAGTTCTTAGGTTCATTTTTGTAGTTGATTGTTTCCTTGAAATTTGAACGTCATGGACTTATGGTAAAATAAATTGAATTTTTTAAAGTTTTTTGCGATTTTGACCTTGAAGATGAAGTTTTTTTTGATTTTATATGTTAACAATTTCAGTATTTAAATAATAAAAAAAATTCAATCAAAAAAATTAGGAATTTCATAATAATCTTCAGAGATATTTTTTGTAAATTCAATTTAGAGAAAAAAAATCGGATTAATCTCTACAGAGATTAACTGCGAAAAGGTCAGTCAATCAGTCGGATTAAGTAAAGACAAATCGAATCTTTTATCTTGCACACCATCATCTGCAAACATATAAAAAAATTATTTCAATAAAGACATAATCATCAACTGGGAAACATTTTAATGGAATTTGAAATTTTGTCTCATAATTGAAACACAAAAGTTTAACCCAGAGCATATTTTTTTACAAAATTTAAATCTAAGCAAAAGGGTGGGTATTCCAAAACTTATAAAATTGTACAAATTTATTGACAACAATTTAATATTTTATAATCTACCGCGCTTGTTAACACCTTTGGTAGAGGATTTGGATATTTATCTTTTTAAATTAAATTTCTTGTCAAACTAAGGCAAAGACCTCGTTAAAAAGTACACAAATGGTTAAATACAAATACAACAGTGAATGTTTACAAAAAAAACAAAAACCTTTAAGAACGTGTATGTCGTTTAAAAGTTTAGCACATTTTGTATGTAAATATCGTTTTGTTGGTGGAGTGTGTCAGTGGTTCTTTTTCCTTCTTTATTATTAATATTATTAGTAATATTTTAATCTCCTTAAATTTCGGTAATGATAATGATCTTCAAAAGAAAGGGTTTTAGATGGTTAAAATACAACAAGCAGTATTTTAACTTTTTGAATATTAAAAGACAAGTGATTCATGCAATTGACGGAAAAATCAAAGTAAAAAATATTTATTTATATACATACATATGTGACCGCGCTCCGGTACTCAAATTAAACACTAAAAACCTAACTAACCTCAGAAACATTTTGGGGAGGTCTGGGGCCACTTCCATTCATTTTCTCACAAAATTTTACCTCAATTAATAAATAATATTTGTTATAAAGGGTGATCCATTTCGAGGTACATTTTTCAATAGCCTTTTTTTAACAGATCACGTGTGAGTCGTGTCATGCTGTCATATTTGTATAGTATTGTTTGGCATTTAATAATGAAAAGACTTACGCCTGAATCGCTTCGTTTTATGGGCTCTTAAAAAGTTCCAAGAAGATCCGATGTTTTCGAGGCAAATTTTGTTTAGCGGTGAGGCCTATTTCTAGCTCAATGGGTTTGTAAACAAACAAAAAAATTGCCGTATTTGGAACGAAGAGCAACCTGAAGAGATTCATACAGAAAAAACAACGGTTTGTTGTGGTTTGTGGGCTGGTGGAATCATCGGTCCATATTTCTTTAAAAATGATGCCGGTGCGAACGTAATCGTCAATGACGACTGTTATCGTGCCATGATAACCGACTATTTGATGTCTGAAATTGAAACTCGTGATCTCGGCGACAGTTGGTTTCAGCAAGACGGCGCCACACATCGCATCAATCAATGGATTTATTGAGAGAACATTTCGGTAAGCAGATAATTTCAAGTTTTGGGCCGGTCGATTGGCCACCAATATCGTGTGATATCCCACCGTTAGACTTTTTCCTGTGGCGATATGTAAAGTCTAAAGTTTACGCGGACAATCCCGCTTCTATTCAGGCCTTGGAGGAAAACATCACGCGTGTCACTCGCCAGTTACCAGTCGAAATGCTCGAACGAGTCATCGAAAATTGGACTCAACGGATGGAACCTCTGCGACGTAGCAACGGCCAACATTTGATAGACATAATCTTCAAAAAATAAATGCTAAAGAATGTTCTTTCAAATGATTATAAACATTCTCCATTAAATTTGAATTTGCTGCAATTTTTTCTTTAAAAAAATAGGGAACCTCGAAAGGGATCACGCCTTACCTTTAAAACGGTTCACTGAAAAATTTTATGTTTTTTTTTCCTCTACTGCATTCTCAGACAATTAATGCCTATATTAATCGTGTGTGAAAGGGATAGGAGTATGTATAGAGAAAAATATATTTTCACCAATAAAAGGGTTTAATTTGTTTCAGGTTAAATTAATTAAATAATTAATTGATTCAATTAGTTGTTTAATTAAGAAATTTTAGTTTGTTCTGTTTTAAACAAATATTTACTTGAATCAAATAAAAAATTAATTGAACTTTAATTTAGAACTGATTAAATCTTTTAATTGGGCCACAAAATTTTATCTGTGTAGATAAACGAGTAAACGCTTCTATTTTGGTTACACTGCAATTGCAGATTATGTTTATTTATAGAACAGTGTTGCAACTCTTCTGAAGTTATTTAAGGGCATTTTACACTATAATACAAGTATGAATACTTTTGAATAAAATGCAACTCTGATCTAATAATAACAACTCATCACGACAGGGTTTCATTTTCCTCAAAAATATTGTTATTTGTATTATAGTGTGAAAAGCCCTTTAGGCGTATTATTGATATTGCTGCGGCTGGGACACGAACTATGCTTTTAGTAGCCATAGTGCTAACTGCTTGAGCAGCAGAATTAGATTTTTTTAATAAAATTTTTAAAAAACAATTTGAATTGAAATTTAATTTTTAATTATTTTTTTTATTTGTGTTTAAATTTTCTGTATTAAGAAAACTGGTCACTTCTTTGCTTAATAATTTTTTTTCAAATATCAACAGCTTTTTTCTGTATACAAGTTAACCCTGAAATCATTTTAATGTGTAATTTAATTAACAATCTTTTTCGTATTATTTTTTTTTTTTTTCAATTTTTGAAGATTAAATTTTCAGCTTAAATTACAGACAACAAACAGAATATAAAACATGAAATGTTGTTGAGTTTATTAATATTATTATACTCTAAACATATAAAAATCTTAAGATTGAAATTAAAACAAGAACAAATATTTCTGAATAAAAAAAAATTATTTTTGACACTAAGACAAAAGCTACAATTTAAGCTTTGTTTTAAATTTATCAAAAAAAAAAAAAAAAATATTCTCACAATTCTAAACTCATTATAATAATGAGTTCATATCTTGAGATCTTAAAAACAGCCTTGAAAAGGGTTTAAGACTCGTTAGAAAAATTAAAGTTTAATAAAACCAACTAATTTTATTTGTTTTACATTTAATAGCTGGTGCTTATTTTTATTACATAATAATTATTATATAAACAAATTAAAAATAAATAAATAACAAAATAAATATTAGAAATCTAAAGCTACAATTGCAATTACAAAAACAGCAACTAGCCAAAACAACACCTTAAAAAACCAGTGACAACTACCATAAACAAAAATCTACTTAAATTGATTTTTTCACTTTATTTTGTTTTTTCTTTATTTTTTTTTTTTCTTTTGCATAAAAAATACGAATAATGCATTTACCAACAACTTTACATAAAAAAAAAACGCAAAAATAAAAAAAAAAATATTATAAAAAGTAAAAGAGAAAAACAAAAAAAATTGCAATACCACGAAAAAAAAGTTGTTGCAAATATTGACATGTTCAAATCCAGCCACCAGCCAGTAGTAGTGGCACAGAAAAATTGCAACATCTTATACAAAAAAAATATATATATCTATGTATATATAAGCCAGTAAATTTTGATGTAATAGAGAGAAAAAGCAACATAATAAAGAAATAAAAAAGCGAAAAAAATACAAAAAAGCACATGTAAATTATGAAAATTATGTGGCATGAAATTCTCAAAAAATCAAACAAGGAAAAATACATACATATATGTATGTACGAGTGGCTGTTATACATGAAAATGAAAATAATGTGTGTGTGTTGTGTAACACTCGATGACATTAATTTCAAAGCAGTTTTAATTGTAAAATATAACTCTATTAAACAAAAAAATCTGGAATGGCCTACACTCAACTTTGCCATACCCAATGGAAACAGATATTTGTATGGATATATTACATAATTAATATAAGTTCAAACACGCAAAGAAAAAACATGGTTGAGGTAACCATAATCTAAGAGCAACATGTTATAGTTGAATTATATGGTTATATATAAAAATAATATTGTTTCCGTTGGAACATATTATTGTCTTACATAAAAATAACATTGTAAAATACAACCATAGTTATGTTTATAATATAAACATACTATAATATAATTTGAAACATGTAAATGGTTATATGTGACAACGTACGAATATATTTATAAATAACAAAAAACAAAAAATACACGAATATTTCCATTTATTTTGATATTTTCTGCTTACCTTTTTCTGTGTTTGATATAATTAATTTAAAACTATCATTTATAATAAAAAAAACAAATTTATTTGTTGACAACAAATATGTATTTAATGTTTTTACGGTTTTAGATGAACCGATAGCTTACACACATATTTCTGAACTGAAAAAATGTCAAAACCAAAATATGTATTTTTAAAACCAAACATTATTTGTTTATTTTTAGTCAAACTTAACATACTATGTTTAATAATAATATATTTTGGTTATAATTTTTAAATATTAAAAATAATTTGGTTGTGGTTTGAATTTTGATATGTTTCAAATAAACCATGTTGCTTTTTTGGTGCGTATAACCATTGAATGATTAACTGTTAACAAAAAACTTGATTATCGTGACCAAAGTATTGTTTTAAATAACTATAATTTGTTCACAACAAACATCTATTGTTACAGAGCACATAGTGTGGTTGCCATGACCATACAATAACCATGTTTTTTCTTTGCGTGAAGTATATTCGAATCGATAAATTAATTATTTTCGGTTTGGGGTGTTAACTAAACTACCCCTTGCCCCTTCCCGATTATGCCAAACATTTACACAACTCTTCAACTCCATAAACCAAAGGCATATACTAAATTTCGTTTTAATATGTCCTACGGTATGACATGTAGTGCGTTTACAAAATTTGGGAGTAAGTAAACTTCTCCTTACCCCTTCCCGATTATGCCAAAAAATTTACACAATTCTTCAACTCCATAAACCAATGGCATATACTAAATTTCATTTTGATATGTCATACGGTATGACCTGTAGAGCGTTCATAAAATATGGGGGTAAGGAAACTACCCATTGCCCCCTTCCGATTATGCCCAAAAACTATACAGCTCTTCATCTCCATATAACAAAGGCACATACTAAATTTCATTTTGATATGTCAAACGGTATGACCTGTACAAACTCCACAAAATAGTGGCATACACACCCAACCACCTAACCACCCACCCACAGACATCATCGCGTCATAGTCAAAATGGATTCAGTAAGCCTCTAAACATAATTCTTAATATTTTTTTTTAAATTTTGTTTGAGCTTATTCGGACTAGTGGTTCTCGAGTTATGACAAACAAAAAAGCCTAAAACGTGACAAATTCCCCTATACGATACTTACCAACTTCAAATTTGATTTTGAGGTTAAATTTGCCTACAAATCATATAGAGGAGTAGACGAAATTCAAATCTTAAATTAGAATTTAAATGTGAGCAAGTTTTCCATGGAGTCACCCTATAATTTGTTATTATATATTTTTACTGCTTTTTGTGTTACCGATCACATTAATACACCCTCTGTACACATTATAAGAATCGAACCGTTAAAATAAGATCATATGGGACACCCTTTTCGTTTAACAAAGTGTATATGTAACAAAGTGTATACACTCTGTGTAACAGCCTTATACGAAAAATAACGGGGGTCACCCTTTAATATATAATTTAATTGTTGCAAATTTCAATAGTCTATCTGTAACGATTTGTTTTAGGTTTAATTTTATTTTGTAAACATGTTGTTATAGAGGACAAAGTGAATATACTCTGCTTAAAGGTCATATAAGACGAAATAACTTCTCTTAAGGGGTCACCCTTTAATTTTATAATTAATTATTGTTAATTTCAAGAGTCTGCCTGTTATAACTTATAATAATATATAAAACCATAGACGTCAATTGCATCTTTTGCATGGGCCAACCTTTAGATTTAAGGACAAAGTGTGGATACTCTGTGCAAAGGACATATACGAAACAATAGCTGCTACTATAGGCCACCCTATATGTTTAATTTAATATTTTTAAAGTTGATGTAATATAGTGCGGATAACAAAACACGAGGGTGCTGTAGCTTAAGTGGTTAGTTGACTACTAAGCAATGGTCACGAGTTCAATACTCAGCCAAGGCAACATCAATTTTTCTGATATGTATTAATTTTTCTTTATAATAATACAACGCCCTCCTTCGCCGGTATTACCACATAGCACTAAATCGCCGGCGAAGTAAAATAATTATAAATTGGCTGTGCTAGCTTCAAACTAATTCGCTTAAATAACACCAGAGGCGCTGCAATACTGTTCTAAAAATAATCATAACGTGCAATTGCAGTGTTGCCAGAATCGAAGCATTACTATCACCCTAACCATCTGTCTTATCTACTACTATCACTTTCCAAAGGAAGTACCACAGTTAATATAGGCATTAACTGCCTGAGTGGTAATTCTCTTTAAAAAAAAACACACAAATACTTCAAAATCACGAGTCTATAGGGTGACCCTTAAACTCTTCAATATTTTTTATTTGCTTTTCGTTATTAGTGGTCATAGCAATAAACACTCTGTTATTATAATTTATTAATGGGTTCCTTTCCTTAATGATTATAGGCAACCTTTTTTCATTGAGTCACTTTCTACCATCAGCCTTTACTCTTGACTTTAGTGATTTCAGACTGTCGACTGATCACTGTAGGTATTCTATTTCATCACGGAGTCTCTAGTAATTGGTATCATTTGTCCAAGGCTTAGATCCTTCATGGCATCCTCATTTAACAAAATTCTGCTGGTTCTAAGACTTATTATAGCCAGTGCTGGACATTCCCACACAATGAGCGCTACCGTCTCAGCCTCTTCCAGCCAAAGCCTGCAAGTATTATCTTCTTCGATTTTCACATCTTGGTAAAATGATACTCAAAGTTTCCATGACCTGTCACTAACGCAGTTATCCAGCTTAAGGTACTTCTAATATTATATCTAAGTGTTGAGAAGATAATGAAATTTTATAATATATTTTATTTACTCCTGCACTTTACATATATATTAGTACTTGTTACGTATTAATTATAGTAATCTATATGATATTTATATTGTCAAGAATATACAATATTATTTTAGCTTTTTAAATAAATTAATCATAACACTAAGCACCTTACTCTCTGCCAAGAGGCTCTTTAAGCATCATTCGAGGCTGTCTGTGTGTAGTAGCCTCCCTCCACCTTTTCAGGTTTATTGAGTTCGACCATTGTTAAGCCTTTGCTCGCAATAAGCCATTTCCCAGTGCTACTCTGGGTTCTGATCCACAGAATTTCACAGCAGTTTCCCCCTTTGCTAATTGGTCTGCTACATCATTCCCAGCTGTGCCTATGGCATCCTTTAACCCACATCAACGTTACCTAATTAATCGAGACAAAACTGTTAAGTTTTAAAACACATTCCAGCACGAGTTTGGAGCACATGTTTAATTGCCTCATGCCGACTGGTAGTCAAGTACAATGGAACCTTTCCTCTGCACCCGACTTTCCAGCAGGTGATGCAACGCATGCAGCAGCCTAAACCATTCTGTCTGGTAAACGGAGGATAGGTTCAGTTCAGCTGAGTATACACCTGCTTCTACTCTACTGTCCATAAGAGAACCATCAGTAAAGATGTTGATGTCGTTCTACATACACTCATCATCATCATGAGTGTCCGATGCATTCTTTCGACTATTTTTCTTCTACTCATACGGCATTTAAGCTTTCCTAACCTCTGTACCATAACTAGGTCCTGTATACTCTTATGCACGATGTTCGACCCCAAGCTATGCCAAATGGCATAGCTCTTCAAACGCAAAGCTCACACTGTCGATCTGAAGAAGTCCAACGGTAGCAATTTCAACAGTGTCGTGCGCATTGCTCTACACATACTCATACAAACACTTAATCGAACCCCATCTAACTTACGCTTAATTGTACTGTGAGGGGCTTTTGGAAACCAAACCACAGATGCAGAAGTTATACATAATGGATGCAGAAGTTATACATTTAGGTATAACTCCTATCACTTAGTATGTTAGAGGCCCCATGTGATAGTGACAAGTCCCTTTCATGCAAATTATTATAACTCGAACTAGTCACGACAAGTCATGTATTAAGGGAACTTTCCCTCTTAGGATAATCTAAAAGTTCTCTTTCAGAGAAATACTATCATTAGTAGCAGATTAATACGTTCGCGGTAGTTAAAGAGAGATGCAAAAATACACATGAACCACGGTTGCCAGATTAGGGTATTTTCCACTAGATTTAGGGGATTTTTTTCATTTAGGGGGAATTTGGGGGTTAAAATTTGTTAAGGTAAAAATTGGGGGTTAAAAAATATTTAGGGTGTTTTTGGGGGATTTTTTATGTTTTAGCAGATGCTTAATTGATCCTCCTATCTTTTTGCAACCAATAAATTAAAAATATGTAGCAATCAACTTTCTGATAGGTTCTTCTAAACTATTTAAACAACGTATTAGAAAGATGATTGTTGGGTTATGCTTGTAATATGTCATGAAAAACAACAAAATTCGTACATAAGTAACGACCCAGTGGTATGGCATGCTTAGACCTTCTCTCGGATCCTCATTTTTGTGTGCCTTTTAGATGGCCTGGGCTCTTTCTTCTAAAAGATTCAGTACGCATTCCTACTTCGCTTCTCTTAGTAGGGAAGTAGGAATGTGTACTCATTTTGTATGACAAATACATTCATAATTTTCTATTTTTAGAAGTCTTATTTATAAAACACAAAAGTTCATTGAATTGCCTTTATCTACTTCATTGCTGCTTAAAATTGAGATGCTTCGATAGACTGATTGGCAGTGCGAATGTCTATCAGCCTAGAGGTTGACGGTTTGGATCCCAAAAATTTTAATATTTCAATTAAAAATAAAAATAAATTAAAAGTGCTTAGTTTTGCTTTTAGTTTTTGCTACAAAAAACCTTCTAAGAGACATTAAATTAAAGGCCTTCTAGCAGACAATTTTCGGAAGACTTTCTGGAACGCTAGTCGGCAGAAGGGACTGTGGAAGGCCTGCTCCGCAATGACAACCTGTGTAAAAAAGACATGAGAATGGAATGCGAACGGAATGTAAACAGAGGGCCTTGTGCCACAAAAGAAGAAGTAAAGAGGCCTTCTAGAAGGCTTTCATACACCTTCTCTTTACCATTGGGTATATTTGTATACGCATACATATGTATATTTATAATACATATGTACTTTAATAAAATGAAAACTTAAACACCTTTTTGTTTTATTTTGGGAGATTTTTGTTAAAATTGTGATTAATTTAGGGGATTTTTTTATTTAATAAATTTGGATTTTATTTTTTGAAAATTCCAAAAAAAATTTATTTAGGTAATCAAGAAAAATTATTTTAGGGGATTTTTTTTTTTAAAAGCATGATTTTAGGGGTTTTTTATTTGCTTTAAGGGGAGAGGGAAATAAAAAATCTGGCAACTTTTAGTTGTAATATCATCTCTATGAAAATTATTGAATAGCATTCACGTTCGCGAACGTGTTAAAGACAGTTTGCATCCTGCTTTTATTTAAATGCTGTGAAGTATAAAATATTTTAGGTATTACTACAGTAGTAAAATTAAAGGTACCGAGCCAGTCAGTGACAGTATTTTTGCATTGTCTGCAAAAGTACAAAAGAAAAAATGCAACAATTAAATTATTACTGCACCAACAAACACGTATGTAGGTGACAAGCAACAAGTACGTTTAAGCAGTTGTTATAAGAGACTTGCCTTGTTATTTTATATTTTTTATAAATATTTTTTTTAATTAATTAGTTCAAACTAGGAATTCCAAAAACAATTGGTATGAAAAAATTTGTTGGCATATATTGACAGAAATTAATTGCATGAAAAAAAATTTTATAGACAAAAAATAACAATCAAAATAAACTTCCGCTAAAGTGCAGCGTTATAAGAAAAAGAGAAACTCAAATTGTTTTGTGTCTTAGATGTATTTAATTTTTTTTTTTTTTAATTTTGGTTTGGGGTTTGTTGTATTTAATTTGTTTTCGGTAGTTATTTTTTGTTTGTTTGTTGGTTTTCATACATATTTGTTTGTTAACGACAGCCAACAATCACGCAGTTGTTAAACACATTGACAGAATATTAGTAGCAGATTACAAA
Source organism: Phasia obesa (assembly GCA_949628195.1). Classification (NCBI taxonomy): domain Eukaryota; kingdom Metazoa; phylum Arthropoda; class Insecta; order Diptera; family Tachinidae; genus Phasia; species Phasia obesa. The sequence goes on from OX451219.1 coordinate 129,397,698, forward strand.
TTATACAAATTATATGTGTTTGTGGCATTTAAATTTTTAGAAAAGTTCATCAACATCAATGTGTTTGTTGTATTTTTTTTAATTATTTTATTCATCTTTCATGATTAATTTATATGCAAGTAGAATTGTATAGGTGTTGTATAATTATTTGAAGGATTCCGTACGCAAAGGGTGGGTGCTAACCATAACCTACAAACAGTTTTAATCAATATTCGTATATTGGAGGAGTACCATACAAAACTCAATTGAAGTTAATTAATAAAAGATGAACTTGGGAATGCTGACTTCCTATACGTGAGTATAAATCGAGCTACCTGATTGTAGAGGAGGCAAAAGGCATCAATTTAAAAGAGAAATGACCTGGCTATATGTTGCGTAGAGGCAACTCCATACTGATTAAAATTAAGCCCCAAAATGGATGCTAACTGGACCCTATTTTTTTAATTCTTAGGATGTTATGCATGTCAAGAAAAAGTATTTAATGGCAGTACAAAATTAATTTTCTTTAATAAATTAATTATTTAGGCTTAAGTTCTTAATTATAAAGAGATAAAGAAAAATTAGATACCAGCAAAGCAGAATGCATTTTCTAGACAGCTACGTCCGTCATCAGTACTCTTCGTATCAATCTACTTGGTAGTTTCAATTGTTATTAATTTTCTATTTAAACAAACTTATCAAAGAAATAGAATCTGAGAAATTTTAATTTTACATTACATTTCATAGAAGATAGAGCTTTTTTTGAAATTGTTTTACACTTGTAAACTCTATTTATTTTTCATATTATACTACCAAGCAAACATTTTTCTATTTCTTTGATTTCAATTGAAGGCCAAAAAATTTTAGATAATCTGCAAGTGGTTAATGTAGACCACCTGCGACCCGTCTCCTTTAGCGGTCATTCCCGTAGTGTCTTAAAAATTTCGGTCAAAGGGTCATTGCAGTCTCCTTGGTCGTCTACCACATCCAGATTCGAGCCGCTCCTTGCACATTGATTGGCCATTTCGTTTCCAGGAATACCTTAATGCCCTGGGAGATCCACACTATCCTTATTCAAGTAGGCTAGATGTTGTATGCATTTCAATACACATTTCGACTTCACTTCTTTCAAATAAAGTGAAATCTAAATAGTCGCTAAAAATTTAATTCAGACTTATATGTTTCTACTCGTATTTGTGATGTCTGAGGTGTTGTCTAAGATGAGTTGTTTAATTTAAAATAAATATTTAAAAATAAATACCTTAATTATTATTACAAAAAAAAAACACCCAACAACCAAACAAATGTACTAATCACACAAAAGCTTGTTTCCTTTCTTTCGTCTTAAATTTAATTATTTAAATATTAGTTAGTCATACAATTTGGTTTTTTTAGATTTTTTTTTTCTTAACCTCTTAATATGAATTTGTGGTTAAAAACCGTGTGGGGGATTGCTAATTATATTTAATAAAAAAAATAAAACAGTAAATGTTCTTGAATGAATGACAGGCGAGTGGTACTTAAATTGCATTAAAGTGTACAAAGATACAGTTTTTTTAAATTTAAACTCGGAATGGAATTTTAAAAGGTTCACTGGCATTAATGCTTCAATTTATGTGAAGTACATTTTCAGTTGATATCTTTTTTGAAAAAGATAAATACGGAAATGCAGCAAATTGAGGTGAAATATGCTAAAGAGATTCATCCAAATAAGGAATTAAATAAGAAATTACCAATTAGAAGCTATAAGTGTTCAAGGCTTACACAATTGAACCTTTTAAAAAGCCAAGTGGCTTGGCTACCTCCACTTTATTAAATATTTTGAATTTATGTTTGTGTCTTAAGTCTTTTGTTTTAATAAAATTCTGTTATTGTGATACTAAGAGACATTCTAATAAAATATTGATTTACAACACGTATTTATGATTTGTAAAGGGTAATTTTAAATTCGTTGCAGCCGATAATAAAATTTTTATTGTTTAATTTTTTCATCAGCGATTGCAACTTTTTCACTAATGAAGACATAAATGGAAACCTATGTATATAAAAAAATATTTATTATTACTTCGTATTAAAGTATATTTTAAGCAAAGAAATTAATCATTGTTGTAGAAGCGTTAATCAACAATAAAAACAGCAGCTGGTGTTGCGCGGCAATTCAACAATTGCAACATTATCCAATTGGCAAACAATTAATTTAGTTTTCTAAAGAGCAAAGTGAAATAAAAAAATTAATCAATCAGTGAAATAAATACGTTTAATTTTTTCTTCAAAAGTTCAGGGACACCTTAATGTTCAAATTACTTCCATTTACCTCTTATTTATTACAATTGTTTTATTGGTTTTTAATTGAATAAATAATAAAAATATTTTATCAATTTACCTTTCATCTGTAAAACAAAACGAAATATTGCGATTTTTACTTACAAGTCAAAACTTAGCGTGTGTGGCTTGAAAATTAATTATTATTTAATTATTTATTATATGGCTATTAAATATTTATTACAACACACATACACACACAGATTAATGGTTTAAACATTTTTTGGGAGGAAATCCAAAGCTCCCAACTATAGGATTTAAAAACATTTAAAAATGTTATAATTAAATATAAATTCAAGATAATTTAATTTTTTTCTTACAATTGTAATGAAGCTTTTCTTTTTTTTTTTTTTTTGTTTTTTTTTTTTTCTTGAAAGCACATCACTATTTACAATTTCCTATTTTTAATAGGATAGTTTTTTTATTGATATTTTAATTTAAAAAGTATTTTTTTCTCACTACAGTTTCACTTTTAATAGTCTTAAGCTTAATTATTTTTCACTAAAAAAAGTATGTGCATTTTCACCTACTTTTTTAGTGAAAAATAATTACCAGTTTTTTATTTATGATATAGAGCAAGTCGATTTAAAATAAAAATTAATTAGTGACAGTAATCGATATTGAATTATATATTTTTATATGGCCAGCAACACCAGAAACTAGTCTAATATTATCTTATAATAACAATGATTAGATAACATGGTGTTGTTGCCATCAAAAAATTTTAAAACCCTGATAACAGCAAATGAAATAGATAAATCATCAAGTAATGGACAAATAAAAATATATAACTAAAACTTAATTCCCCTTGTAGAGTTACTTAAACTTGTTAACATAAATTTAGTTTACTGTAAATTAGGTTTTATTTTTCTATAGCAGAAAATATTTCAGTAAAATGTTGCTTAAAAAATGTTGCTATTAACATGTTGCTATTAATATGTTGTGGAATAGTTAGAAAACGAACTCGAACCTACAAAAAAAATAAGGCATTTGTATAACAAAAAATTATAAGTACATACATAAAACAAAATACATGTATAAAACAGTCATGAAAAAATGTTGCAGAAGTAGTACTCTGTTTTTACTGTGGTAAAACATTGAAATGTTTATACAACATTATATCAAAGCTGTGAAACAAAGCAAATGGGAATTTTTTGTAAAATTTTTGTGGAAAATGTGGTATATTTAAAAGCAATAAAATCGTAAAATTCTCCCAAATCGCGAGATAGATAAAATGTCAAATTTTCCTTGTGAAATAATAAAAGTTGCTCAACATTTTTCACACATTCGAACAGAGTGCTAGGCTTTAGGTTAGAAACTTTTTAATTGCAACATACGCAGTATGTTTCTGGATTTTTAAAAAAATTGTTACGAAATAAGAACAATCAACATGTAGCTGCATCAAATATGAAAAATATAAATAAATGTTTTAAGCAGATAAAATTCACTTTCTGGAAATTAAAAATTTCTTTACAATGTTTTAAAAATAATAAACAGCAACATGTTGCTACCACATTTGTTGCTAGCAACATATATTTCTGTAAATTCTAATTTTGTTATCTACAGAAATAAATTTTTGAAATTCATTAAAATTCTATTTCTGGATTTTTAAAAAATTTGTTACGAAATAAAAACAATCAACATGTAGCCGCAACAAATATGAAAAATTATAAATAAATGGTTTAAGCAGATAAAATTCGCATTCTAAAAATTTCTTTAAAATGTTTTAAAAATAATAATAAGCAACATGTTGCTAACATTATGTTGTTATAAATTTGTTGCCAGCAACATATATTTCTGTAAGTTCTAAAATATTGTTTTGTTATCTACAGAAATAAATTTTCGAAATAGCATTAAAACTCTACTTCTGGATCTTCTTTAAAAAAATTAGTTACGAAATAAGAACAATCAACATGTAGCTGCAACATATATGACAAATTATAGATAAATATTCTAAGCAGATAAAATTCGCTTTTTGATAATTAAGAATTTCTTAAATAATTTTTAAAAATAATAACCAGCAACATGTTGCTAACTAACATTATGTTATTATCATTTTGTTGCCAGCAACATATATATATATATATATATATATATATATATATTTCTATAAGTTCTAAAATATTATTTTGTTGTCTACAAAAATAAATATTTTAAATTGCATTATAATTCAATTTCTGGATCTTCTTTAAAAAATTAGTTACGAAATAAGAACAATCAACATGTAGCTGCAACAAATATGACAAATTATAAATAAATAAAATTTGCGTTTTGTGAATTAAGAGTTTCCTAAAAATGAGGACCGATTTTCATGGAATGTTCTCAGTTTGTTACTACCTAAGCGGTGGGTAAGTAGGTGTAGCGCTTCCCATACATTATAAATATTTATTATGTTACTTGAGAACGGTAACAGGCAGAATTTCGAAATTCTGTGAGAGTAAATCTATAATTAATGTGCATAGTGTATAAAAAAATTAGATTGGGATAGTAGGCATGGTGCCTCCCATATAAAATGAAAAATTATTATTCTGTACTTATAGAACTCTACTAGATAGAATATTGCAAATATGTACAAATAACTTTCATATATGTATTCATAGTCTTGCGAAAAACAGACTGGATTGGAACAGTGGGTGGGTAACTCCAATTATACGCAAAGTAAACCTCACAATAACATGCATAGTCTGACGAAACACAGACTGGATTCCATCGGTGACATGGTACCTCCCAAAGTGTAAAACTATTATCATGTGCCTGGATAACTGTATCACGTAGAGTGTTGGAATTTCGCACGAATTTCGTTAATCTGCATAATCTGGCAAAACTGGCGGGATTGGGACAGTGGGCATCTAGTTTATATACAAAGAGAAAACTTATTATCGTGTACCTAAGGAGCTATAATAAGCCCTGCAATTTCGTTCGAATAACCCTATATTAATTGGACTGACAAGCGAATAGCTGGTAGAATTAAAACAGTGAGCAAGATACCTCCTAAATAAAGAAAATAAAATTGGTATCATGTACTTTTTTGAAATTTTTTACTCTAAGAATAACGTATATTTTCTATATCTCGAAATCTGTAATAGAGACACTCACTAAATTTAATATAGGCGTTCCTGAGAAAAAGTTGTGTTTGCGATTGATTACAACGAAGTCTACGATAACCGCTACTATAAGCTGTGGCGTCACCCTTTCTTTTTTATTTATATTTTTATAATAATTGTTGCAGAGGACATTGCAATACACACCCTGTGTAGTATAATATACTACATAATTTGTGTAATTTTAATGTGTCTGCCTATAACGTTTTAAATATACAAACGTCAAAGACACGTCTTCTATTGGGACACCCTGTAACTGTAACATTTTACTTGTTGTATCAACCATAGCAATATATCTCTGTGAAAATATCAAGTGCCCACCAATTACTATTCCAAAGATAGAGGCCTGCAACAGACGGACAGTCAGACAGATATTTTAGCAATAATAATAGCGTTACGTTTTAACCCTTTTGAAGCTCTAACAATCAACTTTATATTACAAGCATTCTTAAAAATAAATAATAATTTGTGCGATTACATGATAATTAGTTTTTATGGTTTAGTATAAGAACAAAGAAAACAACCAGTCATAGACAAATTTTCAAGAAACATTTAAAAATAAATTAAAAACGCCACTGAATGATTTAGACAAACCTCAATAGAAACACAAATTAAACAGCTAATAAGTTATTAAAAACAAGAATAACAACAACACAAGTATAATATAAAAAAACTAAATCTATCATGATTATAATGCCCCTCAATATATCAGGCAGTCAAGCAATCACTTACTTATTTACTTGTTGCTGTTGTTAACATTTTAAGCAATAATTTTTTTCGTGAATTTCAATTTTTTTTTGTTATAATTTTAGTTGCCAAAAATAATACGAAAAAATACACTCGCAAATATTTTATTCAAAATTTTATGAGTCGCGTATGGCAAAGATGATCACATCGTTTTTATATAATTATTAATTTTTTTCTTTTTCCTTTTTTTATTTTGATTTAATTTCTGTTTCATATAAAATTCTTGTATTTATTTATGCATAAAGTAGATGAAGAACTGGTTAAGCTGTGTATTGCAAATTGAAAAAATATTCACTTTATACAATATTTTTTATAAAAATTATAATATTTAAATATAATATGTATTATTTATTAAGAAGTTTAATCTCCAAAAGAGGAGCCAGAAACAAACTGGATTTTAAGAATTTAAATTGAATTTTAATAACTTGAAAAATTAATTAAATCAATTGATTAAACATAAATTAATTAGAAAAAGGTTCTTAAAACAAGATTTTTTAAAAAAAGCTTTGTAAGTCCAACACATCAATTTAGTTAAAATTTTCGAATACTTTATAAAAATTATATTTTAAAATTAATTAAGATAAGAAATATTAAAAGACAGATTAAGAATATTAAACTTAAAATGTTTTTTGAAACTTAAAACTTAAAACCTATGGAGCAAAACAAAGCAACATACATAAGTTTGCAACATTGTTGCAGACTAAATAGCAACAGAAGTATCTACAGCTGAACAATTTAAATAAATTGTAATTTTTGCCATTTTAAGCCTCAGCAATAACCTGCGCATAACTTACAGTTAAAAAAAAACCTGTACGCGACTTAAAGTTTCAATTTTAATTTTTTTTTTTTTTTTTTTTTTTTTGTTGTGGAATCTTGCTCAATCCACCCCATTGTGATCATTTTTTCTTCTTGCTTGTCTGTTTAACAAACAAAAAAGATCAATATTTAAGCAAAGATAAATAAAACAAAAAAACAAATAATAGGCTTCTTTTCACACCTGTTGACAAATAACATTAAATAGTCTTAACGCTACTATTAATAAATATTTGAATAACAGTTAAAAACAAAAAGGCATGCCAAGTAATAATTATAAGGCAGTGTTAGCGAAAAAAAAAAACATTTCGCTATAAACAAAACAATTTAACCAAAGGCAGGAGATTCTAACTAAATAATGGTATAAAAAAAATTTTTAATTAAATTATTAATTAAATTTCAAAATTTCAAAATATCATCATTATTTAATTCCTTTATTTAAATGACCTTAAACTAATACGTAAACGCTATGACAACTTCAGCAGTAAACAATTTTGTAGTTTAGTAAAAAAAATCAGCGAACAAAAAATTACAAGAGCCTGTTTTAATCTTCCGCAATCCATTGCAATGAAGCATGAAGCGGTTGCGCTTCTAAATACTCACAATCGTACATGACAAGACAACAAAGACGCAAAAAACGCAAGAATATGCGAGAGTTACTCATTCATATTTTTTTTTTATTACATAAAGTATACACAAGGATATTTTCTATAAAAAAAATGCCATAGTAAAAGGTACCTTTATTTAAAAAAGAAAAACTATTTTTTTAAAGGTACCTTTATTTTTAAAAAAACTATTTTTTTTTTTTTCAAAAAGGTACTTTCTATCAAATTTACTTTTTGTAAAAGGAATTTTTTATAAAATCCCCTTCTTCAAAAATAATATTTCATAAACTTTGCTTTTTATAATAGGTACTTTTTAGGAAAGGTACTTTCTATAACAGGTACTTTCTATGAAAGGCACTTTCTATGAAAGGCACTTTCTATGAAAAGTACTTTCTATGAAATATACTTTCTATGACAGGTAATTTCTATTAAAGTTACTTTCTATGAATGGCACTTTCTATGCAAGGTACTTTCTATACAAGGTACTTTCTATGCAAGGTACTTTCTATGAAATATACTTTCTATGAAAGATAATTTCTATGAAAGGTACTTTCTTTGAATAATACTTTCTATGAAAGGGACTTTCTGTGCAAGGTACTTTTTATGAATGGTACTTTAAAAAAAAGCACCTTTCCTCAAAAAGGAATATTTCTTAAACTTTGCTCTTTATAAAAGGTAACTTTTATAAAATGGACCTTTTCTGAAATGAACTTTTTATTTATATAAAAGCAACATTTTATAAAAGAAACTTTTATAAAAGGAATTTTTTATAAAAACTAATTAAAAAGTATGTTTCGAAAGAAAAGTTATAAGTAAAAGGTACTTTAAAAAACACTTTTTAAAAAAAATATGATTTGTATAGAAGATACTATTTATCAACAGATGCATTTAATAAAAAGTTATTATTTTAAACGTTACCTTCTACAGAAATAACTTTCAGTAAAACTACATAATATAAAGGTACTTAATAAAAGCAACTTTTCATAAAGGTAATTTTTATATTGTAAAAGTTACTATTTCCTAAGGCACTTTTGATAAAAGGTGCTCTTCGTATAAAAGTTTATTTAAAAAAGCTATCTTTTAGAAATATTGCTTCTCGAAAAAGAATTTTAAGAAAAAGTTCTTGCGTAAAAAATACTGTTTATAAAAAAATTTTTATAAAAGTAAGTTTTAAAAAATACCTAAAAATCTTTAAAGAACAGCAAGTTACTATAAAAGGTGCCTTTTAATTAAGGCACCTTTTATAAAAGATACTTTGATTATTGCATTTTTTAGTTTTTCATCAAAAGGTAATTTTTATAGAGGTACTTTTATTAAAGTCTACATTTTATAGAACATGGTTTCTTTAAAAAGTACATTTTAGAAAAGATACTTTTTAAATATATTTTTTAAAAAAATTAGTCTATTCTGCTATTTTTAGTAAAATATACTTTTTATAAAATGTGATTTTTTTATAAGAAGTACTTCATATAAAACAAGATTTTTTTAAAGGTTATTTTTATAAAAAGTACTATTTAGGAAATAAACTTTTATAAACTGCAGTTTTTATAATTTGAACTTTTTATGAAAGATACATTTTACAGCGGAGCTTTTAGGAGAATGTACTTAAAATAAAATTTATTTTTACTTTTTATAAAAACTACTTAAGTACTTTTTATATTATTTATATATGTATATAAAATCTACGTTTTATACTAAAGTACGTTTAATATAAAATGTAAGTTGAAGTAAAATGTACCTTTTATAAAAAAAAAACTCTTTTTCGAAAAAAGTACTTTTTTTACAAAACCGATTTTTATATCAAACTTAATTCAGTATAAAACATGCATTGTTGAAAAATATAACATTGATATGAAATAATACACTTTTAAGAAAGTACTTTTTTAAATAAAGTTTATTTTTTGTAACAGGTAGTTTTTATGAAAAAAAATTTCTTTATAAAATTTTCCCTAAAAAGGGTGTTAAAAATTACAAATTACAAAAAGTAATTTTTACTAAGGGTAATTTCAATAAGAGAAATATTTTAAGAAAAGCTATATTTTAGAAAAAGTACGATTTTAAAAAAGGTACTTTTTTCAAAAAAGTACTTTTTTAAATGTACTTTTTCAGAAAAGTCTCTTTTTATACAAAATTTAATTTTTAATTTTTTAATTTTTATGCATATTAACAAAATATGCAATTTAGAATGGCACTTTTTTGAAAAGTCCGATTTTAAAATAGTAGTTTTCTAATGTACTTTTTCAGAAAAGTCTCTCTTTTATAAAAAAAAAGAAAATTAACTGTAATGCATATTAAATGCATTTTAGAATGGTACTTTTTTAAAAAGAACTATTTTAGAAAAAGTACGATTTTAAAATAGTACTTTTTTAAATGTATTTTTTTAGAAAGGTATCTTTTAAAAAATTGTTAAATTAACCCTTTTTAAAAATGGTACTTTATGTTAAATGTACTTTAAAAATTTTTAAACGTTACTTTTTATGAAAAGTACTAAATGGTTTTTCTTAAAGTTCCTCACTACAAGAAATTGCTGCAATATTTGTTCCTAATAATTAATAGTTAAAATAAATATGGTTTCAATAATTCTTGCAGCACTTTCATGGTGACTCTCGTACTCTATAAACGTGCTATTGTTAACACAGATTTTGTTGTTTCTTCGTTTCATATATATAACCCTTTAAAGCTGGTTTTGGTTTAAAATGATACTTTCAGTTTTATTTTAGTTGTATATTGAAAAGTACTGTGTTACATAGTCATACAAAATTATTTATGGTAACACAACTTAGTCGTAGTATATGTGTTAAAGTAGAAGGAAAAACACTTAAGCTACTTTATATTTATTATATGCAATATACATATGTATATGTATGTATGTAGTTTTATTATTAATTTTTGTTGTAGTTGTTTGTTTTTTTTTATTGCAATTAATTGTGTAAGTTTTTACCAGGTTTGTAAAGTTGCACAGTGTCTTTCAAGGTCATTGTATGAAATAAAATAAAATAAAATAAATTTAAATTTAAGCCCTGTAGATAACACTGGTCAATCATGAGCAAATTTGTTTTCGTTTAATGTTAATATCAAAACTAGTAGTAGAATGACATAAAATGATATGAATTAAAGAAAACATACAACAAACTTCAGGTGTATGTAGTTTGCAATAAAAAAAGAAGCTTATTAGTGCACACACAGGTATCAATGCCGCCAGAAGTCAACATTTATATTTAACATATGTTTATACATACATATTTGTATGTATGTAGGTATATAGAGTAAATTACGGTATTGGTTGTGTGGCTGGCTTTGTGTGTAGGTATGCTTCATATCTGTGTGTAAAGTATTTCGATTTATACGAAGCTTGTAATTCTGTTCGTAGGCTTTACAACGCACCATTTAAGGCAAGGTCGTTTTGTGGTCATTATATTTAAGGTGTTTTATTTCCCCAGTTTTGTACTTTAAACTAGTTTCACAAAAATGTTGCCATTTATTTTCGTCATACTTTAAGATTCATGTAGTGTTTCGGAGTTCAAGGAAATTGCAATAGAGTAATTTAATAAAACTCTTCAACAAGGTTTATAAATACTAAGGCTCATATTTACAAAAAAAAAGTATTTTTGGTTTATAAAAAAAACTTTTTATATAAAAAACATTTTTCTTATAAAAATATTCTTATAAAATATAATTGGAATAACATTTATTTAATGTCGCTGGCCACATATTAAGTCAATTAAAAAAATACCAGTAGTTTTTCCCATTTAAATCCTAGTACTCTGATCGAAAATGTTGAGCAACATTGATTATCTTACTTAGCGATTTAAAAAAATTTTACTTTCTTATTGCATTTTATTATATTTACTAGATTATTTTATAAATGTTATCAAAAGGCAATTACCAATTCTTGTTTGAAATATTTCGCATGAAATAATACCCATTTGCTTTAGCAACAGCTTTGATAAAATGTTGCCAGACACATTTCATATGTTTTCTTACAACACAAAACATAGTATTTGTTCTGCAACATAGTTTTACGAAATTTACCTGCGTATTTTTTATGTAAAGCCTAGTACTCTGTTCGAATTTGTGAAAAATGTTGAGCAACATTTATTATTTTACAAGGAAACTTTGACACTTAAACTGTGGTGTCTATCTCGCAATTTGGAAAAATTTTACGATTTTATTGTGACAAAAGCCAGGTGATCAGCTGTTGTTTAAAAAATTCTGCATAAATTAAAAACCATTTACATTATTTTAACAGCTTTGTAGAATAATGCCAGAAACATTTAAAAGTTTTTCCACAGTAAATGCAGAGTACTACTACTTTTGCAAAATTTGTTCATGACTTTTTCATACAAATTTTTTATGTATATAGTTTGACAGGTATTCCGCGTGATAAACTGAATGAAATAATCGGATTAAAGCCTTAAACTCTGTTCGAAAATTTTTGGAAAGTGTTAAGCAACATTGATTATTTCATTTGACTTGGAAAATTTGACATTTAAAATATGGTTTTTATCTCGCGATTTGGAAAAAAATTAATTTTTTATTGCTTTTAATTATACTAGATTGTTTTACAAATGTTATTAAAAGCCACGTGATCATGAAATAATAACCGTTTACATTATTTTAACAGCTTTGATAGAATGTTGCCAGATATAAAACATAGTAATACAGCTGCAACATGTTTCTATGAATGGTTCCTGCATATTTTTTATGTAAGGATGGTACTCTGTTCGAGTTTGTGGAAAATGTTTAGCATCATTTATTAATTCACTTGGAAAATTTGACCTTTAAGATGTGGTGTCTATCTAGCGCTTTGGAAGAATTTGACGTTTTTATTGTTTTACAAGTGTTAACAAAAGCCAGCGTGAAATAATGCTCATTTGCTTTATTTCACAGCTTTGATAAAATGTTGCCAGACACACTTCATATGTGTTCTTACAACACAAAATATAGTACTACTTCTGCAACATGTTTCTATGATTTTTTCCTGCATATTATTTATGCAATTGGTATTTTTTTAGCTGCTTGAGCACTATATTGCTATCGATAACAATGGTTTGGTAACTGATAATGTCAAACGGTGTTGACATTTCTGAAGCGTTAAATTATTGTAGAAGATGGCGAAATATCGATAACAGCTCATACTTATTGGAAGCAGTATATGTTTCTAAATAGCTCCAAGGGTAGCTGACGGCTTTGCATATTTATTGATCCGGTCTCGTATAATTAAGTTATAAAAAATAAGTTTCATGATCTTAATTATTTGTTTTTTTTTGCACTCATATTAGTGATGGTAAGTGAAAAGTTACTCACGAATCCAGCACTACATCAGACACTTACACAATAACAATTATATTGTTAGTAAATTTGCCCATAAAAATAAATTATATTTAACTAAATCTGACTGACATACTTTCAACCAATTGATGAAACAACAAAACGTTAAAAATATAGACAAACATATGATATATTTATGCAAAAAGTATTATTAGATTTTGACATGAATCATAATTGTTTGTTATGAATTCATGATTATTTGTACTTATTTGGATTATACATTTTTCGAAAAATCAATTAGATTGTTGCGAAGCGTTATGTAAATATACAAATATTAGTTATAAAAAATAATACAAAAAAACAAAAGTATTAGTTTTAAAAATATTTAATTATAGTATTTTCAAATTTTGGTTTAATTAAATCAAGTCTTACATTTCCTTAAAATTTTATATGCATATTCATAAATGTATAATTTTTAAGAAATAGAATTTAAAAAAATAAGGTTATTAAATAGTCTTTTAGTAGTGGCAAGCAACAAGGAAAATGTTTAGATTCAAATAAAATAATATTCAAAGCTAAAAGCAAATAAAGAAAAAAAACACAATCTGGTTTTCAACAAACAACCTTGAGAGTACGCTGAAATTATAAACATATAAACTTTATTGTTGTTAATCTTATGTGAGCAGAACCTTTATGGCTGCCTGCCTGCCTAACCTAGTCTAATAATACGAGGTTGATTACAGAAGTAACCAGCATGTAAAAATACTAACAGATGTGAAAGTTGAAAGTTTTAGAACACAATGAAAGAAGACTAATTGATGAATATAATGCAGCCACCATTGACTCTGTGTGCCTTATAGTGCATGCCAGAACCATAAACATACTCCTCCTAAATAGTTTAGAAACTATCTAGATTTTACCCATGCATTGGTAGCTTCTGGTTCTACAAGGCAGAGCACATAACTCTTATTATAGTTTAAGGCTGCAGAGAAATCTTGAGACAAGTCTAGCTTACAATGCGTCAAGGGGTCATATAGGTTCCAGATATCATGCCTTGGGGTAAGCCTATTCACCAAATCTATTACAGATGTATATCAGTACTTGCCTTGTGGGTGAAAACACTGTAAACACTAACGTTGCGTATGCGCATAGCGACATATAAATAGTAATTGTTAAGCTTACTTCTTGCTGAGAGGTTGAGAACCATCTAAACTAATCCATCTCTTTCAGGTTTAGGCCCTGGATATGTACCAGAGATTATCACTCCGTATGTTCTACAATTTTCAATACCTCAATGAGCAAAGGATCTCCACGACAGTACACCCTGTGAGAACCGCTTTACTGATTTGCTATAAAACAGCTGAATAATCCTATAATCTAGAGGAGTGGTTATCTTATACCATTTTCTTGTATCGAGGAAGCGAGAATTTCCAAGATATTACGCCCACTTAATGTGATGTAGATATGCATCAGTAGCGGTCATAACAGCTGTAGGTCACCTTTACTTTTACCTTTATGCAAACGTCACAATTTTTGTATCATGACGGCCTGTATTAAACACTCAGAGACCATTGAAAATCTACCGCCCGGTATACGACAGCTTATGCTGTTGTATAGTATTTACTACATCCGCGCGAAGATGTCTCACTAAAAACTTGGAAGTCAGAACTGTACCCGAATATTAACTCAGTTATCAGACAGCGAAAGGCTTTTTTTAGTTTTAAAGTACAAAATGTCATCGAGTACTGGCTCTAGTAGTTTTATAACCCCAGCATAGCCAGCCTTTTAAGAGACATCATGTCGCCAGAGAGGGGATACCCAATTCGTCAGATGAAAGAAAGTATCGTTTTGAACGATTTAAATAATTGAGTGGACCATAAATTGAAAAATTATTATTACACTTGAGACTTAGGCCGAATTAAAATTATTTAACTGAAAGAGTGGAGATACGATTAAGATACAGATACAGATATAAGTCAGTGCCTATTTTGTTGACTTAACCTAACGAAGGTCTTGCTACTGGATGAATATGTGGCGTTCTCAAACCGCCCAGTAGCACAGATTGTGTTACAGAGTTACGTCAGTACCTGGCTGGCGACTCAAGCAGACGCTGGTCTTACCACTGGTAGAATATCGTGCGTCTACTCCGCTCCTTGTTATGCATAACGGCACAAAAAGTAAAAAATTTAGAAAATGTCTCGAAGGACCATGCTCATACCCTTGTTAAGGAGTTACTTAGTCAAACTAAGTCGTAATTCCTACGATTTAGGCACAAACCTCAGCCAATATGTTATTTCGGAAGGTCCCCTCACCAATAACTTACAATAACTTAGTATTACCGTAATACTAATTTTTTTAATACTAGTTAGACTTCGAATGTTTATATCTTCCAGTTTCCCGGTCCCGGCGACTATTGCATCCATATATCACGAGAGCATTAGCGTCAAGCTTTTAGAAGTCAATATGCCCACGAACGGAGCCCTTGTTTCTTATTGCAAGACAACAGAGCGAAATTTTGGAACAAGGTTCGCAGGACCATGTTCATAGCCTTGTTTAGGAGTTGGAGACCATCTAAACTCCCGCATTTGTTGAAGTGTAATATCACACCGGTCTAAAAATTGCCGCGATTTATATCCAACTAATAGCCACCACGTTACTATCCGAAGACTCCCTCTATGAGTAAAATAAATTAATAAATAACTGGTCGCAGTAACTTGTGATCTTTGTTCAACTAACGTCTGCCATGGTACCAGCCGTTTAAAAACTGTCCAAAACTCGAATTTACTTATCTTCTAGTTTCATGCGGCCATATAGCCCAAAAGCATTTTTTTTTTTTTTTTTTTTGTTGCTGGTGCAGTAAGTAATCGAAATGTAACACATATCAGCAATTTTTAGAATTTTTATCTGGCTGTGTTTGCATCACGTAAAAACTACTGGATAAATTTCAATAAAACTTTGTGTAGAGGTACCTTAGTATCCAGGTTCAAATATAGGATACCCTTGTTCTGCAAAAATGTCTCATTTCCAAGAGAAAAAGTAGTGAAAGTACGCAATAAAGGTACTGCAAACTTGACAGGATCTTTTATTTTTATCAGCGGGATATTTAAAAAACTATTTACAGAACTCTACAATAGTTTTAGAATTTTTTATAAATTTTATTCAGGGATGGGTGACTCTATATAAATAAAAAGAATTTTATTTATATAGAGTGAAGAGTGGAAGAGTGGCTACCAGGAAAAACTGTTTATGTTTTATTCTGTATTTTTTTACTTTTATGCCTTTCCAGCTGGTTTTTATTAATTTATAGGCAATGCACTTGAGGATATTAGTTGATGTCGAGACTTCTTCTTATTAATAACACATTCGAATAAATGAGTTATTTACGATAACAAAATAAAAGAGCTTAAGTCGACTTAAGCAGTTATTCCTTTTTGCCACAGATATTATAAACGATAGTTTGGAGGATTTCATTAATTCTTAACTTAAATACATGACTGAAGCTTTTAAAGCTCCCTGGATTAAGTGTAAAGAGTTAAAATGATGCTAATTTCGAAACTCTGGCTGATTCTTGCTAGGTGGAATAATTCTAGAACCCTCCTCGTATTATGAAAAAAGAAAAAAAAAACTATAAAGAATAAGACATTTGAAGGTGTTAACTTAAATGAACATTTAGTTCTTACACTGTTTAGCTGGCTGAATAACAGTTTCTATGACAACTGATGTGAGTAACTGAACAAATGAGTGACTTGACATCGAATTATATTCATGAGATTGTCTGGTGATGGTGGTGGTGGTGGTGGTCTTAAAACGGGGTTGGGCTGTAAGGCTACAGTTCACTTAATGTTGCTGCATGTATCGGAATCTGTTGTTCTTTCGTTTTGTTAAATGTTTTGTATTGAAATTATAACGAGCAAAATCTTAAGCTTAAAAAAACTAATAAACAACTGGTTTAAAAATAAAAAGAATTTTTTTTTCTATAAATAAATAATCTTTAGACTCGTATGTACTCGTATGTATGCTCAAAATCTAAGTCCGGTTAGTTAAATTAAAAATAGTTTATAATTATGAAAATAAATAATTTAAAAAAAATTATTAAATATTTTAATGTAATTTTAATAAACATTTTAAAAAATATTTTTACAAAATTATTTCATAATTATAAAAATTATTCAATTAGGATTTTAACACATCACAAGTAATTCAATGAATCTTTGGTTTTTTTCAATTTCATTCATTCAAATTATTAAAGTATTTATTCACAAAGAAAACAACAAAAACAAAGTACTCGCACCACACTATAAATAATAAAATGAAATTTTATTACAACATTTAAGCTGATTTTGCATTTTATATTTTAAGGTGTTATTTATGATGACTTGTAATAACAATAAAACTCGCTCGCACTGATGTGATGTGATGTGATGTTCATTACATATTTTTATTTTTTTCATATTATTTATTGTATCTTCATTACATATGAATATACAAGTTAAGTTTGTATATATATGTATGTATATATATTTTTTTATAGTCAGGCATACGTTTTTAATGTCATAATAAAATATATAAAATTGAATCTTGCCATAACAACATAATTAATCGTAAAAAAAGTAAAATGAGATCAAAATATAAGCATAATTATAATTAAGTCGGCAAGCGAAAAACCGCAATTTATTTATGAGATGGATTACAAGTAACACTAAATAGCTGAAGTATTTAATTTTTTTCAAAAACATTTAGTCATCCATGTCTATTTTGTAGTCGTGAACATATTCGCCCCACAACCCCGCCCCCTATCGCGATTAATTATTTCAATGAAAAAACTCCCATATTTTTTATCCTGAATGATTTCTACTGTAAAATACAAGTAAATTTGTTATAGCAATCATTCACGATAGAAAATTTGGGAGTTTTTTCATGGGAATAATTATTAGCGATATCTTTGACTATTTCTCCAATTAATATCAATTCGGGGTTGTGGGTTCGATTCCCACCAAAGACTATGGAATTATCACTACAAGTTGGCAGGAAGACCAAGAAGGAGCCTGGATATAATCTGGATACCTACAAATGGTTAACTTTGTTAATACAGGTCACGGACTCTCAAGTATTATCTGGCCAAGTTATAAAAGTTTGAAAATTTTCATCCCCAAAAATCCCCAAAAAAAATTTTAATTGTTCCCAAATTTAAATTATCGCATAAATACATTAAGATGTATGTTTTTTAAGTAATAAAAATATACGAATTGATTAAGTTTTTACCTCACCATTTCTGGGGACGGATTAAAAGGGTTACAACAAATTTCGATAGACTGATTGGTAGAGCGCCTTATCTATCAGTCTGGGGGTTCGACAACCACCAAAGACTCTCCAGACAAGCGAAAAGATTCGCAGGAGTGTTGTCTTAAACATGCACGTTAGGATCGAACGATAAAATATTTTTTTTAATTTCAATATGTAATAGTGATAAAAAGTTGCCATTTGCTTACTGCATTTGCAAATGCTGAAATTTTTAAATGTCAATACATTTGAATCTGCAAAAACTGTATTATAGAAATAAAAGGATAATTCTAAGTAAATTAAATAAGTTTTAGTCAATTAAATATCCCTCAATATCAGTTTACTACAAGAAAGCAGAGAAAGTAAATTAAAAAAAAAAAAAAGATTCGAGCAACGTTTTACCATCTTGTGCGATAAACTTTTTAGATATAAAAAGAATAATTGATTTGAATAATTGACCGTGGAGCCTCTGCAGATTTCAGTTCTTTATTAAGACCGTAAGCAAGATCCATACCATGCAGGGTAAATTCTATGAATTAACTTTTATTGCTTGAATAATTTTCGTTACATCTTTTGTAAATGTTAATTAACGAACGATTAAAATAATAATAAAATTACCAAAATCCAAGAACTATATGAAATCAGAATAAGAATCCCCAAAAAAAAACCCCAAAATATTGAAATTATCCTCAGCAAATCCCCAAACCAAATTTTTAATCCCCATTAGCAAATAAAAATTCCCGATTTGGGGATAAATCCCCTAATCTGGAGATGCTGTGGAGACCTTAGCCTTAAGCAAATGTTAGCAATTTTCATAAACTCTGTAATGAGAAAAAATGTCGACATGTATCAGTCGGCAGTCTGAAATCACTACAGTCGAGAGTAAAAGACTAGTAAGAGCACGACACTCAATGAAAAGTAAAGTATTCGTAAATTTCCAGTCGAATACCAGAAATCATTGAGGAACGAAGGGGGTCGAAAAGGGACACATGAAGCTCTGCTTTGGTATCCCCCTACAACAAAAGAAATCCAGAAGCGGTAATTTGTACAAACGAGAGACCACTAAACAGACCCACATCTGGAAATAAAGTTGTCACCAAATAGATATTCGCAATAAATCGATTGTTAAGTGTGCTGTATGGCAGGTTGCACCGTCTTGTTGGAACCAAATGTCGTTGATGTTTAGCTTATTCACTTTTGCAAAGGAAAATTCAATCAGCATGGCTCGATAGCTTTTTTTAATACAAAACGACACGCATATCGGACCCTGTGTACACGAATGCCTGCCTTATCATGACTTGATAGCGCTCGCCATTTCGAAAGAATTGATGATGCCAGTAAACCGCACCAACCTGTCAATTACAATCAATGTAATGATGATTCGTTAACGGCTTGAGAAATGTCTTCCCTCCAAATGCGGTAATTTTGCTTATTGATGTAACCATTAAACCAGAAAGAAGCTTCATCACTAAACACAATTCTTTGATAAAAATTCTCATCTTTGGTCAGTTTCAAATGAGCCCAATTAGCAAAATCGCGACGTAAATGATGATATTTTGGCTTTAATTCTTGTACGAGTTGTATTTTATAGGCTTGTAGGGCAAGATCCTTACGTAAACTTTCTCACGTAGTCGAAGGACAAAGTCCAACAAGTTGAGAACGACGACGAATCGACATTTTGCAGTGTTTTTGAATTCTTTGCGCAACAGCAGCAATAATCGGTACGCAAATTTATTTGTCTTGTTGATGGCTCTGAATCGAGAAGACTTAAATTAGGGCGAAAATGATCAACAACTGCAAGCTTGCACCCTAGACCGATTATGTTGACCGTAAAATAGACGAAGTGCTCTATAAACTTCACCAACAAATTTTTTTTTTTAATGCAAATTTCCACTACTTGGAAACGTTATTCTGGCGTTAAATGATTAATGATGACTTGCCAAACCTTATTGAACAGAAATGTCAACACAGTTTGACATTCTCAACTATCAAACCATAGTTATCGATATTTCTCATGCAGCTAAAAGAAAAAACACCCGATACTTATGCCAGCGATCCTGTTATACCCTTCACAGGTGGAAGTTTTTCATTTCGTGTGTAATTTCTACAATATTCATTTCCGACCTTATACATAGAGAAGTTTATTAGGCGTTGTTCGTCTGTGTTTGAATTGAAATTAACTTTGCCAAGGCACTAGAAGAGATACAGAAAGCTTAAGCTCACCAGTTTACCAGGCATAGTTTCGAAAATTTTTAAATGCAATTCAGCAACATCAGATCATTCCATTCTAGGCTGCCGGCAAAAAAACCACGCCCACCTATATTTTATCATGATGTTTTTATTTTTTTCAATTGTAATGATTCTCTTTTGCTTTTTTTTGTTAAATAAATAAAAGATCATGACCAGAAGATCGCATGGAGTGCATAGAGATCTCGGGGGATCGACGCCCCCCCCCCTTCGAGGGCCGATATTTGTTTGTTTTTAGGTTGGTACTCTTATTTGTTTTTTTTTTTGTTTGTTTAACGTTAATATACAAAAAAAAACGTAAATTTAAAACTATAATTTAAGAAAAATAAAATTAAGTTATTTTTGCTAAACTTAATTAAAACATAAAGCATAATTACCGTTTACAAATAAAAATTTACAAAACAAATAATTTACGTAAGAGCACAATGTATGAGGTAAATAAAAGCTTGTTCAAATTTGCGTCAGTTATAATTAATAAATTTGCATAAATAATTCTTGTATTTAATCTCAATAATTTAACCAGTTTTGGGTCAGTTAAAAAATTAAAAGATTAAGAGAACTTGTTTTTGAAATAGAATTTAAACAGAATAAATACATTAAAATCAAATTTAATACGAAATGGTTATTGAAAAGTTGCTATAAAAAATTCGTTGTACTGAATCGTTATTATTACTGGATAATATTTGTTATCGTTATACTCTGCTTATCTCTGCTGTCTGTGTGGGACAAGTGACAAAACTTGTTAAACTTTTTTGGCTGTCTGGGTGTTTTTTTTTTTTTGGTTTTGATGTTTAAAAAAGTCTGAGCTACTTCTAACACGTGTGCTTAATTAGAGCATGTGAAACTATAAATAAATATTTAACAAAATAGTATGACTTCAGCAACGACGTATTCGATAAATTACAAAGTTTTGCTTAAAAAGACATGTTTTAAAAATGATGTCTAATTATAGCTGCTTCATAGTGAAGATATGGTTGTAGATAACCGCCTGTAATGTTAATTATTCGAGTTAGAAATTCATAATCTTTAGAGAAATGTACCCAAAAAATAAAAACTTAAACCTATTGATATCGTTTTGACGTCTGAACGCCTATCGCAGGACAGTATGTATGTATCTCTTGATGATTACGTTGTTGAATATTTATTTAAGTCAAAATAGAAGCATACCTTTAGGATGTAAATAAAATAAGACCTTTAGACTTTTTCGACAAATTACAAAGTTTTGTTTAATTAGCATACCTAAATTGGAACGTTAGGATAAGCGTTGGCTGGCGCCTCGCGTTAACTTTAAAGTGGCATAACTTTAAAGTGGCTATATATACAAAATTGCACGATGAATATATGTATAGGGATCCTTACTCAAAGGGTAAAAACGGAACCTTTTTTGTATCGCTTCATTGTCTGGCTACCTGTTATATAGCTGGGGCCAAGTTACGGCATCGATATCGAATGCCTTATCTCTTGATTATTATTTATAAAATTTTATTGAATCGATGAATATAAAATACGGTCTTTAGACTATAACAAATATTATACATTTAATTTTAAAAATATAATAATCAAGAGATATAGGGGGCAAATTACGGCAATTTTCCCCTGTGTTTCTTGGTTATTATATTTTTAAAATTTTATTAAATCAAATAAGTAGCATATCTTTAGGATGATTATAAAATAAGACCTTTGGACTATAACAAATATTATACATATTAACAGAATAAAATAATTTTTGTTAGAATTAACCCAGTGGCAAAAAGAAGGTCTTCAGAAGGCCTTCTGGAAGGCCTCTTTACTCCTTCTTGCGAGGGCACAAGGCCTTCCAGTCGCATTCCATTCTCATACACAGGTTGTCATTGCGGAGCAGGCCTTCTATTCTCGCTTTTATTTTAAATTATAAAACTGGACCCAAGCTTGTCTATTTCTTTCATTTAAATTCATGGAAATATTTTAAATTATTTTTGATTTTTTTAAGGAATCGACTGATACACTAGCTCGCTACCAATTAGTCTAGACAAACACTATTCAATTAAACAAAGGCCAATTAAATGAACTTTTGTTTTTTTTTATAAATGAGAAATCTAAATATAGAACAACAGGCTTCTCTTCTAAGAGAAGGGATATTGGAATGTATACTATATCTTTTAGAAGATAGAGAGTCAAGGCATTTTAAAATGCCTTCATCTTAGCATATCTTATAGAAGGCCTGTTTTTTATGGGTACGAAAATAAGTGTTGTTAACTACTTGAACCTCAAAGGCAAAATTTCGACAATTTAAGCACCTTCTTCATGGTACTTTTAATATGAAATTAGATATGACGGTAGTACGAATACCCTCTTGTACTTATTCTATTTTTAAGTTCCTGTAGAGTACTCACTATTTACAACCACTCACGAAAAAAATTTATAAATGTCGCCTAATTCAGTTCTATCCGCTACATATGGTACGTGCTTTTTTAAAACAGATGGTGACGTGATACAATTTCTGTTGTAGACAAAAAAAAATTTAAATCTTTCAAACAAACAAAAATATGAATCAAACAGTCCAATATAGAACCAAACCAGTGCTGAACGATTATTAAAATACTCTCCACATTTAATATAAAAAAATCCTGTTACCGAATCACAACGTTTTATCTCCTCTACTCCTCTCAAGTGACAATTTGCTTGCAAAAACAAATTAGAAAAACCCCAGTAAACAAAATGAAATAATTAAAACAGCAACAGTAGAAGAAATAATAATAAAAAATGCAAACTACATAAACGAAAATCAATGTCACATAACCTGAGGTGCATAATAAATACGAGTAGATCTAACGAACAGTGGTACGTACGGGGAATGTGACAATGATAATTAATTTGTTATTGGTGTTGATTACGATGATGTGCAAACAAAATAATCACAAACTCATTGTACATCAACTTAAATAAACAGTTTATACAGTAAGCAGTTTACGATTACAGTCAATGTCAACTAATTAGAAACGTTGAAACGTCAACTAATTTCAAGCATAGCATAGCATAGCATAGAACAATAGGGATCTGTTCATGATACATCAAAGGAGTTATAAACTTTTTTAACTTTTTTGTTGGAACCACCTTAATATAATAATAATAATATTTATTAATACGAATTATATATATATATATATATATATATATATATATATATATATATATATATATATATATATCGATAATAATAGTTTAACAGCTGAGTATGCCAAACTGTGTTGACGTTACTGTTAAGTAAAGTTTCGCAACACAGTCGTAAAGTAGCTCTGGGTTAGGGAATACGTACGTGCGTCATTGTCATTAGCGTTTAAAGTCAATCAGGCCGTCCTTGTTGCTCGGCCTTTGAGTGGTTTGCGTCTTACTCACACTACTGGCTGATTGGCTTTAATCAGCCGCGTGTAATCATTTTAGTTATCATGTATAACCTGTACATTCTAATTTGATAAGTCGGACCTTGGTGGAACATCATTTTTAAAAATTAACTCAAACTCACTGCAGGAGAACCATTAAACTCAATTTTTTTACTGGAGGAGCACCATTAAACTCATTTCAGTTTTACCTGTCTGCAATTTTTTTTTTTTTTGTGGTTGGAATCCAAAAAAAAAATAAAGTTTGAAAAGTCATCATGAAGCGTTTAACGCCAGAACAACGATTCCAAGTTGTGGAAATTTTCGTTGAAACAAATAAATCTGTTGGCGAAGTTCATAGAGCACGTCGTCTATTTTACGTCAACATAATCAGCCTAGTGAGCCAGCAATTCGTGCAGTTAGTGATCGTTTTCCCACTAATTTTACTCTTTTCGATTGAAAACCTTCAATAAGACAAAGAAATTTTCGTACCGATGAGATTATTACTGCTGTAGCGCGAAGTATTCACCCCTATTACGGATGTCGTTGTCACACATCGACAACGATAATATTGTAATAGATTAAAGAAAACAATCACAATTTTCTGATTGTCACAATCACAATTTTTTTCTAATCTATTAGAATATTATTGTTGTCGAAGTGTGACAACGACATCCGTAATACGGATGATTGAAGAAGACGCTGAAAGGTCGATTTGTTTGTCCTTCGATTACGTGTAAAATTTTACGGAAGGCTTACGTGCCTATAAAATACAGTTTTTTCAAGAATTGAAGACAAACGACCACCGCCTGCGTAGCATTTTCGCTGATTGGGCTCATTTGAAGATGAGCATTTCTATTAAATAATTGTAGTTAGGGACGAAGCTCATTTCTGGTTAAATGGTTACGTCAATAAGCAATATAGCCGTATTTGGAGCCAAGACAATCCTCAACCCATTAATGAATTACCATTTGAGTCATTTAAATATACAGTTTGGTGCTGTTTACACTCTGATGGCACCATTGGTTCGGTGAATGTTTTTAAAAATTTATCAGCTAAACATCAACGATATTTGTTTCCAACAAGACGGCACAACTTGCCATACAACGTGCTTAACAATCGATTTATTGGAAAATCAATCTGGATTACTTTTTATTGGGGCTATGTTATTGTCATTGGTTTATGCCGCAACAAGCCAGCAACTTTTGAAGCATTGGTAGCCAATATTCAAACCATGATTGACATATTAATCTACGGCGGAGATATGTCGGAAATCATATTTTAAAAATACTGTGAAAATAATTTTTGCAAAAAAAAAACCGACTTCAAAACAGATAGAGAATCTGTAAGAATTAGATTTAAACCAGATAATAGATGCGCCAAAATTAGCGGAAAAAAGTAAAGACTATGTGAATGTCAAGCATCTACCTATTACTGTTCAAAATTTAAGCTATTTTCACCAGCATCCGTCTTTTATGGGGACACCATTCTAGAACAAATAACAAAAATCACCTATTGGGACACCCTTTCATTTACAATTTTAAATTAAAGACCTGTTGTTTTAGAGGACTTGGTCACAAGGATTCTTTGTAAGTTTCAACTATCTGTATATAAGGGTTGAAAAGTTTAAAAATATATATCAAATTACATGAACTATTGGGACACCCTTTACATTATAATTCCAAATATTTATACTTGATATCATACCAGAGAAAGTAGTGGATATTCTGTCTAGTTTTCAAGTGTTTGTGTTTAACGGTTCAAAAGATAGGGCTATATAGACCATGAGGACACCCTTTAGTTTCTAAATTCAAATTGTATACTTGCTATAGTTGACTTTGCAATACAGGTTCCTTGTAAATTTCAGCTGTCTGTCTATAACAGTTCAAAAGTTTGGCCACATACATAGAATTACATTAACTATTGGGACACCCTTTTATTTCCAAATTAAATTTTCCAATTTTTTTCCATTTTTTCCAATTCAAATTTCCAATTTTATTATAGCGGACTTAGCAATACAGGTTCTTTGTAAATTTCAGCGGTCTGTGTACAACTGTTCAAAAGTATGGCCATATACATTAAATTAAATTATTTATTGGAGCACCCTTTAAAATTTTGAATATTTATACATTTTATTATAACGGTCAGAGTAATCGACATTCTGTCAAATTTGCAAGGTTTTGCCTATAACGGTTCAAAAGATAGGCTCAAATAGGTCAAATTATGTTACCTATGGGGACACCCTTTAAATTTTAAATTTATTTATTTATTAATTTCTGCTGTTGGGAGCTATAGCAACACGCAATTTTTTAAAATTTTAATTTGGTGCCCTTTACGGTTCTTAATACACGTATGTGTATGGGAACACCCTTTAATTTTTAATATAATGAACTGATTTTAAAATGGGACCAACCTGAAAGCATAACCTTTCAAATAAAGAAAATCGGTTCAGAAATGGCTGAGTTCTGCGGTTACATACATAAAAAAAGCAACATTCAGACGAATAGATAACCTCCTTCTTTTTTGAAGTCGGTTAAAAAGGAATAACTTATTTAAAATTAATATTTCATTTATTTGAATGTGTTATTTTCGAGAACATAGAACGACATATTTTTTAATTAATAAAGTTCCGACAGAAAGAAATATCCTTAACTGCAATATGAATGAATTAATACGAACCGGCTACAAAGTCTTAAAGTGGTCGACTTCTAAAATACAGAATAAAATAGTTTTTACTTGTAGCCACAGAAAAAATGCCATAAAATTATTTAAGTTCTGATGAAACTAAAAAAGCCATCGTTTGCTTAAAGTATTTTCGTAACTAATTAGTTGACACCAACTGTTTACAGCTCTTATAAATTAATGTACGTATGTGTTAAATTCTTTCCTTTTTTTTATTATTCGATTTTTATAACTTTTCTTGTCTAGCGGCTGTTATAGCAAAAATATTAAAAATAAATAAAATCAACTAAATACCGTGATTTGAATTTATCGCCACAAGGTATTAATGAAAATCCAAAACACACATAAACCAACACTAAACCATAAAGTTTGAATTAAATATTCAAAATCGTAACGCACTAAAGCCACTCGAAATTGTGTCAAGAGTGAAAAGTCTATAAAGTGTTAAAAAAGCAACAAAATTATTGTAAACAACGTCATTATTCTAAACAAAGAAGAAATCGTTGAAATTTTTTAAGACCTTTTTTAGTATTTATTTGTTCAATTTTAAAATCGAACTGAATCATGTAAAGAACGTCTTAATGCTTTAATTTTAATTTAATTAGACCCATAAACATAGAATCAAATTAAATCTAATGAATGAATTGAATGACAATTGATTTAACTTCGATATACTACTTGATCTAATCTTTACAAATTTCAAACGTGATAGAATTTAAGAAACAAAATTGTAGTTTCTATAAAAAATTTACTTTCTTTTTCTGCCTAAACCGTGTAGGAAAAAGCTCTTTTAATAGTATGTAAAGTATGTATGTAAAAAATACTTGAAAGTTTTATTGATTGTACTCTTTTTTGAAAATTTAATCCTTTAATCATATGATGATGAAGGTGAGAATATAGACGATTGTTTTAAATAAATAAATATTTTCTTAACTTTCTATCAATTATTTTTTTCGCTGCCTTTTTTACGTGTAATTTTTACGAGACTGAACTTTGCAGTGTAGATTTAAAAAATGTATAACCGAAATATTTACTCAATATCTACCGATTGTTGAATGTAAGTTGTACACAATAGAACTACATAAGTATATGGTGGTGTTGTAAAATTCAGCATCAGACAGAAATAGTTTTTCCCTGTTGCCACAGATTGTAAGAAATACTATCTACTCCCGGTTGCATTGATACCGACTTCTCCATTAAATGAAACAAAGATTCAGATATACGATATTTAATAGTTAATCAGGACATCCCTCCCATGGCTCGTTACCCCTCCTATTCCGACAGTATAAACGAGTAAAAGTGCTATTTACGGCCGTGCCGAATCCTATATACCCTTCACCTTAGTAATGTAAAATATTCCTTTATATTTATGTTATATTTCCCAATTTCACAATAATATACATTCGGTTTTTATTTTTATGATTTTCAACTTCATTATTACAAATATAATATAAATTGATAGACTTTTTTTTTTTGTTTTTAATTTTATCGAAAATTTTTTGCAAAATTTTATTAAAATTTTTTTGTAAAATTTTCATCGACAATTTTTTCTAAAAATTTCATCAAAATTTTTCTTTAAATATTTTTTGGTAAATTTTATGTAAAATTTTTGTAAAAAAATTATAGAAAACTTTTTGTACAAATTTTATGGAAAATTTTTTGTAAAAATTTTATGGAAAATTTTTTGTAAAAATTTTATGGAAAATTTTTTGTAAAAATTTTATGGAAAATATTTGTAAAAATTTTATGGAAAATTTTTTGTAAAAATTTTATGGAAAATTTTTTGTAAAAATTTTATGGAAAATTTTTTGTAAAAATTTTATGGAAAATTTTTTGTAAAAATTTTATGGAAAATTTTTTGTAAAAATTTTATGGAAAATTTTTTGTAAAAATTTTATGGAAAATTTTTTGTAAAAATTTTATGGAAAATTTTTTGTAAAAATTTTATGGAAAATTTTTTGTAAAAATTTTATGGAAAATTTTTTGTAAAAATTTTATGGAAAATTTTTTGTAAAAATTTTATGGAAAATTTTTTGTAAAAATTTTATGGAAAATTTTTTGTAAAAATTTTATGGAAAATTTTTTGTAAAAATTTTATGGAAAATTTTTTGTAAAAATTTTATGGAAAATTTTTTGTAAAAATTTTATGGAAAATTTTTTGTAAAAATTTTATGGAAAATTTTTTGTAAAAATTTTATGGAAAATTTTTTTGTAAAAATTTTATGGAAAATTTTTTGTAAAAATTTTATGGAAAATTTTTTGTAAAAATTTTATGGAAAATTTTTTGTAAAAATTTTATGGAAAATTTTTTGTAAAAATTTTATGGAAAATTTTTTGTAAAAATTTTATGGAAAATTTTTTGTAAAAATTTTATGGAAAATTTTTTGTAAAAATTTTATGGAAAATTTTTTGTAAAAATTTTATGGAAAATTTTTTGTAAAAATTTTATGGAAAATTTTTTGTAAAAATTTTATGGAAAATTTTTTGTAAAAATTTTATGGAAAATTTTTTGTAAAAATTTTATGGAAAATTTTTTGTAAAAATTTTATGGAAAATATTTTGTAAAAATTCTATCGAAAATTTTTGTAAAAATATTTTCGAAAATTTTTTGTAAAAATATTTTCGAAAATTTTTTGTAAAAATATTTTCGAAAATTTTTTGTAAAACTTGTACCGAAATTTGTTTCTACAAATTTTATCGAATTTTTTTAACAAATTTTATTAAATTTTTTTTGTAAAAATCTATCGAAAAGTTTTTATAAAAATTTGTTGTTAAAGTTTTTCGAAAAAGTTTTATAAAAATTTTATCATTTTTTTACTAAAATTTTTCGAAAATTTTTTGTAAAACTTTTATCGAATAGTTTTTGTAAAAATTTTATCGAAAGTTTTATGAAAATTTTTAAGAAAATTTTTTATCGAATATTTTCTGTAAATATTTTAACGAAAATTTTTTGTACAAATTTTATCAAATATTTTTTTGGTAAATTTTATCGAAATTTTTTGAAGAATTTTATAGAATTTTTTTGGAAAAATTTTATTGAAATTTTTTTGTAAAAATTTTTTAAAATATTTCGTTAAAATTTTATAGAAGTTTTTATAAAAATTTTATCGAAAATTTGTTTTAAAATTTTTTTTAAGTTTTTTAGTAATATTTAGTATACATTTTTTTGAAAAATTTTTTAAATATTTTTTGGAATTTTTTTTTCAATTTTTGGAAATTTTTTTTTTCAATTTTTTGTCAAAATTTTTTAGAATTTTTTTCTTTTAATTTTTTAGAAATTTTTTGTAAAAATGTTTAAAAAATTTTTTTGTTCAAATTAGGAATTTCCTGCAATCTATATTGCGTTAGAATGGTCAGACTAGAGTAAAAAATTCCTTTAAAAATTTCCACATGTTGACCCCCCAAAGGGCCTGTTGACTGCTCCTGGTTACCATTGAGCACCCTGTGGGTATATAGGCTACCTCTATATGTATTGCTATCTATAAAGACCTTTAATACAAATCAAAGCAGAAATATCTTACCACCCTAGAAATTAACATAAAATTGGCCCTTGCAGTGGGTTATTGATATTCCGAGATCTGTATGTACTCCTTGCCGTATC
The DNA here is from genome assembly GCA_949628195.1 of Phasia obesa. NCBI lineage: Eukaryota > Metazoa > Arthropoda > Insecta > Diptera > Tachinidae > Phasia > Phasia obesa. The sequence continues at coordinate 129,427,702 of OX451219.1, forward strand.
TACTTATCTGTCGCGGTCTAATATTTATTTAACAAAAAAGCAGAAGAAAATCATTAAAACCGAAAAAATGTAAAAAACCTGAAAAATACAGGTGGGTATGGTTTTTTCTCGCAGCCTCCAAATAAATGATCTGATTATGCTGAATTGCAATCCGAAAATTTTAGAAACTATGCCTGGTACATTGGTGTGCTTTCATTTTTTGTATCTCTTCTGGTGCCTTAGCAAAGTTAATTTCAACCGGAACACAGACGGACATCAACTTAATCAACTTCTCTATGTATAAGGATCCAGAATATATATACTTTATGGGATCGCCTATGGTGAAGGATATAAAAAAAATATCTGTACCTTTTTTAACCTGCATAAAAAAAATATTTTGGTTTGTTTTTCTTTCTTCACAAATACTGTTTATTTTTGTTCATTTAACAAATAAGTTACTTTTTTTGATTTTTGGTTTTCATCTGATGGTGGGTTGTATTTTTAGACTGGTTGCTTTGTTTAATCACAATTAAGAAACCAAAAGCAAACATTTTAATTGTATTATTGTCATGTGGTTTTATTTGTTACTACCCAAATCGGTCCACAAAACTACTTGTATTCCAATTTTGGGTTAATGAACTGAAATGTTTCTTATTTTAGTTTCTATAAACATTTTTGTTTTGCAGTGTATTATTTTCTTTTTTTTTTAATTAAATACACCAAGTGCACCAAAATTACAAAGAAATATAAAAAAAGATAAATATAAACAAAAACAATACTAATTAGCAATTAAGTTTTTTTGTTTATTAGAATAGCCAGAATACAACAATTGTTTAAAGGTATTTGTTGAAAGTCAAGGGCAATTTTTTAGCGTTTTAATATTCAAAAAAAAAACAAGAAATTTCTTGATTACAAAAGTTTAACAATTCATTCATTTAAACGGATTAAATTTTTATATGAAATTTCTTCAATTCTCTTTTGAACTTACTTGTTTTTGTAAATTGTCATCGTGTATATTAGCTATTATAAGGGGTGATCCATTTCGAGGTTCCCTATTTTTTTAAAGAAAAAAAACACATAAAATTCAAATTTAATGGAGAATGTTTGTTATCATTCGAAAGAACATTCTTTGGCATTTATTTTTTGAAGATTATGTCTATCAAATATTGGCCGTTGCTACGTCGCAGATGGTCCATCCATTGAGTTCAATTTTCGATGACTCGTTCGAGCATTTCCACCACCCACAAACCACACCAAACCGTTGTTTTTTCTAAATGAAGTGGCAGATCTTTAATCTCTTCAGGTTGCTCTTCGTCCCAAATGCGGCAATTTTGTATGTTTACATAGCCATTGAGCCAAAAAAGGGCCTCATCGCGATTCAGGCATAAGTCTTTTCATTATGAAATGCCAAACAATACTAAACAAAATAACATGACAGCACGACACGACTCACACGTGATCTAGCAAAACAAGGCAATTGAAAAAAGTACCACGAAATGGACCACCCTATATTATAAAGTGATAATTTAATAATATATATAGGGTAATATATAATATAATAGATATAGGGTAATGCCATATCAAATCAACCGAAGAAAAATTGTTTTCAAATTTACCACTCCCGAATTTATTGAAAATTTTTTATTTATATTCCTTGACTACCTGAATCCAAATATAATTTAAAAAAAAATCTATCTCTTACAGTTAAAAAGCTATAACCTTAAAAAATAGAAAAATATAGCTTTCATTAGATATTAATCATGAAAAAAAACTAATTTTTAACAAATTTTTTTCTTATATTTAAAAATAGTTTTATTAAAATTTTTGAGATAGAATTTTTAATTTGTTTTTTATTATACTAGCTGTGCCCACACACGTTGTGTGCGTTCTGACAATATTTTGTTCGATTTTGCTTTGAAAGTAATCCACATGAAATTTGACGAATCTTACGTATTTACTTTATATAAAGGCACCCATCCCTGGATAAAATTCTAAAATGTATACAAAATTCTAAAATTCTAAAAATGATTGTAAAGCTCTGTAAAAGGTGTTTAATAAATTTTAATAATAATGTAACTCAAAAATAAAACATGCCTTAAAGTATGCAGTACCTTTAAATCGGTGAACAAATTGGCGTATTTTCACTGCTTTTTCCACTTTCTCTTGGAAATAAGATGTTTTTGTTGGAAATAAGATACCCTATATTAGAATCAGGATACTAAGGTACCTCCTCACAAAATTTTATTAAAATCCATCTAGTAGTTTCTACGTGATGCGAACGCAAAAGGAAAGCATACAGACATACGAAAATACTTCACTATTTTATTATATATAGATATAAACACAACAATAAAACCTCAACAAGAAAATAAATTATATTTTTTGTCAAATAACATTTATATGTATATGAAGTTTCTATTTTTAATTTTTTTTATTTTAACATTATTTGATTACGAAAATAAGTGTTGTTAACTACCTAAAACTCAATGAGAAAAGCTGAACAATTTCATTACCTTATTTTTGGTAAAGTTAATTATGTAAATATGTAAAGTTAAATACGTGTGAGATTTTTTTTTTATTTTTAAAATTATATAGTGTAGTCGGAAACATTTTATAAGCTATGGAAAAGCATTTCGAAATATGTGTATTATTTACGAGAGCTTAATAAACGATTATTCTACATAAAATTCATACAATAAACATGATTACATTTCAAATAATTCTTGCAAATAAAACCGACTACAAAACAAATATATGCGCATCAATTCTTAACTAAAAATTGAAAAGGAAGTAATCTGTAAGAAATAGCACTCAAATCAAATACTTTTATACTTGTTGCTCTAACGGACATAGTAATATACGTTCTGTACACTCAAATGTCTATCCATAACGGTTCAGCAGATAAAGCCATATACGACAAATTACCTCAGATATGAGGACACCCTTTATTTTTTACACTTATTATTACTGACACAGCAATAAAAAGTAACGGTTCCAAAGATATGGCCATATAGCTTAAACAATATCACCTAGGGGACACCCTTTAATGTAAAATTTTAAATTAAACACTTATTTTAAAGGACAGATACTTCGTCAATTTCAAATGTCTGTCTAAAACGGTTCAAAAGTTTGGCCATATGCATCAATTTACATCAATTATTGTAACACCCTTTATAACTTTAAATATTTATAAATGTTATTATACGGGACATAGTAGTGGAGATTCTGTCTAATTTTCAAGTGTTTGTCTATAACGGTTCAAAAGATAGGGCTAGATAGGTAAAATTTCATCAATTAAGGGGACACCCTTTAGTTTTCAAATTTAAATTATATACTTGATGTTATAAAGGACTTAGATATACAGGTTCTTTGTAAATTTCAACCGTCTCTCTGTTACGGTTCAAAAGTTTTGCAAATTACATCAACTATTGGGACACCCTTTAACTTCTAATAATAAATATTTAATTTCTGATTATAAATATTGGACATTCTGTCCAATTTTCAAGTGATTGTCTACAATGATTCAAATGGTTGATATATTTAAATTGACGTCACATATGGGGACACCCTTTAATTTTTAAGTTTATGTTTTTATTAATTATGCAGTTTTTTTAAATTTTAAAAGGGTGCTCTTTACGGTTCATAATACACGTAAAAAACACGTATGTTGTATGGGGACACCCTTTAGTTTTCAAAACTCTGAATTTCTTTTAAAATGGAACCAACCTGTAAGCATTTCCTTTCTAATAAAGAAAAAATTTTTAAAATCGGTTCAGAAATGACTGAGTTCTGCGGGCACAAACATAAAAAAGCAACATTCAGACGAATTGATAACCTCCTTCTTTTTTTGAAGTCGATTAAAAAGTAAAGAAATCAACCAAAATATAGAAATCTTAAAGTAACTATAAAAATAAAATTCATAATATATTACCAATAAATATTAGCATGATCAGGCGATAAAAAAAGAACTACAACAAAAATGTAATGAATTTTAAATGGTAACCTTAGAAGTAATAATTTTTGGTGGGAGTTTTTTTTTTATAAAAACTATAACACTTTTCGTTTAACCGCCTCCTCAATTATTTTTGAGCGAAATTTAAATATAAAATTAAGAAATTCATTCTCAAACTTAAAGTTTATTCGCCTTTATTTTCCAATATTATTATATTCAACCATAAAACTGGCACTGTCTACACAATCTTGCAAAATTTCAATATACAATTATTTATTCTTTACTTATTCATCATGGTTTCAAGCTGGTACTTTTCAATTAAAATAAATTGAAGTTATAATTACAGAATAATACATAAAACCGCACAAATTAGAAGCGGAAAAAATTAAGCATGACAGTCAAATCGATAGAAGGTGATAGACCTTTAAGAAATATAATTTATATTATAAATTTAGTAATATTTCTAATAATTATTTTCTTTCATTTTAGTTTAAAAATAAACATGATATCACGTCGCAAAATCATTTCACGCTCTTTGGATAACTTGGATGCCATTGGTCCAAACACCGAAGAAGAGGAAGATGTTTGGTATGACAAAGAGAAACTGTTTCGCGATCATTTGGAAGAAGTGATGGCAAAATGGGAACAAATTGATGATGAAATTTGGGCAAAAATTATTGTTTTCGAAAAAAATCGACGTGTAGCCAAAGCTTATGCCAGATCATCGGTAATATCCATAAATGGTTCTAAGCAGGGATTCGATGGTGTAAGGTAGGTTAAAAATATTACGTAAAAGGTTAAAGAATAGCCAGATTTATAAAAATAATTTTTCAAAATAAAATTTATCCATTTTTAAATATTTTTTTTAATTTAAAATTTAAATATTTTCAAATTATTCGCATTGAACTTGAATTTTAATTTTTAATTCTATTCATAAATAAATAAATAAAATTAAAAATGTTTTTTTTTTCAGAATTGGCTTAAATGGTTTTGATAATCCAATGCGAGATTCAGAGATTAAAGTCATTAAAAAATCCATTGGTGAGGGTTTCAAAATCAAAATGGATGATATTGGTAATATATTTGTAAAACGTTATGGAAAAAGTGGTGTTTTTGTACACAACACAAGTCAAACGAATGAAGAAACTGTAATTGGTGGAGATATTCTACAATTACCAAATATGGCATTGACCACGGGAACGTCGTCCAAGGTACGTATTGAAATTGAAGGAGATAAGAGATAAGATTCTTACAAATACAAATATACGATAGACTCTAAACAGTGCTGCTATACTGTAATTTATGTAAATAAGCCCTTATTTCAATTAAAATTCGACTACTTACTTTTAGCCTCATTGCAACTGTTTTCAAATTATTATTATTTTTTTTTCACTTTTAGCTTTTCGATATGCGTAAATTTACCACAAATATAAATCGCGAATTTTCCCGCACATACCCGGAAAGCTTACGATTAGAGCGCCAGTGTCTGTCTGCCATATCATTGGTAAAATCCAATAACAATTTATTAAATTGTCCGCTCTGGATAATGGTCATAAATGTGGTAGCCATTGATATGTTCAAGAATCGTTTACAAACACTGCCAAAATCACTAGATGCCATGGGTACACGTTTGCCATTGAGTGCTGGCGGTCATGTAGCTGGCAGTGAGGATCCCTATTCAACTATAGAAAGTCAAGTTGGCTTAATATACCCAACACCAGCAGCCTCAGATGATTCAAACAATTCGTCGAATTCATCCAGTAAGGGAAGACGCAGTGTTTACAATATGCAAAACTTTATCGAAGAGAGTCCGTATATGCCAAAGGTATGTACAATTTAGACCTTAACAATTTATTATTATTCTTAGATTCTTTTTTTTTTCAAAAGTATCTTAGTATCTTAGGAAATTTGTTATAGTTTCAAAATTAGACGATTAACAATGTAATTGCTCTATTTAAACATAAACTTATCCGTTATTGTTTATACCACGCACAAATTCTTTTAACTTCCTTTTCTTGTAAATGAATTCACAGTTGCACAATTAAGTACTTTTACTAATGTAAGCTAATAGCAGAGCTGGATCTTAATGTGTATATGTATTTATTTTATTTTTTTCAGCCTGATTATGAATTATATAATCAAGCCGTACCCATGTTGGCCAGTAAAAAGAATAAATCTTCACAAAATCGCAAAAAACAAGATGATCCTTATTATTGTGGTCTTTTGGCACGCATACCAAATTTTATAAAGACTTCAAAACCCACTGAATGTAAAAAAATGTCGAAAAAAGAGGCAAAAATTGCTCGTAAAATATCAGCTTCACAGCAACAGTTATTGCAATTGGCACCACAAGCAGCCCATCCTATACCCATAGCCACATTTCATCAACAATACCAACCATTTCATGCCTATTATCCCTACAAAATGTACTCACAAAATCATCGTTTATCACAATCGCAATTATCGTTGTGGGATTCTCGCAGCTTAATAAGTGCACATGGTTAGTATTTTGTTAAATGAACTGAAAATATTAACATGCATAATCGCCATCGTATTCTCTTTTTTCCAGAATAAGCATTTAACTTATCCCCAGTTGTTTTTATGTCTTCAAAAAGTTTTGACTTATTTATTAAAAAGAAATGTAATGTTATTTATAATAATTTAAAACTAAAATTTATTCAGTTTGTTTCTCCTTTTTTATTTTAATTTTATTTTAAAAAGAAATTTGTTTAATATTTTTGCAAAGTTGTTTAAGCACAGCTTTCGATTTTAATGTGATTCTATGTTTTATTATAAGAATATGTGTAAAAAAAATTCAAAAGCCACCTAGGACTTTAAGAGTGAGCTTTAGATAATACACAAAAATGTACTTTATTCTAACAACGAAAAGAAAAATACTCGTCATTATTATATTTTTATTAAATATCAAATATAAACTTTTTTAAGTCATACTTTACATAGAATTTTAAGAAAATTTTCTATTTTGCCATAGATATTTTTCGTATATAAATAATTTTTAAGACTGAAACATGTCCTTTTTGATAAGCATAAGCAAAATGCGAGAAAAATTATAAAGTTTATTAAAATATTTTTATGATATCTAATTCGTAATACAATGTGTGTAAATATTTAAAAAATGTGTGTGTGTAAATATTTTAAATACTTTAATAAATTTATTTTAAATATTTTTATATTTATAATTTAAGCCAATATCGATAATTATAATAAATAAATTGATAAAACTAAAAAATTGATAAACTTAAATCATTATGTGTAAGTATTTTTCAAACATTATTTGATTTTTTATAGACTTCCGTGTTTTAAAAACAGTAATATTATTATTTAAAAAAAAACACAAAAAAATTGCTTGCTATGAAACATGAATATTAATAATATTTAAAGATTATTAGATTTTCCTAGGTAGTAGTAGCAAACAGGATGTGATAAATTGAATTTGCTTACGATAATACCGTGCAATGCGGGAACACCTTTTCTGTATACAAAATGGAAAACAACTACAGTTTTTACCGATAAAACAGTTCTAATTTCTTTAATTTTAACGAATATTGGTAGCACAGTGAGTTGGAAAATACATTTTACTTTTAGTTACCAACTTAATGTTACTATTATTTTTTACTTGAAGCTTGTTTTCAAAATTGTTTTCATTTTATAAATAAAATCTTTTAAATTCAAATATATTGTATAGACTTTTATACTAATTTTTTACAACTCTGATACCATCAATAAAAGCCAGTGTTATGCCGTTTAGAAATTGTATAGGCTTCTCTTTGGTTTTTACAATAAGATAAACAAATAATTTACAAAAATGGTTTCTGCTTAAATTAAATATTTTATTTATTTAACAACGTTCAGAAACCTTCAAAATATTTATTTTTTATAAATTATATTAGCATATTCAAGAATTTATTTATTTAAAACTTACTACTTTACTTACTTTATTTAATACTTACTTATTCTTTAATACTTGGCATAAAACTAAATAGTGGGAACGCCATATAAATTATTATGGCATTTCCAATATATTTTTTGCAACATTCATTTCCGAAACATAAATATATTTATTCTGGATTCTTATACCTACATAGGTTAGGTTAGACACGCAGCAGTTCTAACTTGCTGGCCCTTTGTGTTATATAGCCCGTTCAGGCTGCCACGAATTTAAATCATTTCGTGATTTCGGAAATTACGTAATTTCGCATACATTTTACCATTGCTCAAATTAACTCATTATACTTAATTTCATCAAAATTAACTTGAAATTACAATAGACAACGCTGGTTTTGTAGAAAAGGCTACTTTTTTTGCAACCATAACCATATCCAGAACCTTGAAAGTCGGTTATTAAAAAATTTAAAAGCCAAATGTAATAATAGAAATATATACATAATTGTACATTAATTTTGTTGTAAATCAATTAATCAAAAATTAAATCAATACGAAAGTGTTGTGCGATAGCTTTTAGCAAAATAATTAAATTATACAAATATAACTAAACTTGATCAGCTGTTTACGAAATTAACTCACATGTCAAAAAGCTCAGTATGAACACTAAATTACGTTCGTAATTTCAGCTCGAATTATTTAATTTCGTGGCAGCCTGAGTGGGCTAATAGAGAAATCTGTTTAGCGATCGTCTGTCAGGGACAACCAGACGTTGAACTAATTTTTCTAAGTATTCACCCTACTATTGCAATACTGTTTAATACTTTACTGTTTTAAACTTGTTTTCATAAAAACGTACTTTAAAAGTAATTATATAAATGAAAAATTATACTCTGTGATTTCTGTTGTTATAACTTTCGCAATTGGCTGTTTGTTTGGTATGTTTGACTCTGTTACATTGCGTACTCTGTAACCAAAATGAAGCACTGTAATATTGGACACCGTGATCAATTGTGGAAAAGAAAAGATAAATATTTATGTCTTCACTTGCTAGCAACATGTCTTAACACTAGTCAAACTTCATATTAAAAAAAAAAAAAAAACAGTATTAAAAATAATGTTTTTTTTAATCTGAAGTTTGACTTTTGTTAAGACATTTTAATGTCTAATGAAGACGGAGGGTAATAAATTTAAGCGCAAAATCGAAATAAAATGGATAGATAAAGCAGAAAATAGCTAAAATGGCACCACTCTTACATAAAAAAAACAAGAACATTTTGTTCGCACCCAACTTCACTACCTAACGCTCTGTCAAAATTGGATTTTCCAATTGCCAAATGCGTTGACGCCGCTATTTAGGTTTGCCTCATACATTTTGTATGTACATGAAAATTTTTTACAGTTATTTTATGCCTTACGCCCTTGTTTAGGTTTAGCAGTAAGAGTAAAGCCTGAAATAGCTAATGTTAGAGGAAGATAAATGTACGAACTGAAAAAAACACTTGTTGTTTAATTTTTTTTTGTATTCTTTCAATCGTGTATCATTTCATTTCGCAAAAAAACGCCAATATAACAATATAAAATTAAAAATAGCTATATTCAGCAATAAAACTAATTAGTTAGCATTACTGTAATATTTATTTAAGCTGGAAATGGAAAAATAGATTATCTCTTCGCTCTTGGGGGAATTTTATTTTACAATATAGTTGTACTGTTCTTCAAAATCTTAAAAAGAGGAAAAAAGTGATTGTCCTTACGGCTTTAATAAAGAAAATTAAAACTATAACGTTCTTTATTAGATAATTAATACATAATTTTCTTTATTGGAATCACGCTGTAGCTCTACAAAGAAATTTTACACATAATACACACATTACTGTTTAAAACTGCAAACCCTTAAAATGCTACTACCCTTTTTTGCAACGCAGAGACGCACAATTATTTTCAAAAATTTCATTGGATCGTCAAACGAACTTATTGATTCTCATTTATATTTTTATTTGTGTGATTTTATTGAAAATAATTAACAGTTATAGATAGTGCTTATACAAAATACATGTGCAAATTTCTGTTTCAAAATGGATCGTTTTGTAACTCGCACTCCAACATGGAAAACATTAAATTACTCGTCAATGGCGGCACAATCATTTTCACAGCAAAAAGTTTTAACGAAAAGGGCACCGGTGGATACAAAGAAGAAACCTTTGCAAGAGAAACAATTTGGTGAAGTATCCCCACAGCTTTCTTATGATTTTGACAAACGTCTTGCGGATTTGTTTCATTCTACCAATAAATCAAATGCAGAAATTTTGAATGCAAATAGTAATGACAGTGGCTTAAGCAGCTCTTCAAGCACATCTCCGCGTATAGATGAAAATGTAGCTATTAACAATGTTCCTTCCAACAAAAAACTACCTACACCTAAAAATCACTCGTGTAAGTTTATAAAATGAAAGCTTTTGAATTTTCTTTCACTTTTTGTTTAGTTTGTGTTCAAAAGAAAATCTGTTCACACATTTTGATTAAATTAAATTTTTTAAAAATGTGTACAAAATTTGTTGTGTTTACGGGTCAGCATAAAAGAATAAAAATAATATAATGGCAACAATTTCTTAAAGCTTTTAATTAACTGGGCAATGCCTTTTTTATTGAGAGCCCAAAATGAATGTCAAAATAGGGGGAGCATAAAGACAGAGTTGTGCTGTCACTTTTTTCCATTGTCAATGAACAGAACCAAAGCAAAAATAATTGTTAATTTCTTTTGTTTTTTGTTGCTAATAAACAAATTTAAGGCGCAAATTTCTATAACTTTTTTTCTTTATTAGGTAAATTAGCTGATTATATAGATTGTCCAGTTGAAAAAGAAAACGATACATATATGACAATAACACGTACACCAAAATCACAGAAAAAGGTGGTGGAATCCAGCCTACAAGTTCAGACAAATTTGGAAGTTAAGCAAACGCCAGACAGACTACTACCCATTGCTAACAATATAATGGCACGTATACAAAGGGATTTAAACAGTCCCTCAGCGGCTACCAGATTGAAGGCAATTAAAGCCATACGGTAAGTTAAATTCCAAATAGATTTTTATGACATAACGTAAGTTATATTACTTTACAGATCTCCCACCAAATCTTATTACAACCATTTTGATATTCCTGAGGCAGAACAAACTTTTTACCTGCCAGAACCTCCTAGTCTGCAAGAAATAATGCGCAATATTGTTGTTTATGTTGAAGTACGTTCTGGAGAAGATAACCGTTCGGCCGGAGTACGTAAGGTTATTGAAGCGCTGGGCGCTCGTGTTAATTTAAGCTTAAATCGGTAAGTTTGTATAATATAAAAAGAAGCAAATTTAATAATAAATTTGTTTGTTTGTTTTGTTTTGTTTTGACTATTTTAGTGATACAACCCATGTGGTTTTCAAAGATGGCCTTTTGTCAACTTTTAAGAAAGCTACGCAAATGAACATACCAATAGTTTCAATATTATGGATTGAAGCGTGCAAAAATCAACGTCGAATATGTGACCCTAAAGATTATCCAATTTCAAATTTAGATCGATATCTTAACCCCGAGTTGTATACTAAAATGAAGGTGAGTTTTTTTTTACATTTTATCGTTTTTGTTTGTATGGAAACCTATTTAGAAAATAAAAATTCTAGAAAATATTGATCAAGATCAGCATGAAGACGGAAAACTTTATAAAATATTTACAACACTAGGCCGCGTTGCTGGCCATGAGAATTTATTTTGGAATTTCCGACTCTTCTTTTGCCTCGTCCATTGCCATTTTTGCGTATTTTACATTTGTTAATGCTAACTGATAATAGAGTTTGTTTCTAAAATAAAGTTATTTCGAAAATTTTAAATTTTATTAGTAGAACTTCTTATAGTTATTACAATGAAATTTGTAGTCCAGCTTGAGTTCGTTCTATTCCTTCTAAGAAAGAATAAATTAAATTACAAATTAGGTGATAATATTAAAGAAAAATTGGGAAAATTTAATTTTAGACACCAGCTGAGCGGAATGCACATTTTTTAGACAGCTACGTCTGTCATCAGCACTCTTCGTATCTATCAACTTCTGGTAGGGTTAGCTTTCATTGCTAATCGTTGGTTAGCTGAAGCAACAACAAATATAAGGTGGTAAATATTAAAGTAAAAATATTAATAACAAGAGGGAGGAAGCTTTAGGTAGTGGTAGACTTCGTTCTCACCAACTGACGATTGATGATTTAATACAGTTTTATCGTATTCCTTTATCTGAGTTTGGCTGGTTAAATAGATGATGCCTACAACTAAACACTACCCAAAGTTGATAGGTACAAAGAGAGAAATCTGTGCTGATGTGATGCCGCTAATAACGAACTATATATGATTTTTACTATAAAAGTTATTCGCACGTAAAATCATGGCTTTTCATCCAGCTAAACTATAACCATCCAGGTACACTTTATATAAAAAATTTCTCGTTTTAGATTTTTTTGATTATTTACAGATGCTAACTTGTATACCAATTTTCACCTTTCTAGCTATAGTAGAAGTGCCAGCGTGGTATGCTACCCTAGTTACAAATTTCTCGTTTTCAGTTATTTTTGATTACTTATTGACTGAGACCTACTTTTATACCAAATTTCAATTCTCTAGCTATAGAGGAAGTCAGCCATAATATTGATGAATGATTGAGTCAGTGAGTATGTACTAAAATAGGCCGAATGGGTTGGTGTAATAAACTCTATGCCTAGGAAGAGAATTTTTCCTGCCTTTTTGTTGCATATTCACCTTTTTTGTAAAACAATTCAATTATAAAAAATTGGGTTTTTTCAATAATTTTTCCGCAAAAATTTAAAAAAGAGAATATTAATTGCGAACTTGTAATAAAATTAATTTTTTCTATGTTGCTTACTAAGACTTGGTATTCAAAGATATTAATTTTTAATAAATATAGTTTCAGCCTCTTTCGGTAATTTTTAATCTCATTAACGGTATACCACTGTAACAGCCACGTAATTAATGCTCCGTTTCATGTGATCGAAAATGTTTAATTCTTATACTTCATAAATCAATAGGGATTCTAAAAAATTTTATATTAGGGTAATTAGTATTGAAATGGTTAAGTATTTTGTTGTCGCGTTCCGGGACTCGTTTGATAGGTCGTGCCTTAACAAAAACTACTAAAAAATTTTAATTTTGCAGCAGAAAAAAAAACTTACAAAAATATTTTTTTAAGAAAAAATTAAATTTAAAAAAACTATTATGGAATAAATATCAAAAATTTAATAGATACAAAATATAGCCACTCTTAACAAAAAAAACACCTAAGTATTTTAATAAAAAATATAGAATTTTAGGCAATAATCTTTATATGTATTAAATCAAACATGTCAAGTATTATGTGAATAACACCATTCTCGTCTAAGGTTCATTCACACATACCTCTACCTCTTGTTGCACAACAACAAAATATATGAAAATATATATATATAAGCAGACACAAATATAAAAAATAAAATAATACGAATTCAAAATTTTACTGATTACGATTGTAGTAAATTGTTTTCACAACAAAAAAATCTCTATTTAGACGAGGTTTATAAATTTTATTCAACCTGACATAACAACACTAAAAATATTGCAATAAAAAATAAGTATTAAAAAATATTTTGCAAAGCACGAAAGATAAGAAGACTTGCTAGTATAAACCGTTCAACTGCAGCAAATTTTAAAACATTTTAAATGATAGAATGCAAAATAAAAAAATTAAAATTAAAATATTTTGGAATTTTTATTTATTTTTTTTTTTTATTTAATTTAAAAAAAAAATTTTGAAATAATTTTTTTTTGCAGATAAATATTAGCAATTGACGCCATTGTATTGTATATTTCTGCAACAACAGCTGCTTACGATGCTGTCGATTTCAATATAATAAAGTTGTAAAGTAAAGCTGACTATGCGGCAATGATTGTATCCAGTGCTATTTGTAGTATAAAAAAAATAAAAATTCCAAAATATTTTAATTTTTTTATTTTTTATTTTGCATTCTATCATTTAAAATATTTTAACATTTGCTGCAGTTGAACGGTTTATACTAGCAAGTCTTCTTATCTTTCGTGCTTTGCAAAATATTTTTTAATACTTATTTTTTATTGCAATATTTATTAAAATGGTACAACATATAATTTACGCTCTTATATGAGCGCTTGATTTTGAAAGTGGTATAAGTCAAAAATTTTTTAAATGTAGTTTATCAACTATTTCATATCAAATCGTAATAAAATATACACACCTGATTAAAATAATAGATACACCGACAAATTTTAATATATTATGCTTTATGGTTCAAGGTTTTTTCGTAAATCTTACATGGAATTCTTTACTTTAGGGCGTTTTACATTCCTTTCGCAGTCGTTTCCGAACAAATTAATCTTAGTTTCATCACTCTATAAAATATTTCTCTACCTTCTTTCACCTTCATGTCCGGACCAATTTTTATGTAATTTTTTGCAAATTGTAACTTGATCGCCAATTTTTTTTTTTTTTTTTTCTCATTAAAGAAACTTTTATCCTTTCCTGAAGATTAGCCTTTTGTAAGCGCGGCCGAACTGTTGGAGCGCTAACAGTATTTCCATTTTCGGCAGAAATCTGTCTTGAGGTCTTTTATTTGAAATTTAAACAATGTAATGATCAAGTGCCGCCATTTTTTGTTTTAAACCTACCACGTCTATGTATTACTATATTGTTTCTTAACGCCTTTTGAACAAAATGAAGTGATCTTTTGAGACACTTATTAATTTCTCGAATAGATTTTTCATTTTTACGCAGTTAAGCAATAACCCTCTGTTCTTCTGTAGTACAGTGTATATTTCGTCCCATCTATATACAATAATCTAAGCATACTTACCACGTTCTTTAGAAATATTAAAAAAAAAATCGTTATGAATTTGTGTTTAAATTTCACGTGTGTCTATTACTTTGATCAAACAAATTTTGACTTTGAACAATAAAAATATTTTTTTTTTTAAAACGGTACTTAATATTTATTTAGGCTTGCCTGATTAAGTTTTGCCGGACGTACTTCAAAGATATTAGGAAAGTGTAGTAAGCTTAAATTACCAGAAGTATAAAAAATCATAGTTTAAAATAAGTACCCAATAGCGTATGTATGTATTATTTTGATCAGGTGTGTACATAATCTGAAGTAATTCGCAGTATGCCATACAAATTAAATTGATAAATTGAGTTTATTTTTTGGTTGGTAAATAAAATTCAGTTACTGTATATTTTTGAATAGAGGTATAAGTCATTCTGTTTTCAAAGTTTGGCAAAATAATTATTAGTAATTTTGTCATGTCTTCAGATAGCGGTTCAGGTATAATCAGGTAATCCTATTAATGTAAAAATGCACTATTCATAGCTAATTGTAGACATTATGCGGCGCAGAAGTATAAGTTACGATACCGAGAAATGGAAACGAATAAGACTAATATTTCATTTCGACGAAACAACTCAGGGAGAATCAACGACTAATAGAAAGAGAAACACTTTGGCTAAAAATACAATGGATCAGATTTCTAAAAAAAATGCTGCTTATAAGATGTTTTATAACACTTCTTTGGATGACAATTCCGAATTCGAAGTGTTAAACGGCCCAGAATATACAAAAATATTGATTTGCTTCCATTATACACAACCATTAGACCAATAACAAGAAAAACATAAAGATATGATGGACTTACTAACCTATATCCCATCAATTTTCCACAAACACTTTTTTCCCTATAGAAAAATTATTACAATTGAAACTACCTCGTAGATAGATACGAAGAATGCTGACGACGGATGTAGTGATCCAGAAAATGCATTAAATTCTGCTAGTCTAATTTTTCTTTATCTTCTTTAAATTAAACAACTTAAGCCAGAATAAATATTAATTCCATAAATTAATTACTTAGTTACAATGTTATGAGTTTGAATAAAATGTTAATTTCTAATAAAAATTTTTCCTTGGTGGTTTCAGACATTTATAAAGACATGCAGTTAACTTTTAAAATGGTATAAGGCAATTTAACCTTTCAAAACCACATTTCCTTTTAAAAATGGTTATAAATTTCACAATCATAATAAATACTTACTTATTGGCACTTTTTAATTGTCATAATACAAAAATATTGTTTAATCCTTGAAAATGCAAACCTCTTAATATCTCGAAGCAGGAAATATATGACTTATATCACTGTCATAATCAAGGGCTCATATGTGAATGTAATATTTTAATTTTATAATTTTTATTTAAAAAAATAAAATAAAATATTTTATTTCACATTTCTTATTAAATTGGCATTACTAGATCTGTTTATTGCCCATTTAAAAGTAGAAATTAGCCAATAAAGGTGACAGCCATAAGGGTGGTTGTGTAGCCGCGTAGCTATGCTGGCGCCAAAAACATTGTGTTCGTATATAAATGTTAGTTTTGACAGATTGTAATCGGTAGCCTGCAGTCCTCTATATGTACACCCTATTTCTGTTTATTTAAATTACATTTTTATGGCAATTATAAATAAGAAACAAAAAAAAAAAGATTATGTTTATCCAGTGTTGTCGCATTTATTCAAAACACTTCTTACATACAATACCTACCAATACATGAAAAACTGACAATTTTTAATCTATACTCAGGTAATTCGTTTGCTAATCATTGTGCATTTGAATTTTTTTTTTTAATTATTATTTTTATTGCAGCACTTTCTGACATTTATTAGCTAAGGATTATTTCGGTATTTTATACTAATTACTTTTGACGACAGCTTTTAAGTTCACCCAAATGTTTTCTATGGGTGACTGACTTTACAGAGAGCTGCAGTGTTCTCCTTGAATCAGTTCTTAAGTATTTTCGCATAAATTATTGTTGGGGCCATATTCTGTAATTCTCGCAGCTAAAGCTATGGCTAATATTCTAAAAATGCATGATAAAATTTCGTGAATTCTTATATATGTATGTATTTTAACATTTTTAGTTTTAAATTTTATGTCCTTAAAAAGAGAATTTATTTAAAACTAAACCTGGAAAAATATGTAAGAATTCACGTAATTTTTGTATGCATTTTTAGATTTTTAGGTACGAGAATTACAGAATATGCCACCTGGTCTTACCTTTCGAAGCTTAATTTAGGTTTATTTCTGTGAGTCCCGCTTTGTGTCTTTTTTTACCATTTTTCCTATTTCGGATCGAAAGTGGCTATTAATATCGGTTCGATTGACTAACCGTCCGTTATAAAGTTGTATTTCTTGAAGGGCATTGTATAGACACCTTAAATTTCCCCGAAGGTGTATTAAATTGTTATTGTTATTATATAAGTGTTAATAAGTCAATAACATAATTTTGATAAATGCATAATTACATGCAAAGTTGCCAGATAAAATAAATTAAAAATCATAAAATGGTTCAAGACAATCTTTAAAATATTCGAAACTTTTCTAATGAATATAAATTTTTTATAAGTTCATAGAACACACCATGCTTTCGTCATACACAAACAATTTTATTCACTTTTAATCATCAAACAAAACTCAGAGTTAAACATAAATTATGATTTAGAATCGTGCTGGTGAGCGTTGATTTCGTGAATTGAATTGTGAATCTGTCGATCATCAAGATCTTGTTCATTCACATGTTTAAACACAATGACCGCTGGCTCATGAATTATTTAAAAAAAAAAATATAAAGAAAACAAATCAAAATGCCAAACAAAGACGAAGTGTAAATTTCTTACACTTCTTCCCTCTCTTATACACTACCATGTGCTTTTCGTATATTTTTCTTGTTGTAAATAATCGGTGTTAATCGGACCGAACAAACTTTCGATTGATTTAGTGTGAACGATTTTTTGCTACCGAATTATTTCTAAAATAAAAAGTTTTTAAACCACTGTGCTGCGGCGTATTGGCAAATCAGAATCGTTGACAACACTTCCACTTACAGAACCAATGAATGGTACGAACATTTCTTTGTCTAGTCTTAATGGCTTGATGTCATGTAGTAAATATGTGGTGCAAAATTTGGCAATTATTCGTTGAATTTTACGGTCAGAAGGATGATTATGTTCAATTTAAGAAGTCCTCTCTATAAGTTTGTCGAACGGTGCACTAATTTTATAGAAGCTTGAAAGCTTTTCTCGTTCGCAATGGTTGTGAAATGCAACGGCACACCGGACTAAATCGCTCTTCCTTCGATTTAGGTCCAAACCACAGCCACCACCACTTTACTTCTCGAGAGGGCTTCTGTTTCAGTTTCAGGCCTCTGCTAGCCTCGAGTACTTAGGACCCCATATAACCCGGGAGCATTCGCATCAAGGTATTGGAAGTCAACAAGACAATAAAATGCCTCCGGGAACACGCTGTTGTATAATGAACTACATATATACTAGAGTATATGCAGACAAAATTTTGAGCATAAATACTATGAACTGATTTCAGAGCTTTTCGGTAATATCAAATAGGTTATTAGTATTCTAGTCTATGAGTCTGGGGGTTGTGGGTTCGATTTCCAAACATTGTTTCACTACAACGAGTGAAGATTTTCGTTAGTATGCTCGATAATTAAGTTAGATTTTAATTTGTAATTGTATTGTGACAAAAATATTAATTATTTCCAAAATAGCATGAATTTTTTGTTATGCGAAAAAGGTTCCTTACCTTTTTCGCATAACTATTTAGCATAACATTTTACATGAAGTGCAATTATTAATTTATTTACTTTCGCACTTCAATCGCAGTTATGTTAATATCTTAGATATATGGACACGTGAGGATCGACCAACTTGGGTTAAGACACCTGCGGATTTACACTTGGTTTTGTGCAAAACTATCCCGATAAAAGAGTTTGTTTATCCTGTTGTTATCGCAGTCCGAGAGATCTCGGATTGCCAAGAAGCGCCGCCCTTTCAGAGGATAGGGCTGGGCAGTGACAGGTCACTCCTCCTAGTAAGAGGAATTCTGAAACATATTTTAACTGATACTTAGACACAGGTCAGTTACATATAAATGGTAAAAATTTTAAAGTATGTTGAAATTTTTTTTACGATATTCATAAACTGAATGCAAAATGTATAAAAAAAAATATTCATATTCGATTTATGAAAAAAATTCATGGGTTATGTGCAAGAGCCCCCACGCAAACCCCTAAGGGTCTATGAGCACATACACAATCTCAATCAGAACCTCACAAAGAGAACAATGTAGATTTGTATCACTTTGCTAAATATTTACCAAACGAATGCATATTTATTTTAACCACTTTTTTTGGTTGGGGGCGGGCGTTTGGTTATGTGTATTATTTCTTCTCTGTATGTTTACTAAACATGTCTAGTTCGAAATTATTCTTAAACTAATAAAAAGGAAGAAAGAAATTAGAGATCTTAATAGAAATTAATTTTAGTTAATTTGTCGATTAACCGATATTTGTTCGAGTTATTTTTTATTCAAAATTTGCAATTTTTCTTACTCGAACGATTAATCGACTTAAAATGGCTACGATTAATCGAGTGATGATTAATCGAGCGGATACTCTAATGTTTACTAAACACGTCTAGTTCGAAATTATTCTTAAACGAATAAATAAGAGGAAATAAATCAGTATAAAAAATAGAGATCTTAATAAAAATTAATTTTAGTCGATTAACCGATATAATTTGTTGCGAGTTATTTTTTAATCGAAATTTGTAATTTTGTTTACTCAAACGATTAATCGACTTAAAATGGCTACGATTAATCGTGTGGTACTCTACTATATACTGACAAGCAAAATTTTATGCGCAATAAATAATTGTCTACAAACAGACAGACAGACAGACATTTTGAAATGTGTTTTTATCAAAAAGCATAAATCTTCTTTTTTATCCCTTTCCATTTTTTTAAAGGTGTTACCTCTTAAGTAAATATATTTTGATACTCCTCGTAACCAGCAACATGTCTAAATTCGCACGTATTCTTTATCATTATTGTGCTCGTTCCGTCAGCAAGCTGATGACTTTTCATTTAGATCAGATGTCGCATCAGAAAATACGAATGAGAATGGCTGGCTGGCTGGCTGACTGACATGTTTATTTTAATTAAGTTTATCTCTATGAGAATAATTTTCTTTTTTCAAGACATTTTTGTTTTTGGTCTTAGATAAAATTGGCTGTACAACAACAACAACAAATATTGTTTTATTTTTTTATATATTGATAAAAAAAAAAGATTCATTAAAAAAGTACAGCAAGTTTGATTGTTAATGGTAGCAAATTTGTTTTTCTTATAATTGTTTTACATTCACTTTTAAGATTCATTATTTTAACAACAAGTTGATAAGAACATACATTTTTTAAAGTTTTGTTGTTGTTTTCTTAACTTACGGAAGTTAATGAGTGATTTCATGTTAATTATTGTTATTTTTAAATTAACTTTTCCTTAGAATTCCCTTTATAACAGGTGTTAGGTAGGGGTGGTGGTGTGGTAGACTTACTTATATGACAATAATTTCAAATAAAGAACTTTATTGCTTCCGATAACAAGCTGTGATTTTGTTTTTATTTATGCAGATTTAATTAATCTGTTTTTTTTTTATTTTTTATTTATTTGCTTTAAATTGTTTATTGTTAAAATACAGCTTAATGTGTTTGCATTTATTAACATTATTACTTGTATAACTTATAATAAACTAAATTTATACATTTATCAAATGATATAAATGTTTAAACAGTAATATAAAAATTAAGCTTTTATTAATACAGACCTTAAATTTAAATAAATTTGTAATATTAAAAAAATTGGTGGTGTGGTTAATCAAAACTGTAGATAAAAATTTATATTTTATAAAAGAAGCCAGCATTTTTTAATGCATTTTCTAATGCAATCGCTTATTGTATATAACGAGTGATTTTTTAAGAGCTTGAGAACTTTTTTTTTAAAAAAAACGCATAAAATTTGCAAAATCTCATCGGTTCTTTATTTGAAACGTTAGATTGGTCCATGACATTTACTTTTTGAAGATAATTTCATTTAAATGTTGACCGCGGCTGCGTCTTAGGTGGTCCATTCGGAAAGTCCAATTTTGGGCAACTTTTTCGAGCATTTCGGCCGGAATAGCCCGAATTTCTTCGGAAATGTTATCTTCCAAAGGTGGAATAGTGGCTGGCTTATTTCTGTAGACTTTAGACTTGACGTAGCCCCACAAAAAATAGTCTAAAGGCGTCAAATCGCATGATCTTGGTGGCCAACTTACCGGTCCATTTCTTGAGATGAATTGTTCTCCGAAGTTTTCCCTCAAAATGGCCATAGAATCGCGAGCTGTGTGGCATGTAGCGCCATCTTGTTGAAACCACATGTCAACCAAGTTCAGTTGTTCCATTTTTGGCAAAAAAAAGTTTGTTAGCATCGAACGATAGCGATCGCCATTCACCGTAACGTTGCGTCCAACAGCATCTTTGAAAAAATACGGTCCAATGATTCCACCAGCGTACAAACCACACCAAACAGTGCATTTTTCGGGATGCATGGGCAGTTCTTGAACGGCTTCTGGTTGCTCTTCACTCCAAATGCGGCAATTTTGCTTATTTACGTAGCCATTCAACCAGAAATGAGCCTCATCGCTGAACAAAATTTGTCACATTTGAACATTTCGAACCGAACACTGATTTTGGTAATAAAATTCAATGATTTGCAAGCGTTGCTCGTTAGTAAGTCTATTCATGATGAAATGTCAAAGCATACTGAGCATCTTTCTCTTTGGCACCATGTCTGAAATCTCACGTGATCTGTCAAATACTAATGCATGAAAATCCTAACCTCAAAAAAATCACCCATTATTACGTACATATATATTTAAGTACATGTTATATTTAAAACGTAATGATTTTTAAAATAAAATATTTTTTTCTCTAGAAAAAATCCTTAAAAAAATAAAATAAAATGATTTATAAAATAAAAAATACAAAATTAAATATTATTATAACTCGAAAGATAAAAATTTAAAAAAATATCAGGCCTGTTCAGAAAGACACACTTTTATACCCTTCACCACAGTTTGTCATTCCGTGTGTAATTTTTACAATATTCATTTCCCACTCCATAAAGTGTATATGTAAGTATATTCTAGTTCTTTATACATAGAGAAGTTGATTAAGCGATGTCCGTCTGTGTTCGGGTTGAAATCAACTGTGTCAAGGCACTAGAAGAGATACAGACAATTTAAAAGCCCACCAATCCAGGTCAGGTATAGTTTCGAAAATTTCACTAATGCAATTCAGCAACCACGCCCATTTATATTTTTACTGTGTTTTTATTTTTTTCGGTTGTATTGATTCTCTTTTGCATTTTTTGTTAAATAAATGTTAGACCGCGACCAGTAGATCGCATGAAGTGTATACAGATCCCGGGGGATCAATAACCTCCTGCGAAGGGCGATTTTTGTTTGTTTTAGGTTAGTAGGCTTTTTCTGCTTCAATTTATAGAAAACAATACACATAGAGGTAGAAGATAGACCCACGGGGTGCCCACTGGGAACCAGGAGCAGTCAAAAGGCACATTGGCGCTTTAGTGTGAATATTCTAACGCAATGTAGATTGCCTAACTTTTACACAAAATTTTCTGTAAAATTTTTACAAAAAACTTACGATAAAATTTTTACAAAAAATCTTCGATAAAATTTTTACAAAAAACTTTCTATAAAATTTTTACAAAAAAATTTTCGATAAAATTTTAACTAAAAATTTTCTTAAAACTTTTACAAAAAATTTTCGATAAAATTTTAACAAAAAATATTTTTTACAAACAATTTTTGATAAAATTGTTACAAAAAATTTTCAATAAAATTCTTACAAAAAATTTTCGATATAATTAAAAAAAATTTAACTTTATAAAACTTTTACAAAAAAATTTCGATAAAATATTTACAAAAAATTTTTGATAACATTTTTACATATGTACCATTTTCGAAAAATTGTTACGAAAAATTTCGATAAAATTTTTACAAAAAATTTTCAATAAAATTTTTACAAAAAATTTTCAATAAAATTTTTACAAAAAATTTTCAATAAAATTTTTACAAAAAATTTTCAATAAAATTTTTACAAAAAATTTTCAATAAAATTTTTACAAAAAATTTTCAATAAAATTTTTACAAAAAATTTTCAATAAAATTTTTTTACAAAAAAATGTTCGATAGATTTTTAAAAAAAAATTTTCAATAAAATTTTAATTAAAAATTTTCCATAAAATTTTTACAAAACATTTTCGGTAAAATTTTTACAAAAAAAAATTCGATAACTTTTTTACAAAAAAAAAATCGATAAAATTTTAATAAAAAGTTACCCATAAAAGTACAAAACATTTTAACAAAATATTATAACAAAAAAAATTACGAATCTTTATGTAATATTTCTAACATTATTGTCCAGAGGTTTTAAAACGAAAAGCAGTGTAAAAAATGAGCGTTTTAACACCTTATTTGCAGAGCCACTGCAATTTCTATCCTTGGCAAGAGTAGATTAGATATATGTACTTTCTAAACACTTAATGTGCTGAAACGAGCGGAAAACACACAAATAATAAGAAACGTTACTGCAAAACAAAAATATAAATTATAAATTACGAAATTATACTACAAAATTGAAAAAATATAATTCAAACTATTTATTAAAGCAGTTTGTTATAAAATTAACAAGAAGGAAATCGCAAAAATAAGCAAGTGATTTGAAATCACAGTCACATATCTAACCGATTTAAAATCACGTGATTTTAAAAATTTTTGTGTGTAAAACGTCTTTTACGTGATTTCAAATCACTTTGATAACAAGTGATTTTCAGAACAGGCCTGTATTATTTTTCTAATGCACTAAAACTCTTGATTTTTTATGTGACTTTGAGAGTTTTACAACACTTCACAAATTAGAATAAAACATTTTAAAACAAAATATTTAAAATTTGAATTGAAATCTTTGCAAATTTTTTAACATTAAAGTGAAATAAAAACCAATATAAAAAATGTTCAAAATTATTTATAAAACACAGATATCTGTTTTCATATCGTCAAGTTTTCAATATAATAGTCGTTTCTTTTTTATTTTGTGCATCAACCTTTTTCAAACAAACTGTTTTTTTTTTTTTGTTTTGTATCAGTATCACAAAAATTTTTTAAAAACCTTAAATTTTAATTGCTTACATCTTATTTTTGTAAAATAGGTTTTAGTTTGTGCTTTAATATCACCCACCGCAATATCAAGATAGTTTTGTTTCTTCTTTTTTTTTTAAATATATACTTATACATACTTTTACATACAAACATACAATATTTAAACTAAAAATCTATTAACTGGAAAAGTTTTATAAATACAAACTTTTCTAGGAATGGCTAAGTAGCTGATTAAAGCAGCAATACATTCTTTGAATAATATTATTTTGCCGCCCCCACAATAAAAACAAAGCAACAAACATCACGACAGTGTTACTTCTAAGCACATCATTATAAGGAAACCAGCTATTGTACCCCAAGTGGCTATAGTACCATTCCCGCTAGCATGAGCTTCCGGCAATATGTCATCGGCTACAATATAAATCATAGCGCCAGCAGCAAACGATAATGCGTAGGGCAAAATTAAACTGGCAAATGTTACGGCTACGGCGCCTAAAATGCCAAAAATAGGTTCCACCATGCCGGATAATTGACCATACCATAGTGATCTTGCGACACTAAAGCCGGCCGCATGTAAAGGTAAACTGACAGCTAAGCCTTCAGGAAAATTCTGTATACCTATGCCAATGGCTAAATTGCGGGCAGCTTCAAAGGTTGACGAATTCGAGGTGCCAACAGCTCCAAAACTAACACCCACCGCCAAACCTTCGGGTATATTGTGCACCGTAATCGCCACCACCAATAACATTATACGTTTCCACTGAGCCACATCACTTTCCATCTTGGCTCTGCTTTCGGAAGTCACATATGTCTGATTTATGCGTTCCACATCAATGCTAGGCTTCTTACGACGCCGGGGCTCATTGTGGCTATGTTGAGCACTCAAACAATCTGAAAAACTGTCCATACTTTTAGCTGCATCCATAACTCCCCCACTACTATTGTGATTATTTTTTATTTCATCCATAGCAATATCAGCCTTATCTTTATTACTTTGCGTCATTTGTATCATCATATTTGTGGAATTCAAGCCCAAATAGGACATCAGTTTGTCACAACCATACACAAATATGGCGCCTAACAGAAAACCTCCTGATACTGGCAAGAAAGCGTAGACGCCATATAGATGAGAATTTTCTGCCATTTCAATGGCCGGCGCGAGTAGAGACCAAAATGAGGCAGCAATCATTACACCAGCCGCAAAACCCAAAGCAGCATCTAAAGATTTACGTTGATTGCCGCGTAGAAATATTACGCAAGCTGCACCCGCCGCCGTTAAACCCCATGTCAGAAGGGTGCCCAATAAGGCTTGAGTAACAGGACCATAACCAGCAATCATGTTGGTGGTTGTTTTTATACTTATCTGTCTCTAGAATATTTTCTTGTTATAACTTTTATCTCTGGCGTGCAAAATATATGATGACAATTAAACGTTTATCTAGAATGTAATAATTTTAAATCATTTTTTATTTATTCCTTTCAAAAGTTTTTGTTTTTGTTTAAAGTGCAATAAGTTATTTAAAAGAATGCTTTCTTGATAGGTAAAGTTAATTTAAACGATAAATATGATAAATATTTATACGATTTTTATTTTTTTAATTAAGGAAAACAGGAGAAGGTTCAAAAGAGAATTAAGAAGTATTTAAGTAATTTAATCTATAACAGGTGATGGCAGTGGCCAAAAACCTCATCATATGTTTGAAATCGAAATGTCAAACTCCTTATAATTTTTTTTTATGCAAGTGAAAATAGCTTTATTCGCCCGTCCAATCGCCTTGCTTTAAAAAAATAATAATAATAATAAGGTACATACTTGGACGCAATGTCATAACAGAAATTAAAGCGAATAAAGTTAAAATTCGTGTTGAAATATTCTGATTTTAAACCTGCGTTTTTTTTTATCACTTAAAGCAACAAATTAAAATTTTTTTATTTTATGGGTGTACTTACAAATATTTATGAAATTTTATAAAAAAAACTCTTTTTCACAAGATTAGAAGAAAAATTTTTAACAAAAAATAAATAATCTAAGGCGAATTGTAACACGAACTAAAACTCTCATCAGCTGTTTAATTTACAAATTTCAAACTCTATACACATACCAGAGTTGATAAAGTTGGTACTTTTTTTTAGCACGCTGGTGCTAATACCTAAGTTTAACAATTGCATTCTAAGAGTAATTCTATCAGTTCAGTAGCTATCGGTACTGTTTCCGAATCTATGCACACAAATAAGTGTGATTGTCGAAAGACTCGCCATCCGATAAAGGGACACATTTTAATTTAAATTTACGGCCAAAATTAGTTTAGTACAATTTCAGTACAAAAAGTACAACTTAAAAAAGCAAGTTGATACAATTTGAAAATTTCATTTACCATCCCTGAACCATACATATACAAAAATAAACAATAATTTTTTTTTTTATAAGCAGCCTAACCTGGTGTCTATACATGACAAAAAATTGTCTTGGTAAAAGTCAAACTTCATATAAAAAAAAAACATTATTTTTAATACTTGGTTTTTACTTTACCATACGTACATAGTATAAGGTAAACTATAGTAATCATGAAAAAAATTGAGGTCGGGATTTCGACGGATTTATACGTTTTGAGGTCTCCTGAATCCAGTTTGACTATTTTCGCGATAATGTCACTATTTTTGGGGAGTTTGTACAGGTCATGCCGTTTGACATGTCAAAAAGAAATTAAGTATGTGCCTTTGGTATATGGTGATGAAGAGCTATATAGTTTTTGGGCATAATCGGGAGCGGGCAAGGGGTAGTTTCCTTACCCCCAAATTTTGTAAACGCTCTACAGGTCATACCGTATGACATATCAAAATTAAATTCAGTATGTGCTTTTGGTTTATGGAGACGAACAGCTGTATAAATTTTGAGCATAATTGGGAAGGGGCAAGGGGTAGATTACTTAACACCCCAAACCGAAAATAATTAATTTTTCGATTCGAATATACTTTGAACTTTTATTCCTTATGTAATATATCCATAAAAATATATGTTTCCATTTGGTATGCTAAAGTTGAGTGTAGGCCACTCCAGTTTTATTTTATATGAAGTTTGACTTTTATGAAGACAGATTGTTGTCAGGAATAGACACTAGGTTAGTGTCAAATAATTTGTCGCCAAGCAGACCTAACAAGGAAATCGCATGTCTAAACCACTAAATTGTTTTTTTTTTTTTTTTTTTTTTAATTAAAACATAAAATAAAAAATTAACTAAAATTTTTTACAAGTTCTCTTTTATTCCCAACGCTGTTCATTTATTGTATAAGTACCTTGCCTGACAAGCAGTGCCCGGTACGTCTTCAACGTCCGGACAATATTTTGTTTGATTTTAATTTGAAAGTAATCCACACTAAAATTTATAGTGCTGCAGATAGGGTTTATGTATTAACTTTTTATACAGGTACCCATCCCTGGATAAATATTACTCAGAAATTTGCAGCATAGGCTTTGTATAAAATTTTTTAATTTATATAAAATTCAAAAATTATTGTAGAGTTCTGTAAATAGTGCGTAAAATTGTTCGCTTACAAAAATAAAAGGTGCTGCCAAGTTTTTAGTACCATTAAATCGGTAAAACTGTATACTTTCATTATTTTATCCATATTTTCTTTTTTGAAATGAGATATTTATACGGGAAAAAAATATTCTATATATGAATCGAAGTACTAAGGTACCTTTTCACAAAATTTTATTAAATTTTATCCAGTAGTTTTTACGCAAAAAAATATTTTCACAAAATATTTCATGTGCAGAAATGGCCCTGTTATTGTTTTATTATACTCGTATGTATAGATATAGATGTGTATAAGGTCTATATGACTAATTTTCATACAAAATTTGTTTAATAATTTTTTTTTTTTTTTTACCGAAAAAATCTTTTAAGAATTTGGTCCAAAGATTATAAAAATTTTATTTAAATTTAAATTTTTTTTTTTTTTTTTTATTTAAATTTTAATTTTTTTTTTATTTTAATATATAAAGGAATCCCCTGTTATTAAGCAGTTTAAACAACACGTAATAAATATTAACTTGACTCTTGTTAAAAAACTAAAGAAAAAAAATAAAGATTTCGATCAGCTAAAAATAATTTGCAATTTTTTAACAACGCACTGCAAATAAAGATTAATAAAACGTTTAAAAAAGTACCATATGGGAATATGCAGATATTGTTTAAAAGTTAACAAAATTATGCGGAAATGAAATTAAATTCGAAAAATTAACTTGTTGACCATTAAATTTAATGTTTGCTAATTTTATTAAAAATTGAGTCTAATTAGAGTACAGATATCAATATGATTTCAGTTTTAATATTCAATTTTATTAACTAAGAATATAAAATGCAAAAAAATATTCTTTCCCTTAAAAGTTTAAACTTTATTAACGTCGACGATTTTCTACTTTCCCCTACGCTTCGTTACTGGTGATGCACATACACATCTCCTAAAAGTTTAAAGAATTTAAAATATTATTTTTTTTTAGATATTTAAAAATGTATGTATGTATGTATATGTATGTACACATTGTACATAAAAAATGTGCAATTATTCAGCTTAAATAATTTTGAAATTATTAAAAAAAAAATACATTTATATTTAACTCACAATTTTTATTGCTGACTATTTTATATTGCAAGAGACATAACTTTAATTGTTTGAGTACCATAGAATCTAAAAATATTGTTAAAAACATTATGCGAAAAATGAGGTAATTTCAAAGTTTTGAAATAAATAACCTTAGAATCAAGTAGTGCTGGCAAAGTATTGATTTAGAGGTGCCCAGTAACTGCTCCTTTTTTTGGAAACTCCATACACAGTTGGTCGATACTTTTGGGTTGTATTTTGGTAAATAAATTCAATAGAACACTATTTAACAACCACAAAACACACAGTTTAAAAACACACTCAGCAATGCACAATGGGACAGAATCAAAATATTTTGGAAATAACTCGGCCATTTATAAAGGGCTAGGCGGTCGATTGATCCAAAATTTGACGTGAGCTTAGCAGTGGAGATCTCAGCTTAAGTTTTTGCTGGACCAGGGTACCGAAAAATCAAAAATTTAATTTTTGAACTGCAGCATTTTGTAGGTATTAGCTGGACCTTTAAACTCCATGTATAACTTTAAAAAATTAAACAAAAATTTAAAAAATGTCAAGCTCTGAAATAATTTGCATGTGCAAGGTACCCAAATTAGACTACATAGCGACCAACGAGTGCCACTAATGGAATGTGGATGGTTCCCAGCGTCAAAACTTAAGCTCAGATACTCCTCTGCTATGATCATGTTAAATCTTGGATCAATCTAAAATATTTTGATTCTGCCCCACTGTCCAATGTTGTTTATAAATATTGGTGGAGCACCATACAAAACTCAAGTTGTTTTATAGAAGCTGATTTTGGGAACTTCTGACTGCCTATACGAAAGAATTGGTCAGGCTGCATATCCTGGACGAGGCGAAAAGCATTGATCTTAAATTATCTTATGACGTTGAGATTTCTTTCTAATTTCCTGTACAAACATATAGTAGGCCATCTTCAGATGCTGGAAGAGGCGAATAGCTGTAAATGAAATTTTCCGTGACTTTTACCCTAGAAATATAAGCCTGTTTAAATTTAAAAAGAACTCCTCTTTAAAAAAATGCTGCCAAGTTTTTACTGTCATTTAAATCGCTTACATTCGCACTTTCACGCTTTTGCTCTATTTTCCATATACTAAGTGCCTCGATAGAATGATTAGTAGTACGCTAGTCCATCAGTCTGGTGGTTGCTTCCCTTCCTCCAAAGGCTCTCAAGTGTTTTCTGCAGAAAAGCAAGAAGCTTTTCAGGTAGTGTTGTTTTTAAAAGATGCGACTAAGGTAGCTCTCTATTAAACTTTATTGAAATTCATCGAGTAGTTTTTACGTAATGTGGACGCTGTACCAAACTGAGTTAATAGAATACGAAAAAATTGCTTTCAATCTTATATCAACAGTTGGTGAGAACGAAGTCTACCACCACCTATAATATTTCATGTACAGACACGGTCAAGGCATATTTAACCAGGTGACAGCACAAGGCGGAGCTAATATTAAAGAAAAATTTTTTCAATTTTTTTATATGGAGTTTGACATGAATCATGTATTTTAAGAGAGAATAAAATAGATATTACTGTCAAAATCCATATAAAAAAAATACCAAAAATTTTTTGCTGAAATTTCCTCTCTCTTACGCTATCACCTTGTTTAATATGCCTTGGACACGGTGTTTAATTTTACTATATGGGTAATTCCATGTTAAATCAACCACGCACTCAAAATGACTACCGTCGAATTTTTTATTTTTTTTATTCCTTAACTCCCTGAATCCAAATACAATTTAAAAAACAATTTTATCTCTTATAATTTTTTTTAGCAATAGCTATATTAAAATAGAAAAATATCGCTTCTTTGCATATACACTCGAGGATTAATTATATTCTAATTCCAATTATATTAGCCCTAAGAAGTTGAGTAAAATGTAGCTCATTTCATATGGGATTTCATACAAATTTTTTTCTTAAAAAGAGTTTTCTTAAAATATTTGATATAGCGATATTTTCCTATTTTGATAACTGTATAGTTAAAAAAACTATAAGAGAGAATTTTTTAAAATTATATTTGGATTCAGGGAGTCAACGAATACGAGTTATAAATAAAAAAGTTTCAATGAAATCGGAGTGGCAATTTTAAAAACAATTTTTTTTGTTGATTTGACATGGAATTACCCATATGTATGTATGTATAAAAAAAAATGTGTTTTTTTTTTTCCTTAAAATAAAAAGAAAATATTTATTAAATTGCCACCGATTGCAATATCCAGCAAGCGCGTCCAACGCCTTAATAACTTTTGAAAAATTGTTCAATAACATTCGTTTCAATTACAATTATATGTATTTACTTTCCATAACTCTTATAAAAATAAACAAAATTGCTTAAGAAAAATATAGTGTCGTCATAATGGGCCCCACTTGCAAAACAGAAATTAAAAAAAAAATATTGTTTATGCCGGATAAAACTCTCTCTCTCTTTTTGTAATTTACTTATTTTTTTTTTCTCTTCTCATCTCTACACACATTTATATTTCTTTTTTACTGTCCTATTTTTTTACATCCTTTTTTTTTATTGTCAAGGGGGGGGGGGAACAATACCAAAAAAAAGCATTCTTTTCAATAACTCGTTTCTTAAGTGACATTTGCATGTAAATGTGGAGTTTATTTTTAATTTTACCTTGTAAATGTCAACTTGTAGCAGATTTAATTTGCCACGTTCTCCTAATCGTCTTGAGTAACCGATTGATAGTATTTAGTAAAATAGGTGGTACTTTTTTCGGTACTTTAACATAAAACACTGTTGATATGAGTTTATGAATAAAAACAAAATAAAAATAAAAACACTAGAGTATAGAATAAAGTATACAACAGCAACAACGATTTAAAAAGACTTCAAAACTTAATGCACAACCAAATAATTATTTAAAATATGTATGTATGTATATTAGAGTATAATTTTAGAAAACATCTGAGTCGCTTCACTTTTAACAAAATAGTAAATTTATTTTAAAGATTTCAAGTTGTTTGCTCGCATATTAATATGTTTTCTATTTTTTTTTTTTCTTTGTTTTTCTTTTATATTATTTTACACCAGAAATTATTTACACTCGTCTCAACTTTAATAACATCGTCGTCACGATTTGTCAAATATTTAGGTATAAAGCGTTGTTGTTATATATGTAGAATGAAGTTTATTGTATGAATCTCTTTTATTTTTTGGTATTTTTGAAATACTTCCAACCAATTCGTTTAATCTTTCATACAATCACTACACTCAACTCATACTCGACTGAACTAATGATGACATTGGATTGTTGGAACTGTCAGAAGATTCGCTTGGCTTGCATGGCTCTTTTATACTTTATTTTTTAGTTAGTTTTTATTACGCTTAATTCCATACCATATGTTTATTTATTTTATTTTCACTGTCTCTCTCTCTCTCTTCTCTCTTACGTACGTTTTTTATACATAAGTATATGTATATGTATATAACTACATACATATGTATGTACATAAATATGTATCTTTTTTATTCATTGAAAGTTTCAAGCAATTCGTTCTTATCAGAATGTCACACTTGCCAGATATGACGATTGACCTGTTCTTTGTCCCAAAATTGACGATTTATACCATTTGTTTTAACGACAAAATTAAGCACTTATTTCGCTCTATGAATACGGTGACCATTATTTTCATGAAAAAATATTGAATGAAGCAAAATTCATTTAACCATTTCAAATAATCAAAATAAACTTAGGCCCATTATTATAACTTGCCAATAGCTAAAGTTAGGATTTTGTTAGAGCGATAAATAATTTTTCGTTATTATATGGACCTTAAAGTATTTACAGTGGCGTTCCAAAAAATAGAGCCAGTCTCACTTTCTACATTTTACTGTCCTTAATTCACTTGAAGAAACTTTGTGGTCTCGCGAATCAAAACTAAATTTATTAAACTCTGACAAGCAGCCCCTGTGTACGAAGACCACCAAACACCAAACGTCTTCCTCAATACACCATAAAGACCATTAAACACGGTGGCGGAAATATTATGGTGTGGGGGTGTTTTTCATATATTTTCATATATATTTCATATATTGGGCCTATCGTACGGATGGAAGAGAGAATGGCTGCTATTTTTTACACAAATCTGCTTGACAGTTATGAGATGGCTTACGCAGAATAAGAAATGCCACTTGGATTTGTGTTTCAGCAAGACAATGACCCGAAACACACATCGAAGTGGGCAAAGGATTGGTTTGAAATATATGGGGTTGATGTTTTCAGCTGGCCTGCTCAGTTGCCCTTCTTAAACCCATTAAGAACTTGTGGCGAATAGTTAAATCAGCTTTTAAGGGAAAACATGCAACTAATAAAGATCACTTGTGGGCATTAGTAAAAGGAGCATGGCGTAATATTCCGATTGAGACATGCCAAAAACTTGTTATCAAAAATAAGTTATGTATATTCCACTAAGAACTGAAGTAATTTGGATATAATTAAACCGTATCTATGAATAATGATCGCTACGTAAAAGTTATGTCCACTAGACTTTCTTATTCAGTATGTGTCATTATATTAAAACGTCAACAAGAACCTCACCTAAGTTTTTTTTAAAGTCCTATGCATGAAATCGCAATAAAAAAAAACTTTACAAGTGCTAAATGCTAAGTGTCTTCACTTAACTATACATATAATAAAATAGTAACTCATTTCCGTCTGTCTGTCTGTCAGTCTACTTTTCATTTGTGTTCGCATCACGTAAAAACTACAGAATGGATTTTAACAAAATTTTGTAAGGATGCATCATGATTCCAATATAGGATCCTTTCCGCAAAAATATCTCATTTCCAAGAGAAAATGGAGAAAAAGCAGTGAAAAAACGAAATTTCCGGTTTAAAGGTATTGAAATTTTCGGTTTATAACTGGGATATTTTCAAAACTATTGCGCAACATTAGCCGCAACATTATAATTTTTATCTGTCTATCTGTCCGTCTGTTTGTGTTCGCATCACGCAAAAACTACTAGATTAATTTCAATAAAATTTTGTAAGGAGGTACCTTGGTATCTTGGATCAAATATAGGATGCTTCTTTCCACAAAAATACTTTATTTCCTAGAAAAAAATGTTAAAGTACTGATTTAAAGTTACAGCAAACTTGACCTACTGTAAACTTGACCGTGCAGTTAAAATTGACAAAAAAAGAACGGCGTGTATGGGCGCCTTAAATCAAAAACTTTGTTGAATTAGTCTAGTAGCGATTTTTGGCGATTTTTTCCCAACAATTTTGCCGATTTTGCACCAGTTTTATATGGCAACTTTACAAAAGGCATATTTGATATTTATACATCAAAACGTAGGCTTTAGTTTACAGCTGTTGTGCTGGAGTTTTCGTCTGTTTTCAATGCTAATTAAAATCATACAAAGTGCATATTATTAATCAAAATAAATTAATTCGATAATTTTGTCAAATTATTGTGGTTAAAATTAAATTGTGAAGACGATTGCAGACGGTTTTATTGTTTAACAATAACTGTGCCTGCTTGAGGAATTGTTATTCATCATTGGAGGATGGATGACGAAGAGGTTGAGGACGGCAGGGCTAATGGTAGCCGGCTCTCGGACGTTGGTGCTGACAAAATTATTGCGGATAATTGTTCAAAAAGGAAGAGGCTAGAAGGTTCTACCTCCCCAGCTAATGTGGACGTTGCCAGTCTAAATTCAACAACTCCTGTATCCAGTGATCCAAGCCGGCACAACAGATTTTCTATACTTGCCGATTTGGAAATAGAAAATATCAGCCATATTAAAAACTTGAGACGTAACAACAACAAAAACAACAAAGTAGAAAATGATACATCTCAATCAGAAAAGCCTACAAATTTTGGCGGCAAAACGTTTTGCCCGCCAATTTTTCTTTACGACGTAAACATCAAAGGTCTTAGTGAGCAGCTTGAAGCAAAATCACCAAAAATTTCTTTTAAAATTAAAAATGTGAACAGACATAAAAGCAAACTTTATCTTTCAGATGCTTTAGTTCATGCGGAAATGATGAATATCTTAAGAGATAAGAAAATAAATTCATATTCTTTTACACCTAAGGAATTTAAGCAAATATCCTTAGTTCTTCGAGGCCTTTATTACAAAACGGAAGTAGAGGATATTAAAGCAGCCTTGGACGCAATAGTTCCTGACATAATTTGTAAAGTTTCCAAATTCACCACATCGTATTCTAAAAAAAACAATTTAGATACCGGTCTGTTTCTAATAACCTTAATGCCTGGCAAGAAATTAGGAGATGTCGCTAACATTAAATGCTTACTTCATCAGACGGTTATCTGGGAGAAACCAAAAAGGAAGAACGATGAAATTCAATGCCATAGGTGTCAACACTGGGGCCACATTTCAAGGAATTGCAACTCAACTTTTAAATGTGTAAAATGTAATGAATGTCATGAACCAGGGGCCTGCCCCCGAAATAATTGTAATGACTCTGAACCGTTTTGCGTCAACTGTAAGGAGCCTGGCCATCCGGCAAATTGGAGGGGATGTCCGGCTTACAAAAAATACCTGTCAAATAAGAAGGAACGTCTGACCCAAGCCCGAGATGTCAAAACTAATGCTAATATCAACATTAATAAAGTCGTAAACTCTGCCTTCACAACTGCTGGTACATCTTTTGCGAATTTGTTCAATAAACATTCAAATCAATCCACAAATTTGCAAAAGAAAAAATCACCTGTCATTGATGAATTTATAAACCTTGCAAACTACTTTATGGAGCCAGAGGAGTTGTCATTAGATCGTGAAATAAATAATTTTCTTGCCAACTACAAAAACATGCCAAAGTCCGAGGCCAAACCCGAATTTTTGCGCCTATTTAACAAAGTTAAAAGTATCTATGGGCCATAGATGTTTAAATTTTTTACTTACAATGTCAGATCTCTTGTTGATTCTAGTCGCCGCATCGACCTACTTAACACCCTATTTTATAACAAAATCGACATCGGCTTTATTCAGGAGTGCCATCTCCGCAGAAATAAAAAAGTACTGCTGAATGGTTATAGTTTTATTTATGACAACTCACCTATTGGAGTGGCCATTGTAATAAAAGACAAAATTTCCTACAACCGTATAAATATTAACGATATTGGCTTTAACTGTAATTTAATTGAAATTAATTTAAAAAACAATAATCAACTCAAAAAATTTTTGATTGGTTCCCTCTATTTCCCGTGCAACTATCCCGCTTCTTCTTTACATGATGGGCTGACTAAAATTTTAAATGTCGCCAGTGACTTCGACGGGTTTGTTTTTGGAGGCGACCTGAATTCCAAAAATCCAGCATGGGGTGATCTCCAAGATAACAGTAATGGCAGAGTACTGGAAAATTGGCTTCAAATCCACGCCTTGGAAGTGGTACGTCTTTGCGATAGTGAACCTTCGTATCCAAACGGCTCCTCTTTTCTCGACCACTTCATTTTGAGCCCCAATCTTGTCAACACTATAGATTTTAATTTTAAAATTTCATCACTAGCCACTTTTTCCGACCACTTTCCCCTCAAATTGGAGCTGCAATTCGATTCTTCCGAGCTAATCTTACAAAGCCCGCGTGTTCTGACATCCTACAAAAATACTAATTGGGATAATTTTCGTCGTGATATGGAAATTGTATCACACTGTTTCATGCCTTCTGAAAGTAGAAATTTAGATAATGATGAAATTGACTATTTAATAAACGAGTTTAACTCTAACCTTATCTTGATTCACAACTACCATTCGGAAAGAATCGAGTTAAAAAATAACAAAATCCCAGTTTCTGAAAATATAAAGACATTTTTTAAAATAAAATATAGATGGCAGAAGAACTTAAAGAAGATATTTCACCGCACAGGAAATAGAAATAGTCAAGAATACATCACGCTTTCTACACAAATTCAACTTTTGAAGACCCTTATCAAAGAAATGGTAAGCATTGAGCAAGCACAAATATTCAATGATAAGCTGGAGAGAATAAAGCCAGGCCCATCAGCTTTTAAACAAGTTTACCAAGTAATGGGAAAAAGAAAATCAGCTTTTTGCCAACAAATTTGCGTCAACAACATAACAACATCCAATGAAAGTGATATTTCAGAACGCTTCAGA
Source organism: Phasia obesa (assembly GCA_949628195.1). Lineage (NCBI taxonomy): Eukaryota > Metazoa > Arthropoda > Insecta > Diptera > Tachinidae > Phasia > Phasia obesa. Next base: position 129,464,450 of record OX451219.1, read on the forward strand.
GAATATTACTCTTCAGTCTATAGTGAAAGCATACCTGAACGGCCCGTAGAAAACGTTGAAGCCCGCATCTCGTCTTATGTAGACCTTGTTCCACGACACATTTATTCTTTTAACGAAAACTTCAACTCCTTAGAAAATCAAGACACATATCATTTTACGAAAATGGAAACTGTAAAAGAAATTATAAAGAAAATTAACAACAAAAAATCATTTGGCTGTGATAAAATTTCAAATTTCCTCATCAAAAAGTTGCCTGATTCATCATTAAAAGTTCTCACTATCATCTTTAACAATTGCCTTAACAATTTCTACTTCCCTTCTTTATGGAAGTCAGCAAAAATTATTCCATTAAAAAAGAAAGAAAAAAGCGAATGTATTGAAGATTTTCGCCCTATTTCACTTCTATCTAATCTTGGAAAAATATTTGAACATGTCTTGAAAACCAAGCTGGAAAATGAATTTGTTGTGGACCCGATTTCTGCATTTCAATTTGGGTTCAAAAAATTTCACTCGACGCAGCATGCCCTTTTGAAGTTCCACAATGACGTCACACAAAATCTTAGAAATAAAGTCAGCACTGTTGTCATATCATTAGACATTGAGAAGGCGTTTGACTCCGCTTGGCACAGGGGAATCCTATTCAAATTAGTTGACCTTGGAATTGACCCGTTTCTGGTAAAAATTTTTCAAAGCTATTTTTCAGACAGAAAATTTTGTGTGCAAATCAACGAATCATCCTCTGCCTTTAATAAAGTGGAAAGTGGCGTTCCTCAAGGCAGTGTGCTTGCCCCCCTACTATTTAACCTCCTTCTTCATGATTTTCCACATCTGACCGAAAACTCTAAGGCTATTCTCTACGCTGACGATTGTATAATATATTCTCATAATGAATCCCCAATGGAGGCTCTATGTACTGCTGCATATCATCTTGGCACTATAAATGTATTCTACAAAACATGGGGTATAAAAATAAATGCAGCAAAATCGGAAGCAATTTGTTTGAGAAACGCTTCTGGCAAATGTCCAAGATTTGTGGTTCCGCAAAGCAAGCTTTTGCATCTCTCTCTTGATGGTGTTGATATACCGTTTAAATCAAGCATCAAGTATCTTGGAGTAAATATTGATAAGTTAATGAAATTTAACAAACATGGCAGAACTAAATTATCAAAAGCAAAGCGAATTTCCGGCATGTTCTCGGGCTTAATGAACAGCAAATATCTTCCTCAGAATACGAAGCTGCTTCTATACAAAGTTGCCATCAGATCCGCCCTCGTCTATGCATTTCCGATCTGGTTTTCCATTTCTCCAATAGTGGCAAAAGAACTGGAAATCTTCGAGCGGAAAATCTTGAGAAGATGTATTGGTAAAAACTACCAGGACTTCACAAAACGATATTCCGACAAATTTGTTTATGAAAATTCTGAAGTTGTACCATTCTGCAAATACGCAATGCTTCTTCAGAGGAAATTTGTCGATAATCTTGCACTCCACGACAACACCTTAATAAACGAAATTTTTAATAATGAGAAAGATATAGATTGGACGACTTTCCCTTACCTGTCGCCTATTGGTATTCTATCGGAACCTCTTGATGAAGGTACTGACCCGTTTGTATTGCCCGACTTCTACAGCAGGGCTCTTCCTGGTTCCCATAGGGGCTAGGCAACGTAATCAAATAATTTTTAATAATTTTCTACCTTATTGCATACACAAAGATGTAATGCAATTGTACTTTACTTATACTTTCGTATACTTGATTGACAATTTTTTGTTTTTTTTATACATAAATTTTTTTATGTACATATGCATAAACATATATACTAACTACAAATACCTGAAAATTTTCTGTTAACAAATATTGTACTTGTACATTTCAATTTAATCATATCTTTTTATAACATTCTGTGATATAATTGTTCAATAGCGTAAAATTAGCAGCTATTTTTATTTAGTTTTAAGTGTTGTTTAGTTTTATGTTATTTATTATATTGTTTAACAGACTTTCGCTCTGTTCGTCATTGTAAATGCCGGGAGCAAGCATTGTTTAACAACTTTACGCGCAGTATATTCTGCATACACATTGTCATTCTAAGCAAGTTGCTTTTTCAATTATAGTATATTAGAACAAGACAAATATAGTTCTAAGAGTTATATGTATACTGTCGATTTGTATATCATTTTATGTAAGGAAAAAAAAAAGAAAGACTCAATAAACATATTTACTTACTTACTTACATCAAAACGTATCTGATGGGTACTTTTTAATTTTGTGTTTTGAAGATTTTTTGTCGGATCACGTTGCCAGATGAAAAGATTGTTGTAATAAGTTGTAAAAATATTGTGTAATGCACAGGTGCACACATATGTACGAGTATGTAGCCACCACTATGGTAAAAATCCCTGATCTGAGCTACCAATACAGATTTAGCCTCTTGAAACTATTTTCTGTTTTCAAATTTAAAAAAAAATTTATGGTTTTATAGAAAATAAATAAGGGCATATTTACAATTTTGTATAATTATAATTAAGCACTAAGTACTGGGTGGCGCAAAAGTAATCCTCCTATCAGAAAATGCTATAAATTTTGCGATTGGCCCCTAATGTCAATTCTGTTTTGACATTTGTGTAGTAAACACTTGCGAAATACACTTTAATAAACAATGTTACGCTACACTGCTCCAGAACGCGATATATTGGTGACTATTTGACCAATAATCGTCGCAGATTTCCTGGCCGTCCAACCCGTACTGGTGACACACTGCGACGTTTAGCCGCTCGCCTCGAAGAGACTGGCACAACACGAGATGCTGCCAGGCGTGGCAGACCCCGGAGTAGCCGTTCTGCAGAGAATATTGCTGCTGTAGGCGACGATGTCATGGAAGCGCCGTCGACATCGACCAGACGACGTGCCACGCAAATGGGTATCAGTCGACGGTCTTTACAGCGAATTTTGGTAAAAGATTTGAAGATGTTTCCGTACAAAGTCCAGACGGTGCATCAGCTGTTAGCTGCTGACCGCCAATCGCGTCTAACATACACTCAAGCCATCCTTAATCACCACCAAGAGGAAGATGATTTTTCATCAAAAATAATCATGAGTGATGAGGCCCAATTCCATCTTAGCGGGTACGTAAATAAGCAAAATTTACGCTTCTGGGGCACTGTAAATCCGCGTGTAACCCACGAAGAGCCATTACAAAATACATATGTATAAAGTATAGACGAAAATGCTCACTTGACTTTTGATACGATGCCAAAAAAAAAACTACTTAACATATCGAAACAAAATGAGATACTAAATGATGTTTGAAATGTCAGTTGTCAAAATATAAAATAATTTTGCGGTTAATTGGAAGGTAAGATATCAAGAAATGCAACTAACGACGTCTCTCTGAAAAAACGAAATTACTTTCCGATCGTCCCAATATTTGCAAAACAAGCATTTAAAAATTATCAAATAAATATGCTTTTTAAACATCCAAAATATGCATTTATTACAAAAATACTCAAAAATATTCATTTACCACGAATATATCCAAAATATGCAACTACAAATCTATGGCAAATTGCTTTAAATTTAATGAGGTTACCTCTCACTAAAAACAAAAAGACATGCATTTGCATAGAAATCCTTTTCTTGCCTTGGTATTAAGCCAATTAATTCTGCCCTAATCTAATTAATCATATTAATTTTTTCTTCAATTATCAGATGCTGTAGTTAAAAATATTATTTTGAGTTGCACTGGTAGACATGTGCATGTTACCAAAGTAAACAAATATGAATCGTAATGCCAAAATAAACGTAACGATTTTTTTGGCACGTAGTGTCTGTGTAAACATTTCATTAATTTTTAAATTCTCTTGTTGTACCAGATGAAAATATAAATTCTGCTTATAACGTCGCAATGACTTGACACTACTCTTGTTAAAAGAATTCTGTTTAATTTTTTAAGATTAGATACAAAATGTATGACTGAGTATTATAATGTTACAAGTAGAATTACAATTTCTTGGTAGTCCTGAATGAAAAACTATTACTTACAGTGTCCGGTAAAACTAAAGGTCGGAATTCTTTATAACAAAATCAGGAGAAACAATAAATAATTTAATTTGTTTTTTTTTTTAATTTTTAATGACTTCTCAGATTGAAAAAAAAAAATAGTTGTAGTTGGTACGACATCAAGATCCTTTTCGTTCCAAGTAAAATTGATTTCTTCTTAACCAGATGTACATCTTAAGGTTCAGTAGCTACATCCTGCTCGGTCTTATCATAATTTTTCACGGCGGCCATTCATTCCTTTTTCATTCCTGAATTGAATACCCATGATGTCCAGGAGATGTGGTTTCAACAAGACGGCGCAACATGTCACACAGCTCGTGCCACAATTGATTTATTGAAAGACACGTTTAGTGACCGCCCAATTTCACGTTTTGGACCTGTGAATTGGCCTCCAAGATCTTGTGATTTAACACCGCTAGACTACTTTCTGTGTGGCTATGTAAAGTCATTGGACTATGCGGATAAGCCACAAACGCTTGACCATTTGGAAGACAACATTCGCCGTGTTATTGCCGATATACGGCCACAAATTTTGGGAAAAGTCATCGAAAATTGGACGTCCAGATTGGACTACATCCGCGCCAGCCGTGGCGTTCATATGCCAGAAATCATATTTAAAATGTAATGCTACAAGATTATCTTTCGGATAAATAAAATTCATGTCAATCGAATAATCCATCGTTGTTCTATACCTCTATAAAAAACACCCCTTACAACAGAGTTGTAACACAATTTAAATTCAACTTAAAAATTTTTGACAAGTTGAGTTGTAATTGATAATACCAAATTGTAAAATTTCAACTGAAGTAGAGTTAAGTTGTAAACCGTAATAGGGGCCATAGTCTAATATATAAATATACAAAAAAAAATAGGTTTATTTTAGAATTTGTAGTCTGTTGTCTTCATAAATTCCTAAAACGTTTGAAATCCAAAACAGTTTTATCCTTGAAATTAAACAGTATTGACGTGAAGGCAACAACGTGAATTTAGTTTTTGCCGACACTGTATATACCTACATAATGACTTAAAACGATTAGTAGCTTGAATTAAATATACCAATTTCACAAGGTATATTTATCTTACTAGGTAGTGTCGTCCGCCCAGCTGATTTAGTAGTTCGACATGTCAAAAGTTGTATGTGTTCAGAAATTTTATAGTGTAGAAGTGAGAAAGCATTAAAACACATACACGCCTTCTCAATTTTCTTATATGTTTTTTGGATTTCGAACTACAAAGCAACAACAAAATGCCATATTGTTCTTGTATTGTTGTATTTGTTGTAGGGATGCCACTACCTAGTAAAATAAATATACCTTGAAATTTCATAAAATCAAATAATAAATATTGACAGAACTAAAATACGGACTTTTTTCTTTATTTATTTATTTGCAGCGCCTTAAATCTATGCAACCAGACTCCGAATGCAATAAGCGTATACGAGCCAAAGCTGGTGGTACTCCGAAAGATTCCACACCCACCCTAAAGACTGGTAATATAAAAAAGACTTCCACTTTAATCGGTGGTACCCCAACTAGTTCAACGAACAAAAAGAAGACTGATATTAGCCAATTCTTTAAGAAAATCGAAACACAAACACCAACACCATCTTCTGCTTCCAAAGCAGCAAATGGAGGTGACATCACTGGGAAAACTACAATAATGGAATCACCGGCAACGCAATTATTAAAACGAATTAATTCTGAATGCTACACTCCCTTAACTGCGTTAAAGAAGAAAAGGGCCACCGAAGGAAATAAAAATGATATACAAAACAATAATGATTATTCTCAAATGGGGGACAGTGCAAAGGCAAATGTGTCCAAATACAGTGGTGTTGATGTAAGAAAAGCTTTGAATTTCCTACAGGCTGATCAAAGTGCAGATAATATTGAAGCAAGTATTAGATGTAATATACAATTGAAGGCTACATTTGATGCAACTCCCCTCAAAAAGAAAAGTGGAATAATTAGACGACACAGTCTTATGAAGGAGAGTGAATTGGAAACTGCCACTAATTCTCTGAATACAATGGCAATTACTGTTTCCACTCCTAGCAAATCTAACAACCGTCGACGCAGTTCAATACATATACCAAAAGACATGTCTGTGGCATCTGTAACTCCCAGAAAAGTAAATAGCATACAACCCATAATTGAAGAAAGTAGTGAAGCGGAGAAGAATCAAGTTAGTTCTGAAAAAATAGTTGATGGAAGACAAACTATGTGTGCGGCCAAGACAATGGATCAAACAGATTTAATGAAAGCCGTAACAAAAGTTGAAACCCCTTGTAGAAAGTCTACACGTAGACGTACTTTGTACACCGTCAATGCAATGGAAACTTCAGAAATCAAAGAAGTGGTCAATACTAGACTTCATTCCAACAATGTCTCTAATCGTCGAAGAACTTGTTTTAATCTTAAGTCACTAGAACAAACTGAAATTCCGGAGTTGACCAATAATAAATCTGAAACTACATCGAGCAAAGACTTAGATGAAGTTCAAATAAATGGTGAAGTTCAAATAAATGTAAAACTATCATCTACAAAAGCCAATAAGCCCTCAGGTTGTCGTAGATCTTTATATGAAGGCCAAAAATTCAGTGAAACTAACTTAAGCACAATAAGGGCCTCAAGTCCTAATGTTAGTGTAGGCGGCGGCAGCTTTTGCCAAACACCCATTAACTTCCAAACGGGTAAAGTAGCCAGCTCTACCCTTTTGGATGATAGTGAGAATAGAGGAAAATTGGTGGCAACACCACCGGCTGATGCCACAACTGGTAAATTATTAGAAGAAACTGAACAGTGTCCGGCACCTTTAGTATTTAGTTCTACCAGGCGGCCAGGAAATACAAGACGCTCCTTATTCGATGTTTCTATGGATATTATAACACAGCGTTTACAGTGTATCAATCAGTCAGCTAGGCGATCATTGGCTCCGCCTACGCCTTCAGCAGAGCTGGTTAATAACCTTGAAAAGCCCATAAGCACACCAATAGATATTAAAAAATCCAATAAACAGTTGTTTTCAAACACTACAACAGCAAATGCTGTAACGCAAACCCCAAATGAATGCGCAAAACACAGCAGTGACGGCAATGATGGCAAGGACGGCAACAAGGAGGCCGTAACACCCTTAACAAGTACCTTGAAAAAGAAACGAAAACTATTCATACCAAACGAAGTGCCAGTTTCACCACCATCAGCACGCCGTAGAACTTTAATGCCAATATCTCAACCTCAGCCAACAACAATCGTATCCATTTTGGACTCCACCAGCTCAACAGCCAGCAGCACACCAATTGTTAAAAAACGTCGCAGCACTTTGGATTTTGAGCAATCACAAAGTATGAAAACAAAAGCTAAAAATGCTATTAAAGTTTCCTCATCGGCTTCAGCTATTATGAACGGTCCTCCTCCTCCTCCTAGTCAACAACAAATCAAAGTAAAAAAGACGCCCGTTTTAGTGTACACAAATATGCACCAACAACAAATCGATGTAATACGTGAGGTTGGTACAAGTACTACTACTACCCCTAATAAAGTTAATTAAATAGAAGTTTTAGTTCTTTTTTTTTTTTTTTTTTTGTTTTTGCTTTAATTAAATTCATTCTCTTTTTATAGCTAACGTTCTTGTTAAAATGTATATAAAGTTATTTTTTTTTAATTTCTTTTGTGTATCATTATTATTGTTTATATAGTTTGATTTTTATTGAGTTTATTTTTCTATTTTAACACATCTAGTTGAAGTATTTTTGTTTGCAAATTTAAAAAGAAAAACATAGCTTTGTTATCCCATTTATTTTGAATTTATCTTTTCTCGCAAATACTATTAATATTTCTTTAGTCACTGTATTTTTTTAAAATATATTTTGTTTTATTTTTAGTCATTTACTTTAAATATTAAATATTAAAATTTTTTAAGTTTATTGATTATATTTGAATTACAAAAAGAAAATAATTGATTTCTAAGAGAAATTGCACAATTTTGTTTCATATCCTAAATGACATTCAATAAATCATTAGTCCTAATAAATTGTGTCGAATTTTATTTCAATTTCAATTACGATATTTATTTTATGTGAAGGATGCGCCTGTAGTTCTTATCAACTTTTTTTTTGTGAAAGTCTAAATAAAGGACCCACAAGCACTGTTGCCAGAAAATCTATATACATATAATAAAGAAATTAGTCAAGTGCGAGTTAGACTCACACACTTAGGGTTCCGTACTATGTTTAGTACAACTTTAAAAATTCAAGTTGTTAATTTTTTCATGTCTTATGAGTTACTTTTTAATTTTAAAATTAAAGTCATAATTGCATCAATGTTGGAACACCCTTTAAATTTTAGCAATTTTTGTTATAGCGGCCATGGTAATAAACTAGAGAAATATACATGAATCTACCTATTGCGGTTCAAAAAATAAGGTAATATACGTGAAAAAAATGTCACCCTTTAGATATTAGTAATTGTTACAGCAGCCGAAGTACTACATCTACTGTAAACATTTAAAGAGTCTACCTATTACGGTTCAAAAAATAAGGCTATTTACGTACAAATTATGTCTCTGTCGGAACACCCTTTAATTTTGTTATTTGTTATAGCGGCCATGGCAATTCTCTTTCTATGAATATATAAAGAGTCTACCTATTACTATTACAAAAATAAGTTACTATACGCAAAAACATGTCACTGTTAGAGCACCCTTTAATTTTTAGTAATTGTCATAACGGCCATGGCATCACATCTTCTATACAAACTGGAAGAGTCTACTTATTACGTTTCAAAAAATATGTCGTTATACATGCAAAACACGTCACTGTCGACAAAACCCTTTAAATTTTTATTGTTTTTATAGGGGTCATAGTAATACACCATTTGTAAAAATTTAAAGAGTCTATCTATTACGGTTAAAAAATTAGTCAATGTGAATGTAAATCACGTCACTGTCGGCACACCCTTTAATTTTTACTATTTGTTATAGTGGCCATAGTAATACTCATCCTGTAAAAACCTCAATAGTCTACCTATTATCATTCAAAACCTATACCATATACACATACAAATCATGTCACTAACGGAACAACCGTTAATTTTTAGGTTTAATATTGTATACTTGCTTATAACGCGAACATAGTATAAATCACTGCATATTTTAAGTGGTTGCTTCCTGTAGCTCAAGAAATAAAGATATACAGGTAAATAACACGTCACTTTCGGAACACCCTATAAGTTTTAGTATTTGTTGCTATAGTGGCCACAGTTATACGCCTTTTGTGAAAATTTCAAGAGTCTACCTATTATGGTTCAAAACTTAGGCCTTATACATGCAAATCACACCACTATCGGAACACCCTTTAATTTTTATATTTATTTTTATAGACTTGTTTATAAAGCGAACTACGTTTTAATTACTGTTTGTAAATTTTTAGTGTATGCCTCCTACAGTTCAAGATATAAATACATATTCGCGAATAACACATCTATATCGGAACACCCTATAAGTGTTAATTTTTGTTGATAATAGCGGCCACAGCTATACACCTTCTGTGAAAAGTTCAAGAGTTTATCTGTTATGGATCAAAACTTAGGCCTTATACAGGCAAATCACGCCACTATCGGAACACCCTTTAATTTTTAGTTTTATTTTTAAGTTTTAAAGTTTTAAATACTGTTTGTAAATTTCAAGTGTATCCCACCTACAGTTCACGAAATATGCACATATTCGTGAATAACACCTCTCTATTCGAACACCCTATAAGTTTTAGTATTTGTTGCTATAGCGGCAACAGCTATACATCATCTGTGAAAATTTCAAGAGTCTACCTATTACGGTTCCAGAGATAAAAGGCGCTGACAGACGGACAGACATTGTAGCGAAAACAATAGGGTTACGTTTTTACACTTTGTGTACGGAACCCTAAAAAGTAACTCATTTCCTGTCTGTCTGTCTTTTTCTTTGTGTTCGCATCACGTAAAAGCTCCTGGATGGATTTTAACAAAATTTTGTGAGAAGGTACCTTAGTATCCTGATTCCAATACTATTTTATTTCCAAGAGAAAGTGGAGAAAAAGCAGTGAAAATACGCCGAATTTTTATCGATTTAAAGGTACTCCATACTTTAAGGTATCGTTTTATTTTTGAAAGCAGTATATTTTAAACAATGTTACGCAACAGAGCTTTACATTAATTTTTAGAATCTATACATATAACAAAATAATATAACTCATTTCCGTCTAACTTTTCTCCGTCATGTCTGTCTGTCTGTCTGTTTGTCTGCTTTTCTTTTGCGTTCGCATCACCTATAAACTACTGAATGGATTTTAACAAAATTTTAGCATCCTGATTCCAATATATGAGAAAAAGCAGTGAAAGTACGCAGTTATTTTAGTAGTAAAATAAATACATAAACCATAACTGAACTAACCGGATATGCCTACTTTATTTTTTATTAACTAAATACATAAACTGATATGCAGCGTAGTTTAAGGCGGTACTAAAAACATAAGGGTCTTTGGTATGGATTGCTTTCAAAACAAAATCGAACGAAATATTGCAAGGTCGCTGACAAAGTGGCAGGTACAGCTAGTTTTACATAAACTTTAGAATTTTATCCAGGCATGGGTACCTACATATATGTATGTATATAAAGTAAATACGTAAGAGTCCTAAAATATGGTGTGGATTACTTTCAAATCAAAATCGAAGAAAATATTGTCAGGACGCACACAACGTGTGTGGACACATCTAGTTTATCTATGAAATCTTCAAAAATGGGCTAAAAACTAAGCAAAATCTGCATAAAATTTTTTAAAGCGGCAAAAAATCTGGTAAAATAAAAAAACTCAACTTAAGAAAATTGATGAAGACATGTAGAATTAAATGAAACAATAAAACAATATTAGAATTCATTTATAGAAAGAAGTATGTTTAATCATTAGCCCCAGTTAAGACGGCGGAATATTTGGAAGAATAACATTTTGAAATTTCTATTGCTTTTATACCCTTCACCACAGATGAAAAGGGTATATAAGTTTGTCATTCCGTGTGTAATTTCTACAATATTCATTTCCGACCTAAATAGGAATGTTGATTAAGCGATGACTGTCTGTTCGTGTTCGGGTAGTAATGTCATTTACCAAGGCACCAGACGAGATACAGGATTTAAGCCCACCAATCTTCCAGGCATAGCTTCGAAAATTTTGGGATTGCAATTCCGCAACCTTAGATCATTTCTTTGGAGGATGCGGGCAAAAAACCACGCCCACCAATATTTTTTTCACTTTTTTCGGTTTTAATGATTCTCTTTTGCTATTTTTGTTAAATAAATACTAGGCCGCTACAGGTAGATCGCAATTAATGCATACAGTTCTCGGGATATCAATAACACCCTGTGAGGGCCGACAAAAAATTTCTAAAAACTTTTTACAAAAAAATGTTCAATGAAGCATAAGAACGGTGGGTAACACAACATCTAACATTACTATGGTGAAGGGAACGAATATTTTGTCGGCCACAATTTGTTATAATTGAAGAAAATTTCAAAAAGCAAATGTCAACAAAGCGTGTCGCCGAGTATAGTATACTAACAAACTAAATTTTTCCGTTGCAAACTAATATTTTTGGTCGATGTTAAGCGATCTTTTCTAAATATTTACCCACAAGCTCGTACAAGGCAAATTAATGCTGGGTGATTGCAGGGGCGAATTCAGGCATTTTGACCTTTTTTCCATATGTCCAACTCCATATACCCGTGTAGGTTTATATAATTGGATTTATTCAAAAAATGTAACTCATTTTTACCTGAGGTAAGTTTCATAAATTTTTTGATACTAAAAACGTTCAACAAAAAAAGCCGTTACATAAGAATATGCTATCAGTAAGATCAAAACTGTTAGTGCCAAGTGTCATTCCAACAAAATTGAGCAGAAATCAAATAGAAAAACTTATTTGTAATATTATGGCGATTTAGAACCCCATTGCGACAATTTTCTGTTTACCAATTTAAGGAAATGACTTGCTGGTAAGAGATTTAGCTCAAAGCAAGGAGGCGTCATCATTGAAACGAACGCCTATTATGAGGGCCAGAAGAAATCTTATTATTTGGGGGGTATATAAATATATTAAAATAATACATCGAGCTTAAAGGAGACTATGTTGGTAAATAAAACCATTTTATCCAAAAAGTCATGGCATTGTCAAATTGCCCACGCATCTTCCATCTATCTTTTTAAAACATTTTAGAATTCCGTATCCAAAGGTTAGAAACGTAACCCTATGAATATCGTCACAATATCTTTCAGTTCGTCTAACACATGCCTTTACCTCTCGAACCTTAAAAGGGATTCTCTCAGAAGATGTAAATCATAGTTGGGGGTAGTGCACTAATTCTGCAATCTTCACTCACACTGAGTGATATTGCAAAATTATTGCATTCATTTTTTTTTTTTATTTCTAATGGTGATTGCAAAATTTGCAGCCTCAATCAATATTAGTGATAGTGAGTTAAAAAGTCTTTGCACTAAAATTTAATTATTTTGATTTCAAAAAATGCAATCAGCAATATGTATATTGCAACTTTTTTTTCTTCACTCAAGTTGATTGCAAGAAGAAATTTTGCATTCAATTTGAGGGTCAATTTGATTTATTGTTGTTTTTGTTCACTAATTCAAAAGTAAAAAAATAATTCAATTTATTTTATATTTATTAATGATTATATAAAACAGTAAATTAATTTATATATGTAACATAAATATACGAGTATGACCATCTAGACCTTCAAAAATTAATTTAATTAATTTTTAGTTTAACAAACTTTTTTTTTATTTCAATAAACAAAATGGATACATAAAAAAAGTAAAATTCAAAAAATTATTTGCAACAAAATTTTCAAAACTGTTACCACCAAATTTTTTTATCTTCTGAGTGTCTACCATTCCACTAAAGAAAAATAAAGTCCTCACAGGTGCAAAAGAAGGCAAATGCGTGTTGAATTTTAAAAATATTTGCCTAATTACTGGATATTTGTTAAGACAACCCAATTCAGTCTCAAAATCCAGTAGAGAAGTATTTAATTCTATTCATTTGCTATCATTTTGTTCTACTGTTGAATTATCTAATATCAAAGATATGAGAAGACTGGTGATTTAAACAATCGTTTTATTTACTTCGTCAATTGCACTAAAATCTAGGAATCTAACTTACCTAGTAATGTTCGAAATGACTTTGAGAATTTTTATGTAACTGTGATATAGTATTAATAAATAATTTGTTACCATTATGTACCTTATTTCAATACTGAATAAAAAATTCATTACGTTACATCACTTTTTTTTATTTTGGTGTAAAATATTCAAAAAAAATGAAATTATTTCAAAATTCTCATAACCAATAATTTTTGAAAGTTGATTGAGAGTATGAGCTTTTTATTGATTGCAAGTAAAAATTTTGCAATCAATTGATTTTTTTTTTTTTTTTTTTTGATTGCAAGTAAAAATTTTGCAATCAATTGAGTGAGTGCAGAATTCTTGCACTAAATCTGCGTTGAGGGGTAGTGCAAACATTTGCACTACCACTAAATTCTTTTGATTGCTAGTGCAGCTTTGCAGTTTATCACTAAGCTGCAAAAAAAATAGTGCAATAATTTCTTTTGCCATATGATTTAGTGGTAGTGCAATGCTGATTTCAATCAAAATTTAGTGCACTACCCCCATCTATGATGTAAATATTATTATTAGGGCTGTCAGATAAGACGATTTCTCACCCAACGTGGCGATTTTTAATATGATTTGCCGATAAAATATTTGAATTGACGACATGAAGACTATTTGGCGATTTTTTATAGACTTTTGATTTTGACTAATATTAGGAGATATCAAAATGGATAATGAAATTTTGAAGTGAAATAAAATTGTTTTTCATAGTTAAAGATAATTTTATTTATTTCACATCGATTTTGGCGAATTAGGTAAAAACAATCTAACAACCCTGATTATTATTACCACTACAAGAACAAATAATAAAATTAATCTATAAATTAAAATTTTTTCAACCTTAATTGGCAGACCTTACTCAGAGTGTTTGCGATTGAACTTCTCATTTAGTCTATTAAATTTTTAGGCATAACAATCTTAGCTAGTTAAGTACAAGAATGATAGAGTTGCCAAGTCTGGCAATTGGAAACCCTGCAAATATACTCTCAACAATTTTATTAAAAACTCTCATAATTTATAGTTATACGCTCAGTCAGAATTATTAGCCAATAGGAAGACATTTTCGTGACGTCATTCGGCCTACCTGCGCAGTAAAGTTCAATTTTATTTTCGTGATGGCGTAACCTTGTCTTCTATCATCCTTGGTTAAGTACTAGAGAAATAGCTATCTGGATATGCTTTCCCCATAGTAATCAATTTCGATTATTATATTTTTTCAAAATAAATATTTTATGTTTTTATTATTTTGCCAATATTTCGACATCCATTAGATATTATCAAGGACTAAAATACAAAAAATATATTTTATAAAATATAACACAAATTTATTAAATTTATTATTACTTATTTCTATATTTTTTCTAAGGCTGTTAAGAAATTAGGCGTATTTGTGCTTGCAAGTTGTGTCACTAGCACTACCACCCACTTGGTTAGTTTGGAGCCAAGAAGAACTCTAAATTTACTAAGAGCTTTAGCGCGGGGTTGTTGGATTTTGGAATATTCTTGGATTCAAGATTCACTAAAGGCTGACAAATGGTTGCCAGAAGAATCTCATGAAATGAAAAATTTTTCCAGAGCAGTAGAGGTAAATTTGCTAAAAAAAAAAGAAAAAACTTAAAAAATATATATAAAATATAAAACTGCAAAAATTATTTCATTTTCTAGACATGCCGCTCGGAACGCCAAGCATTTGGTAATAAATACAAATGCGATTTGTTTTGTAAATTTGGTGCATTCTATATATCCTCCCATTGTTATCCCATAAGTAAGGAAAATATGCGCGAATTAATAACTTTGTGCGGTGGTCATGTTGTTAAAGCCCGCCAAAAGGCTCGATACATTATTGGTGATTCTAATAGAACGCTGGAGGATAAATTGTATTTAACACCATTTTGGGTTCTAGACTGCATTACGCAAATGCAAATAGTGAAAATTAACAAATATTTGTATTCCCTACCAGATGGGACATCAGCAACGGAACAACTGCCACAACTGCAAGGAAAAAACTAAGAAAAGTTTAACTTGGAAAAGGCAGTTTAATAAGTTATAAACATACATAAGTGAAATATATTTTTAAGACATTTTGTTATTATGCAATATATAATTATAGAAATACTAGCAATGTAGTAGTTAAGCCGTCTAACCGGATTATGAAAACTGCAATTGTAAGATTAGTTCCACTTCTAATATTATAATTGACCATTCTAATCTTGAAATTTTGAAATTGATTACTAAAAAAAAAAAATTAATCATTTAACCAGTTGGCTGTTAGCTAATGAGCTAAGCTAAACAGTTAGCTAATAAGCGTAACGGTTAACTAGCTGATCAAATTAGATTTTCCTGTCAATTTTTAGAGCGGGTTTTTAGGATGGAGATCACCCTTAATCTTTATTATTACTTTTTAAGTTAATAATTAACTAATTTTAGTTGCTGGTTTAAGCGGCCAACGATGGTGATTAAAACTTACATGAAATAAAAACACTCTCACATACATACTATATGTCAAAAAATAAACATTAAAAAAAAAATTCAAAAAGGAAAATTATTTTTTAGAAAACGTAAAAAATGGACAAAACATATTTTTTGAAATACCAGCAATTTCTTCTCTAGACAACACAGTGTTCTTTTGATCAAATTATGACATTTACAAACAAAAATTTTGCCATTTTTTGTTGTTAAGTATGGTAATACTACAAGGTTTAAATTACCACTTAAGGCCATGATTCACTATCATACTCAGTCGTACGATTTGTCAAAAATTGCATGTGTGCTTAAAAAGTATGATAGTTTGGATTAAAAGTGTATGTGTGTGACAGACTTTTTGACAGTCTGTACGATTTGATAATCTTTTGAAAAAAATCATAAAATAGTATTTTGCTATGCGATCAGAGTTACAAAATCTTACAACGCCATTTTGAAACGATTTTTTTAGTAGGACAGAATTCTGTCAAATTTATTTGTGATTAAATCGTACGATTGTGTTGGATAGTGAATCCTGGACTTTAAAAACATCAACATAAATTAATTTTGTATTAAATTAAGTATAGGATTAGCTAATTGAAAAATAATCTTGAGTTTAAACTAGAACATAAAAACCTGCTCTTAACCGTCAAAATTGTACAGCTCTAACACATACATACATACATAAATAATTTTAATTGATTCTTTATTTGATTTTTCTAAGTTTCAAGTTCTTTTATTTAACCGATTTTGGACAATTGTTGCGTTTTGGCACCAGTTTATTTCTTTTAATTTTTGATCTATTTTCTAATAAAAAATAAAATAAAATTTCTTTTTGTATTTATTAATTTCAGGTTCAGAAGTTCTTAAACAATTAAAAAGCCCTTAAAATCCATTTGACATTGTTTGTGTATCTGCTGTTTTATTGATTTATTTTTTCTGACAATCATGTTCGTTTTGAAAGAAATTTGGTAAAACAATAACATTAACCTAAATATTTTCTATAACCTAAACTTTAACTTAAGCTCTGGCAAGCTTCTCAAACTTGGTGCCGAATTGGTGCATTCGTGATCAAGTAATATTTCGTACCAAATAAGAAATCTCACCTCATATCGTGTCAGAAGGTTTCTTTTTTCGATATTCGATACATATGAGAATTACTTAAGTAACAACAGAATCCAAATTAAATTTTGAAGTCAGGCTTCTTTCTATTCTAAGTTGAAAGAATATTTTTGATAACAAATTAGGTGATTCATTTTAAAGAAAAACTGGTAAAATTTTTATTTTAGACACTAGCACAATGTAATGCATTTTCTGGATCATATACATAAGAGTATAACGTAACCTAATAACAAATTTTTATAACCCTTTCCCTGCCTCTGTTCTATAGGGCCGAAGAGTAATTTGTGACCAGCACCTTATAGAAATTTGTAAGAATTTATTTTATATGCTTAATTAATTTTAACTATTTTAAGGTTAATAATAGCCATTTTTTACCGTATTATAAATAATTTATATTATTTATATTATAAATAATTTATATTTATATTATAAATATTATAAATAATTTTAGCCTGTAAGTATATAATGACGTAAAGAAATAAAATAAACATATTTTTAAATTTCTGTTTTTCCTTTGGCGAGGTTTTACCTAACAAAATGGATTTGTGCATTTTGCTTCATAAATTTATTTTAACACTAGCTGTGCCCACACACGTTGTCTGCGTCCTGACAATATTTTCTTCGATTTTGCTTTGAAAGTAATCCACACCAAATTTTAAGACTCTAACGTATTTACTTTATATAACGGTACCCATCCCTGGGTAAAATTCTAAAAATTATTATAAAGCTCTGCAAAAGACAGACGGGAAATGAGTTACTCATTATTTTAAAACAGCGCCATCTATTGCGCAACATTGCTTAAAATATACTGCTTTCAAAAATAAAAGATGCCTTTCTCTTGGAAATAAGATATTTTTACGGAATCAGGATACTAAGGTAGCTCCTCACAAAATTTTATTAAAAATGGGGCCTAATCACCGCATTAGATATCGAGTAAACTATCGTATCGAATAATATTTCGATACGAGTCGAGTAAGCAAATTATGCGAATCGACATGTGTCGAATCGTAATTTATATCAAATTGTAATAGATTAATATTATGTCAACAAGTGAACAAGGAAACACGGTTTAAAAACATTTCCTTTCGAATGAAATTACGATACTTTTTATTCGAAATCGAGTGCCATGATACCAAAATAAAAAATTACGAGAGATTTTACTCGATATCGAATGCGGTGATTAGACCCCTGGGGGGTTAATGCTTATTTCGATTCGAAAGAAAAATTGTTCGAAACACAATGTAAAAGACATACAAATTCGAATGATTTTTCTTTCGAATCGAAATACGTAGTAAGCCTCCTGATCCAGTAGTTTTTACGTGATGCGAAGAGAAAGACAGACAGACAGGAAATGAGTTACTGTTTTATTGTATACATATGTATAGATTTCTTTCTGCTTTTAATATCTCGGAAAATATTTTTTTTTTTTCGAATTATTATAATTTTTTTGGGTTTTTTAAGTCATTTCGTCATATTACGTTGATAGAAAACTTTAATAGAATTTGTGCAATCATTATTACATTATTATCACTGCTTGAAGCAGAAGTCTCATAAAACGTCCAGTATCATCAAAATAATATTGGGATTCAGTGTTTGTATAAACCTTCAAAAAGTCAGTACAATATTTTTTAGCACCCAAATGGCTGCTGGTACAATGTGAAACACTTGTCAGGACTGGCGTATAGATGTACATACATTCCAACAAACAGTGGCGTTCGATAAACATTAAGTTATATTTTAGAGGTACATAAAAAAATGCGCTTAAAATTCATAACTAAAAAAATGTTATTTTATTTCTGTTCAATTTCAAAACATAAATTGCAATATATTAGTGTAGTAATTAAATATATATGTATGTACATAAATTGCCTATATCACAATCTCACACGAATTAAAACTAAAACAAATTTTAAAATGTTGCTAGTTTTGATTGTGCGAAAGAACGATAGATAAGCAGTTATACTTAAAAAGTATTCATTCCTCGAAAAGCCACTTTAACCAATCGCCATAAGTTCTAAATGGGATTCAAGTCTGGTAACTGCATTTTATCTTTCGGGCCATTGACTTGCAGTAGTAACACCCATCGAAGTAGCATTTCCCATTCATCTTAGAGCATCATTGTCTCGGTTATTTGTACATTAAACACCATCCATTATTTTCTCTATTCGCAATAGAGGGCCCTCTTTTTCGCGAATATGCTGTTATGACATTATGATATATTATGGACAAAAATTGAAAACAAAGAAAGTGTTTGGTAGATTGCAGGATCTGAAATACAAAAAAATTCAAAAAATAATAAACTTCTTTTATGTATTCTATTTCTTTATAAAAATTGTGTAGGTACATAAGTTGAAAATCTTTACAATTGAAGCTTGCTTGTAAAAACATAGGTTCAAAGAATGCAAAAGATGATAGTTATGACCCTGAGAATCTGCCAAGATCTTATTTTCTCTTAACTTAAGGTCGAAAAATTCTTACTCCAATTGTAATCAAATAAATAGTTCAACAAAATAATAATCTTATAATAATAATTTAAACTTACCTGGAGCCCAATCACCGCATTCGATATCGAGTAAACGAGTCGAGCAAGCTAATTATGTCATTCGACATGTATCTAATCGTTATTTTTTTATCAAATTGTAATAGATTAATAATAAGTCAACAAGTTAACAAGAAAAAAAGGTTTAAAAATTAAAAACATTTCCTTTCGAATGAAATAACAATACTTTTTACTCGTGCCATGATACCAAAATGAAAAATTACAAGAGATTTTACTCGACATCGAATGCGATGATCAGACTAGATTAGATGTCGAATTAAAATTAAGAAGATTAAATTAGATTGACCTATTTCCCATGGGGCAAGTTTATTTGCAGAAATCTTTATTTTTATGTCAGAGATACTCTTTTTACTTCTCTTTATCTCCGAAAAAAAAAATCAAACATAAGCAAGAAAATTTTAGCCTGTGGAAAATTGATCTACGAAAATTACAAAGCAAAATTAGGCGGTTCTACTTAATCGAACACCAATCCTAACTTTTCGGAAATGAGTGTGTTTTACTTCCCTTTCTCTCCCACCAAAAATGTAATCACAAGCAACTTGGAAAATCGACCTAAGAAAATTTACAAGAAATATGCAGTACATTTTTAGCATCTAATATTTCGTATGAGGAAAATATAAAAATTGAATACACAAATAAAATGTTAAAAAAGTGTACTTGTTCTAAATCAAAAGTTAACTGAACTACCTATTTTCAGTTAGAATTGTAGGTACCTATGTACCTATGTATATCGTCATCTAAAATGCAAAATAACTCAACAACGGTTTTCATAATCCTGAAAAAAAAGTTGCAAAATAATAATTATTGCAAATCTATACAAACATAACGTTACCTTAATTGAGGCATTTTTTTATATGTAGTTTTTTTTTTGGATATTTGGATAGATGATCTTCTAATAAAAAATGTAAAATAAAAAAAAAATTGTTACAGCATTAAAACGCTAGAATTATTTAATAATTTAAGTTTTTTATTCTGTAAATAGGAAAAACGTTAGTTAGGGCCTTTCTATATCAAGGTATCGATATAATAAAATAATAACTCATTTCCATCTGTCTGTCTGCCTTTCTTTTGTGTTCGCATCACATGAAAACTAGATAGATTTTAACAAAATTTTGTGAGTATCCTGATTCCAATATTTCGCAAAAATATTTTATTTCCAAGAGAAAATGAAAAAGCACTGAAAGTACGCAGTTATTTTAGTAGTAAAATAAATACATAAACCATAACTAAAGCACTTACCACTAATAGATGGCGCTGTTTTTTAAGTAAATATATAGCCATAACTGAAGCATAATTTAAGGCGGCACCAAAAAAATGTAAGGGTTTTTGGTGTAGATTGCTTTCAAAACAAAATCCAACAAAATATTGCAAGGACGCTCACGAAGTGGCAAAGTGAACAACTCCATGTACATACAGATTACATGTATGTAAGTTATATAGCCCTTTCTGTCCCAAGCATTTTCAAAATTGGACGGATGTCAATGAAATTTTTATTATAAAATAGGTAAAATTATAAAAATAGGTATATGTTTTATGTCCATACAAAGTTCATGTCCTTAGAAACAGGATATATATATATGCGCCCTGAGATTTCACTTGGTCTAGATAATAACATATAAAGTGCTCTTTAATCCATGAAAAAATTTACCTACACATTTGTGTAGCTAGGGACGGAAAGGGATACGATAAGCTGTAATACTGCAACTTTATTTTTTATTTTAAATTTCAGTTGACGGTAGTATATAGATTTGGGAACATACATTCAACTTTTATTAAAAAAAAAAATATTTTTTTCAGACATAAGTCATTTTTGACTTTTTTTTCGAGCAGAACTTTTTTTTAACTTTTATTTTTTTCTGAAAAGAACGATCATTTTTTTTAATTTTTCTTAAGAATTATTTTTGCCGGTTCCTATTCTTTTTTTCTATTCAAAAATACATCCCACCCACCTTTAAAGATTCTCCACGTATAACCGGATGACGTACCTACCAATTTGTAAAAAAAATAACCATGTTGCTGTTAATCTAAGATTTACCTTATGTCTCGTACTTTTGAAAACATATACAGCCCATTTATGAATAACAATTCCCTGGGAAAATTTTCCCTTCTCTCATTCCTGCTATTATAAATTAAAATTTCGCGCGAGTTTTTTCTCTACCGAGGGAAAAAAGTATGTACACACATTAT
Organism: Phasia obesa; assembly: GCA_949628195.1. Taxonomy (NCBI): domain Eukaryota; kingdom Metazoa; phylum Arthropoda; class Insecta; order Diptera; family Tachinidae; genus Phasia; species Phasia obesa. The sequence continues at coordinate 129,486,047 of OX451219.1, forward strand.
AAATATTAGAAAGGGGAAAATAAATGACTATTTTTAAGTTTTTTTTCCCATATATTTAAAAGCGAGTTAGCGACGAAATGTAAGACCAAAAAATACAAATAGACAAATAGGGTGAGAAGACATAAATTTTACAAAAAATTTTCTGTAAAATTTCTACAAAAAATTTTCCATAAAATTAAAAAAAAAATGTGCACCTTTTTTTCCCTGGGAACAAAACATTGGGAAGGGAAAAATTTCGCTAGGAATATTCACAATTTGGCTGATATACACCATATCCTACCTTTTTAAAACTTCCTTTTTGTAATCAATTTCACACTTTCTTTTCAATATGCATCTTTATTGACGGCTACAAAAGCCAATTTATTTTTAAATAGTTTCAATTGTAAATAGTGAACTGTGTTAAATTCCTTTGTTTTGGAATATCTCACGATGTGGGATTTGATCTTTTAAATAAAAAAAAAAGTTGATTTTGTACTTCAGTTGTTTGTAGTTAGGTTTGTTTTTCTAGAAAGAAAATGGGAAAACAATGAACTCTTGTAAGCAATGGTGTTGTAAGAAGCAGAAACATGCGTTCATCAGCCAGCAACACCATCGCATTAAATGCAAATTTTGACAAAATGATAAAATGAAAAATGATAAAATGAAAAATGAAAAATAAAAAAAAAAAACAAAAGCTTCGAAAACTATTCCTCAGCTACTACTCTAAACCATCTATTTATCTTTCCCAATAAAATTTAGTGCAAATTGATTTTGTTTTTAGAAAAGTATAAATAGTGAAAATGTATTTACGATTGTTTTTTTTTTTTCTTTTTTGTTAACACATTTATAATTCTATGTGTAAATATATTTTAAAAAAAGATCTTTTTAATGTTTCTTTGTTTATAGTTAAATTATAAATGTAGAAGTTAAAAATAATAAATTGTTTTTAATAATTTTGTTTTATTAACGAGTAGTAGAGATGGAATGGATTCCAACATAAGATAATTTATAGAAAAAATTATATAGCAATCACTACAAATAATAATTAAATTATATACGAGTTATTAAATACAAATAACAAGGAGAACAAACTTAAATGCTTGAAGCTGTTGTGCTTATTTAAAAAAGTAGAATCGATGAAGAGTTTTGAGCATCCTCAAAGAAACGCGCTGCGTTAATGAGACAGACGATTGATTTCCCTTTGTTCTTTGTTTTTGTTCAAAGCAGAAGAAATGACAAGAGCATTCCTTTCCTGCGGAACTCTTTGCGATGGAAGCAGTGAAACTTTTCTTTAACTGTTAAAATTAGCTTATGCTGGAACATCTTTACATTGTTGGTAGTAGTGGATGTGGTTCGTCTATTATTGATGTTGTAGATATTGCTGCTACTAGATGTTAGTGGTAGTAATTCAGTGGAGAAGATGCAACTTACTGATTGAGTTTGTATTAATTGAAGTTTTTGTTGTTGTTGGTGGTGGTTGTTGTTAGTGTAAAGCAGCTACTTCTTGCCCTTGGTGGCCTTTTCGGCGGCTTTGGTGACTTTACCACCGCTGGCATCCTTGAAGTTTACGGCCTTGATGACACCGACAGCTACGGTTTGTCTCATATCACGTACGGCAAAACGACCCAATGGAGGAAATTCTTGGAAAGACTCAACACACAAAGGCTTGGAGGGTACCAAGATGACGATGGCAGCATCACCAGACTTGATGAATTTTGGGAGATCTTCAGTGGTCTTACCAGAACGACGGTCGACCTTCTCCTTGATTTCGGCGAATTTACAAGCAATGTGAGCGGTGTGACAATCCAAAACTGGGGTGTAACCATTGGAAATTTGGCCAGGGTGATTCAAGACGATGACTTGAGCGGTAAAGTCTGCAGCACCTCTGGGAGGGCTGGCCTTGGAGTCACCAGCGACGTAACCACGACGTAATTCCTTAACAGAGACGTTCTTAACGTTGAAACCAACATTGTCGCCGGGAACGGCTTCAGCGAGAGCTTCGTGATGCATTTCAACGGATTTGACTTCAGTGGTGATGTTAGCGGGAGCGAAGACTACAACGGTACCGGGTTTTAACACACCAGTTTCGACACGACCAACGGGTACTGTGCCGATACCACCAATTTTGTAAACATCTTGCAAAGGTAAACGCAAGGGCTTATCGGTAGGACGAGATGGGGGCAAGATAGCATCCAAGGCTTCGATAAGAGTCTTGCCTTCAGCGTTACCATCTTTACGTTCGATTTTCCATCCCTTGAACCAGGGCATGTTGGATGAAGGTTCCAACATGTTATCGCCGTGCCAACCAGAGATTGGCACGAATGCAACTGCTGCGGGGTTGTAACCGATCTTCTTAATGTAAGAGGAGACTTCCTTCTTGATTTCCTCATAACGGGATTCGCTGTATGGTGGTTCAGAAGAATCCATCTTGTTAACACCTACAATCAACTGTTTGACACCCAAGGTGAAGGCCAACAATGCGTGTTCACGGGTTTGACCATTCTTAGAGATACCGGCTTCGAATTCACCAGTACCGGCAGCAACAATCAGTACGGCACAATCAGCTTGAGAGGTACCAGTGATCATGTTCTTGATGAAATCTCTGTGGCCAGGAGCATCAATAATGGTTACATAATATTTGGCAGTTTCAAACTTCCACAAAGCAATATCGATGGTGATACCACGTTCACGTTCGGCCTTCAATTTATCCAAAACCCAGGCGTACTTGAAGGAACCTTTACCCATTTCTTGGGCTTCCTTTTCGAACTTTTCAATGGTACGCTTGTCGATACCACCGCATTTGTAAATCAAATGACCAGTTGTGGTGGACTTGCCAGAATCGACGTGACCAATGACGACAATGTTAATATGGATCTTTTCCTTACCCATTGCTGTTGTATTCGCTTAAGAGCTGATTGTTTTATGTGTAAATTGTGTCATGGTTTATAATTTAGGGTTTTTGTAGTGACAAGGTATATACAGGTTGAAATGAACAAGCAGGTTGGTTGGTAAAAACAAATAAATTAACATGAAATGGAAAAATGGGAGAAAAAAATTTGTTAGCATTTTAAGGACAACTAAAGGATACATTTAATTATTTAATACAAGATTTTTTTAATATTGGTAAAAAAAAAAAATGCAAAATTATCAAGCCGTTTAGTCAAAATAAAGACGTAACCTCAAAAACACAAACGTGTGCAAAAAAAAATAATCAAAGGAATTGTTAAGGAATTTAACTTTGGAGAACAATTTTTGGGAAACGTAATAAATAAAAATTAAATGATAAAATTAACCTTTCAATTATTAATAAATTTAACAAATATTCTTCAATTTTACTTCAGTGGTTTGGTATTTAGTTTTCCCCATAATGGTAGTCAGTAGCAGAACTAGACATATTAATCATCATAAAAAAACTGAAGAATATTTGTCAATTGTGTATGTAATTAAAAAAATTAAGCAATTTTAGAAATACGAGATATAAAGTGAAGATAAAACAAGTGTGGCATTGGCAAGGGGAGGCCAAATAAAAATAGATGAGTAATCTTAAATTATAGAAGTTTTCCAGAACTTGTGAAATATTACACAATAAAATTTAACACCCAAATTGCGCTATTTCCAAGCTTTTTATCTAAAATTATTTTATAACAAAAGAAATTCTCTTCTAGCGGAATTGCTCATACTAAAAGAAAGTTTGCCGGCTGGTACAAAATGAATAAATGCTATAAAAATGGCGTTCGTGAAAAGCGTTCGTAAAAATATCAAACACGATAAAGTATTTTTGACACCCAGAAACACGATGCGGCAAAAACGCCATCTTGAAAAAAATTGAAAAACGTGTTCTGAAGTGAAAGGAGAATTTTCTTTGGCAACTTGAAACTTATGTTGCCAAGTGGACAAAGAACTCTTAGAAGATTCTTGATGTACATAAAGTATCTATTCGTTTTAAAAGACAAAAAACACATAGATAATTGATTTTAATTTGTTCCAAACGTATAAATAGGAACCCATTTAATAGAACTTTGACGCCATTTTGCACATTAATATTGTAACTGGAAAATGTGAACTTTCTACTTAGGTTTAATACAAATAATTCACTAAGCCTATTTCTGGAAAACATCTTTATATTATTATTTTGTCAATTTCACCATATTGTAATATTGTAAAGTATGTACATTGCTTCAATATTACTTTATTTTTAATGAAGTCAAGTTTAAGAAAAAGTGGGCGTGGCGTGGCTAAAATATAATTATTTTTATTTTCTTTTGTTGCTAATAAAACATTTTTAAAATGCACTCAATATTTAAATGTTTTTTTAATGAAATGCCACGTGCTTTATAAAAATTATGTCAGTGATTGTGACCAAATTCACTTTAAATTTTTCTCCACATTTAAAAACTGCATTTATTAGCAGATTTTTTTAAAATATTTTTGTTTACTTCACTTTATTTCATCAATTGCTTAATTTTTTATTTGAATTTCTTGCACCGCTTTGCACACAAACTTACTTTTCTAATAAATTGAACCGAGAAATCAAAAGTCTATGCTAATCCGGCAAAAGACCTGAACAAAGTGAACGAGACGGTATTCGACAACAGACGATGAACCTCGGGTGGAAGTGGAGCCACGTTGTCTCATTTCATTATAATGTAGACACGGCTAAACAAAATTTCCGCTTTTTGACATTTAAATGTTGGTCAGACTGACCAATTGCAACACATAATTACAGTGTTGCCAGAGAAAATACAAATAAATATAAATAACTTACACCATGAAATTGTTTCATGAAATTTCTTAAATTTTCTTTTGTATTTTCTTCTTTTTCCTTACCTCTCTACATTCTTGCCATCCTTGTCATCTAACAGATTTCATGAAAAATGTCGTCTTGTAATTTAGCTCCTACATTGCTTTTATACTACGTCATTGATCGAATCAACCATTGAACAAGTTCATGTACGTACATCGAAACCTCTCGTGGAAACCGCCGCTGTCGATGTCATGTTCTAGGTGTTTTACAAAGAGCATTGATCGAATATTTTTCGCACAACGACGTCTGCCATAAAATGTTATTTTTAGACCGAATTTATACGATGCCATTTTTTTCATGTCTCTTTTAAGGGGATTTTCAGAGTTGATTTCAAAAAATGAAATTGTTTGGTTTAATTATGTATACATTTCGGTATGATTTTAATAAATTTTTGTAAAATTTCGTTATTTGCTTGTTTCATTTTTATTTATTTTGTATTTCAGTACGAGTGCATATATATTTTTCAAATAACGCATAAACAATAAAAATTACTAATATGAAATCAAAAGAAAATGTCAAAAACAAATTTAAGCCGATTGCATGAAAAAATTCATTGTAAAAATGTGCCATGAAATTCGCTGCAACTTTAAAAGTAACATGAAAAAAATGGCATGAAAAAATGGCATCGTATAAATTCGGTCTATGAAAGTTTGACTTTTAAAGAACGCCATCTGTTTATCACCCGTTTGCTGTACTATATGCATTCAAACAACATTGACGACAAACAGAAAATTATGTTTCGTCTGAAAATGCACATCTTACGTTTTCTCCACATAGAAGAAAGTAAAAAAATTATTGCCCCTATTCTGCCGTTATATCCTCACAAACTAACCTGCAAACCCCCGTCTACATTAGTCACTAAAGCCTGGTACTCTGTTTAGTTTTTATGCGGAATGCTGTCAAATTACATACATATTTCTATGAAAATCTCATAAAAAAATGTTGCAGAAGTAGTACTCTGTTTTTGCTGTGGAATAACATTAAATTGTTTCTGGCAACATTTTATCAAAGCTGTAAAAAAAAGCAAAGGGGTATTATTTCATGTTGTATTTTTCAAACAACAGCTGATCCCTTGGCTTTTGTTAACATTTCTAAAACAATGTGGTATACTTCAAAACAATAAAATCGTAAAATTCTTTCAAATCGCGAGATAGACACCACATTATAAATATACCACATTGTTTTAAAAAATTTTCCACAAAAAATTCCACATGAAATAATGCTCATTTGCTTTATTTCACAGTTTTAATAAAATGTTGCAGGAACATTTCATGTTTTCCACAGAAAAAACAGAGTACTCCTGCTGCAACATTTTTTCATACAAATTTTTTTGTGTATGCAGTTTGACAGTATTCAGCAAGAAAAACTGAACAGAGTACCAGGCCTAACATGTCTTTTACAATAGGACAGAAAATGGGCAGGCAGACGAGATTTGTATAGATAGTAGTGCAACACACACTCTACCTCTTCAACACCTTGCCTGCAAATCTCGTCTGTCTGCCCATTTTCTGTCCTATTGTAAAAGAGGTATTAACAAAGGTCAAACTTTATATATAAAAACGTTATTTTTAATACTGATTTCTTATATGAAGTTTAAATTTTGTTAAGACAATTCACAAAATATAAGTATTCGTTAAAGAATGAACATATATAGCTGCATAAAACGTTCGCGTTGTTAAAACTTATTGTCTATTTTTATGTTTTTTTTTTTTTTTTTAATAAAAATAGTGTTTATTTACAGTTTCTAAAATATACAGGTACAAAGGTATGAGATTTTACTAAAAGTATTACAACAATAGGAATCTAATAATTAAATTTACGAAACTATTAAAAAATAAATAGGAACATTATTAAGGAAAATTGCTCACAAAAAACCTTTACGATCTCTATGGAAATTATAAAGAAATTTGTATAGATAATCACTAAGTTAATTCATTCTTATCGAACGAATCTTAGTGATTACCTGGTAAATTTCTTATTGTTTCAAAATTAGACAATCTGCATTTTTCATTAAATGACAGTGTCAGTTCCCTTGCAAACGAGTTTATCATTTTATGTCCAAAGTTACTGTGCAGTAAATTTGTCGGATACCTACGGCGAAGACCATGGATTATTTTCAAGTTCTTATTTTGTATAATCTGAAGCTTTTTGGTATGAGTTTTGGCCGTTTTATGAAACCAAACTTGACAGCCGTAGGTCATAATTGGTCGAATACACATTTTATATAACAAAATTTTGTTTTTCATATTAAGCTTAGATCTCCTGTTAAGTATAGGAAATAATGCGCGGCCGCACTTTATGGCTTTTTCGCAGATGTGGCTAACATGTTGTTTGAATATTAATTTCTTATCTAGGACAACACCCAAGTACTTTATTTCGGATTTTACAGGTATAACATTACCGCGACAGAACATAGTTTGAGTAGGGATGCGTTTTGGAGATTTATTGAACGGAAAAATTATAGCTTGCGTTTTATTATTGTTAACTTTGATTTTCCATTTACTAAAATATTTCTGACTTAAATTTAAGCTCACTTGCATTTTCTTAACTAAAGCATTTGAAACTTTACCACTGCAAATAAAAGCACTATCGTCTGCGTAAAATGCGGCTTCTTGATTTCTACTAAGGGTGATGTCTGACGAATACAATGAATAAAGCGTAGGTGATAAGACAGAGCCCTGTGGTAATCCTGCCTGTATACCTTTTTCATTGGAAGACTTATTATCCACGTACACTACAAACGTACGATTGTCTAAAAAGCTTTGAATCATTTTTTGTAAATATAACGGAAAGTCATAGGAGTTAAGTTTAAACAATAGGCCATTGTGCCATATTGTGTCGAAAGCTTTTTCGATATCTAAAACTATAATACCTGTGCTCCTACGATTTCTTTTATTATTTTCAATAATGTTCACCACTCTTTTTAATTGATGAACAGTGGAGTGTTCTCTTCGGAAACCAAACTGTCGCTGATTGATGAGGTCTTTCAATTCAGAGAATTCAACGATTCGTTTATGGATAATTTTTTCAAAAACTTTATCCAATAAACTCAATATACTTATTGGCCTATAACTCGAGGGCAATTTCGGATCTTTTCCATTTTTAAGAATCGGTATTACTTTAGCCTTTTTAAATGCCAAAGGAAAGTACCCATTTCTTAAGCAGTAATTAAAAAGATTGCTTAATGTTTCAAAAAAGTATTCCGGCATATGTTTTAGAATAATACTATTAATACCATCTAAACCAGGGGCTTTATTGTTTTTTAAAGAGAAGACTGTTGATTTTACTTCTTCGGGGTCTGTAAATTCGATGTCGTCACTATCAGTAAGAACTACATTGTTGAGTTGATTTGCATAAATTGAAACTACACTATCTAAAGGTGAAGTGTTGTTGGTCGTAATAGTATGATTATTACTAAAAACACGTGCAATGGCGTTTGCTTTTTCTTCACCAGTTCTCAAAACTTCATCATTTGTATTTAGATCCGAAATTGTAGAGTTCTTACCTTTCAAAGCTTTAGTAAGTTTCCAAAACTTTTTGCTCCCGGAAGGCAATTTCGAAATAAAATTGGACCACGCAACGTTTCTATCCCTACTTAAGTGAAAATCAATTAATCGATTCAACTGTTTTAAAATGCCATTCAAATGGGCTCTGTAGTTTGGATCTCTACATCTTCGAAGTTTACGGTTATATCTGTTTCTCTGCGAAATAAGCATTTTGGAAGTATCTGAAATCTCTCTCTGCCAGGGATTTTTTTGGCCAACTGGAATCTTGTTGAAAGCCTCCTTAACGATGCCGATTAATCTATTTAATGAAATATCAAAGTTATTGTTGTTCACTTCAATTTGTCCTATGTTGTGACACCTAATTTCATTCTCAACCCAATTTTGTATTGTCGGCCAATCTGCGCGATTATATATTTCAGAACAAAAATTATTCTTTACTCAATATGGCTGGTGACAGTTTATCAACCACCTGACTGACCGTCGAAAAATTCAGCCATACTATCAATCTAAAGCAATAATACTCTTTTTCTGATTTCCTATACTCGTGATTAGAGAAACAATTTTCTGCTAGCGCAACCGCTACACCAAGGTATATTTATCTTACTAGGTAGTGTCGTCCGCCCAGCAAATTTAGTATTTCGACATGTCAAAAGTTGTATGTGTTTAGAAATTTTATAGTGCAAGAGTGAGAAAGCAATAAAAAACATAAACGCCTACTCAATTTTCTTCTATGTTTTTTGACATTTCGAACTACGAAGCAACAACAAAATGCAATGTTCTTGTATTGTTGTATTTGTTGTAGGGACGCCACTACCTAGTAAGATAAATATACCTTGCGCTACACTGATAATCTATAAGTGTTCATTTGTTTAAATTTTCTTTTTCCACAATGAATATCAAATGAGTTATTCGCCTTGCTTCCAACAAAAGCATACAATTAGGTGGTATGTGTTTGGGCACCACTGATCTAGAATATGATCGAAGTTAGATTAAAATCTATAAATATAAGTAACTTTTAAGAGCCAGGATTCACTATCCTACACAATCGTACGATTTATTCCAAAAAAAAAAAAAAAAAAACTGGCAGCATTCTGTCCTACTTAAAAACTCGTTTCAAAATGGCGTTGTAGATGCCACACTATCATACAAAACAAGATTTTGAAACTCTGATCGCATAGAAAAATTCTATTTTATGTTTTTTTTTTCAAAAGATCAAATCGTACAGACTGTCAAAAAGTCTGTCACACACATACACTTCTAATCCACACCATCATACTTTTTGAGCACTCATGCAATTTTTGACAAATCGTACGAATGAGTATGATAGTGAATCAAGGCCTTAAACAACAGTCGTAAAGTAGCTCTGTATGGGTAAAAAATGCGGGCTACGTCCACGACATTATTCTTAGAGACAGCCAAGCTTTTTCAAGTTTACCGGTCTGTAGCATAGGCTGACTGCCTCGAATACGTGGTTTGAAAATTAGCTATGCGAACACGTTCTATTATCTATACATATAAAAAAGTAGTAACTCACTTCCGTCTAAGTATCTTGGTCTCAATATAGGATACTTTTTTCCGCAAAATTATCTTATTTCCAAAAGAAAGTAGAGAAAAAGAATTTAAAAAGGCAATTTCCGGTTTAAAGGTACTCATATTTTCGGTTCAAAATTAGGATTTTTCAACACGGTTATTTTTTCAACTCACCTTTTTGTTTTTGACAGTGGGACCTTTTAAAAAACGACTGCGCAACAGATGGCGTCAGTTGAATAAAATTTGTATTTAATTTGTATTTTTACTTTGTGGAATTATAAAAGCATTATAAAAGTAAGAGTATTTCAATTGGTGTGGAATACTTTCAAAGCAAAATAGAAAAAAAAATTTTGGCGGGCACTGCTAGTCGTTTATAAAATGTCTATAAAACTATTATAAAACTCAAGTTAATTAAAAAAAGTTGAATAATCTGACAATATGTTTGCTGGGAAGCTATACTATATAAATTTTTCTTGTGTTCAAAAAGTCTTTTTTAGTAATTGAAATAAAAAAGAAAAATTTTTCATAATTCTTTTTAAGTAAAAAAACTTTGAAAATAATTCACATTCTTGTAATTTCCACCTTCCCATTTTTATTGCTGCAGGCATTAAATTTTAAATCATTGCAACTCTGCGTTTGAAAGAGATGTCAAACAACATTTCTAAAAGAAAAATATTTTTATTTTTATGCAAACAAATATAAATAGATAAAAATAACTAGATTAAATTTAATTTGTGTTGGGAAAATGTCTGTTACGTTAGAAGATGAGCGTAATAAAATTCCTCGTATTATGACATTTCGTCCCACTTATGAAGAATTCAAAAACTTTTCCAACTACATTGACTATATAGAGTCAAGAGGAGCGCATCTGGCTGGTTTAGCTAAAATCATACCACCCCCAGAATGGAAGCCCAGAAAATCGGGTTACAATATAGATGAAATAAATATGACAATACCAGCTCCCATTTGTCAGGTGGTGTCAGGGTATGTATTTTTTTTTTGTTCTCAAGGAAGTAACCAATTTTAGAAATAATTGTGAGTTAAATGAGGTCACTAGATTCCCTAAACTTCTGCTTGTTCTATATAAATACATACATATGTAAATATAAAAAATAGGCTTAAAACAATAATCATTTTATCAAGCTGCTTCATTGAATATTAATATGGAAATTTAATTTTTATTCAAAAGGAAGCAAGGTGAATACCAACAAATTAATGTCATGAAACGTTCAATGACTCTGCGCCAGTTTAAAGAAATGGCCGAATCGGAAAGGTATCAGACACCTAAACACTTTGATTATGACGATTTGGAGAGAAAATATTGGAAGAATGTAACGTATATAGCACCTCTTTATGCGGCAGATGTCAAGGGCTCGTTAAGTGACAGCGATTTGGACGTGTGGAATATTGATAGACTTGATACCATTTTAAATTTTGTAAATAAAGACTATGGTATAGAAATAGATGGTGTTAATACGGCCTATCTTTACTTTGGCATGTGGAAAAGTTCTTTTGCTTGGCACACCGAAGACATGGATCTCTACTCGATCAACTATTTACATTTTGGTGCACCAAAAACATGGTATGCCATACCACCTGCCTATGGAAGTAGACTTGAAAAACTTGCCAATCGTATTTTCTATGAAAATTATCAAAATTGCAATGCCCATTTGCGTCATAAGATGACATTAATTAGTCCACATGTATTGCGTCAAAATAAAATACCATTTAATCGTATTACTCAAGAGGCAGGTGAAATAATGATTACTTTTCCCTTTGGTTATCATGCGGGATTTAACCATGGCTTCAATGGGGCCGAATCGACAAATTTTGCATCGAAACGTTGGATTGAGTATGGCAAGAGAGCCTCGATTTGTCATTGTCACAAGGACATGGTAAAGATTTCAATGGAAACTTTTGTTAAACGTTTTCAGCCGGAACGATACGAAAACTGGCTAAATGGCGCTGATTATGGTTGTCATCCGGAAGATCCAGATAAAATATGTGCTGCCCCACCGCCTACCATAAATAAATACACATATCTAAAAAGGTAAGTTGGAAAAATGGTGGTATTTTATTATTTAAATGCCTATACATCTTTTTACATTGCAACTATATAAAATTGGGCACTGATTTTTGGGTTATATCACCATGAAGTACTAGTAACCACATGAAAAGAATCAAAAACATAAAACTTTATTAAAAAAATAGTGATATTTTATGTTGAAGTAATTCTGATGATTTTAAAAAGTTTTGATGGTTTTAACGAGCTTTGTCTATTTTTCTTATCTGTCCTGCAATTCGAATCCGAGTAACTTTTTCAGTGAAATAATTTTGTTTTTGAACATACCTATATTGTCGTCAAATATTTTTTCTCATAAATCCGTGTATTTCTATTTTTTTAGAAAATCTTCTAATGACTCGGATAGTTCAAAGCATTCAACTAATCAACAGCAATCAGACAATAGAAGTAAATCGTCTACAACATGCCATCAGAAACGTGGATGTTCCTCTCTTGTTGTAAGAGATGAAACCATCAATCATAACGACCACATAACAACCTTTACCACCAGCAGTGCCACAACTTCATCTACACAATACTTGCCTTTAAAGAAAATACCAACAATTAAACTGCGCAAAATTGATAATCAAAATACACAACAAAAACATTGTGATTTCAATGCGATTGCTGTGGTTAAGCTGAAACGCGTGTGGCAAAATTTGCCCTGTCCGAAACGGGGTAAAAATCTTCTTACCAATGGTATTATAAAAAATACTAAACGTATGCGTTTTCAAACGAAAACCATACTTTTGGATGATGAAGACTGAAAAAAGGTAAAAAAGGCCATGTAAATATAGTATATGCACATATTTTTGTATTTATATACATATGTATGTATCTATATATAAATATTAGGTAAAAACCATATACACAATTGGTTTTTGTTACTTTTTCTTTGTAATTTAAATTTTTTCTTTATTATATGAAAAATTGTTCATTATCACTACAGTTCTGTAAACGCGATGTTTGAAAAATCAAATGATTATTAAAAGCAAGAAATTTGAAATTGGTGTTCTATAGGTCGCTTTGTTGTTTGCAAAATTTCAAACAAGTGCAAAAAGCGCTGGCTAAAATAATAGCTTCTGTTTGATTTATAAAACACCCAAAAAATTAATTTGTTATAGAATCCTAAAAGGTTCTCGAAAAAACGGTTTACAGACCAAAGGTGTATAGTTTTGTTCTAAGTTACTTTTTAATTTTATGTGTTCATTTTAGTTTTGCATTACTTTCCTTTTATGACCCACTTAGATCTCACAAACACTTATATTATATACCAAATTTTTAGTTTAATTTTTATATATTTTTTAATCTGTTAAATTTGTTTAAAAATATAAATTGAGCCAAGATTTAAATGTTATTTGTCCAACGCTTAGCAATTCCCACTATATATTGCACATTTATGAATTTAGTTAATAAAATAATTAATTTATTTAATTATATATATATTTAAATATATATATATATATATATATATATATATATATATATATATATATATATATATATATATATATATATATATATATATATATATATATATATATATAT